>OU896709.1:28545284-28913784 GCA_918026855.4 Phaedon cochleariae
CTTGTTTAAGGAGTGCTGGTGACAAAGGATAGTGCCTCTGTTTTATAGGAGAGTGATCCGTCTTGATGACGTGCTCTACTAGAGAAGTACAGCCTAATTAATCTCCCATTTCAGTGAACACTTCCTGAACCATTTCCTCTAGTTTACTCTGCTGGTCATGGTCAAGATGATCGTATGACTGGATTGCACAAACCTGTGGAGAGTTGTTGATATCTTCATGAAAAGACCATTCATCAGAGCGAAGATCAGGAATGATACCCATAGCTGCCCAAAAATCTGCGCCTAGCACGAGCTTGTGTGGTATATCAGGAATAACTAGAATTTCGAAAATTTTGATTTTATTCCTAAGTTGAATTGGAACCGAAACTGAACCTATCGATGAACATGATTGACCATTGGCAGTTGAAACAAGCGACTTGTTAGGACGGAGTTGGCAAACACTCCTTATTGCATCCCATCCCGGACGACCAAGTATGGTGCATGAAGCACCAGAATCAAGCAAACCCAAAACCTCAAGGCCATAGATGGTCACACTAAGATAGGGTCTCTTATCACCCTTAGCATGATGAAGGAGGAAATCGATCGACTCCTCAATAGCCGGAACATCCTCTGTCCCAAAGTCATCCACCCGGCTTACTGGTGACTTGTGCTCTGGTTTTTTGACCGGCACGAAGGGCACTGTGCAGCGGTTACATCACGCTGGCCGCATTTAAAACAGAACATGTTTTTCCGAGGGGCTCTTCATTTCCTAAATTTATGGTCCGAGCGACCGCAATTCCAGCAAACCATTGGGGAATTACTGTTGATCGGCATGACAATGGGGTCAGTGACAGTGGAAGAAGGGTGTCCTGCTTCGGGGATGATTGGGTGATCGATCAGATCAACCTTTGGCGCAGAGTTTGGTTTATGGTATGCTAATTGAGGTTCCAATAAATTCCTATAATTGGTTGGGGGAGGGCAATATTGCTGTGAACGACTTTCGACTTCTTCGATTGTTCGAACTAACCTAACCAGTTCATCTATACTCGATATAGACTGCAATGCCAATTTTTCCTGAATATGGGGAAGTAGATTCCGACGGATCATACTAAGACGTTTTTCCTCACTACACTTTTCCGTTAAACGATTGAATAGATTTTCCATTGAAGCAACATATACCACGACTTTCTCGAATTGACCTTGAGTCCGCCTTCGAATTTCGTCCCAAATAGAACTCTCGTAATCATAGGGCAAAAAATTTAATTTGAGTTGCCTAACCAGCTCACTCCACGAAAATATTGAATGGCGAACCGCACGATACCAAATCAACGCGTCGCCAGAAAAAAGCTCGGACGCTGCTTTATTTAAACTATCTTTCGAGATACCACGTGATACGCGACGTTCTTCAACCTGCTCGAGAAAGTTAATCAGACTCGATCTTCCATTAAAGTTCAAGTTCCATTTGCTGACATCTTCCATTTTCGAAATATTTTTCGGATCGATCGGATCGAAATTATTCTGGAGATTTGCTTTTCCAGCTGGGGAGAGTTTGAGATTTTGTAATTCACGCGCTAAATTAGAACTCAAGTCCACGAGTCGAGCTAAGTCATTCATTCGTGGTTCCGACGTATTAGGTTCTTTAACATCGTTGAATCGAAGACGAGTACTTGCAGTAGGCTCTGATGTTGAGGGGTAAGGAACCCGAGGGTAAGCTTCCTCAGTGTGATAGGTGGGTCTTGACCCATTCGCAAAGTTCAAGTTCTCGCGCGGTAAGTTCTGGTTTGGAGGGCAATAATTTTTATCAAAACGAGTTTCTCCTGAATAAGCCTGAGTTGGTTGGCTTGGTACTTCTGTTAAGTCAATCAAGTCGGCCGTAGGGATAGAAGTTGCGACATGAGGTGAAATTGTAGGCTGATATGCTATGTGTGGGATGGGCTCATCCATGAGGTTTGATGAAGAAGCGGGGTCATACTGTCTACTACAATTTTGACCGATTTGGTCGTTGTTTGCGTTCCTAACAAGAGTACGTTGGGGAGTACCAGAATAGTAGCCATAGTTCGAGAGTGTAGAATTCAGAACTTCAGCTAATTCAGCACATCTACTCAATAAATCGTCCCTATTAACGTCGAGAGTCGAATTATGTTCCGCCATGTCTTTCAATATAACAATGATAATCGAGGATTAAGTTGAAAAAAAAAATTCTCTAAATTATTTCAAAGTGCTCAATTTCAAAGTCGAAATGGATTTATTTTTCTGAGTTTGAGGACGTCTATGTCTAGCCTTGGGACTCAAAGGAACGAGCAATATACAAAAAAAATATCGAGGGAGGAAAAAAAAAGAATTACTGAAGAAGTTGCACGAAGTGCACACCCCCCTTACAAAAAAAATTTTTTTTCAAAAAAAAAAGAATCCGGTCTCAAGGTAGAAAACGCGTGCTGTACCCAACCACAACAACAATCGAGACCACCCTGTACATACGGTCCACCCTGTATATAGTGTACACCTTCCAAATTGTGTCCACCCTGTAAGTGGTATTTACCTCCTAAATTCAGTTCGCCCTGTATATGAAATCATAAAATGACAAAAAAACAATTGAAATTGGTTTCCACTATGTTCTTTCAATCCTGCAAGCAATGCTATATCAGAGACAATTTTTTTTTAATGCTTATACTTCAAGAAAGCCTTTCAGCTAAAAAAAAATATTTTTTTTTCTCTCTCTGAAACATGCGTCCAGAAAAATTGATATTCCTATAGACTAATGATAATTAGCGAAAAGGTAAAAAAAAAAATTGCACAAGTGCCACCCTGTAGCTTATTTTGATTTCACCAAACACTTTCATACAGTCAACCCTGTGTCAGGTCTAAATGATCGAACCCACGAACATATATTTTCCAGTATAAGTTTGTGACACCCTGTATACTATACCATATGAAAAAAATGTGTCACCCTGTATCTCGAGTATGGTTTGTTTTCATGAAAAATGAGTTTTCAGATGTGAGGAAAAATATATATGTTTATGGCTGGAATAATAAAATCAATTACAAAAGGAAAATCAATTTGGTAAACTTTCAATGATACCACAATACCTGTTTCAGTAAAAAAATATCACAGGACTACAGGAACATACCAAAAATAATGTTGCCTTATGATTAATCAACTATTCAGGGATTCTGTAAGCACCTACTGGACCGCTGCACCAAGGTACAATTTGGAAAAAAATATAATATGGTTGATATCTCCAAGTATCCATATCCAACACAAAAATAAAGTACCTATATACTACCAGATCACTCATACGATGCCAAAACACGTTAGGGCGCCAGTTTGCCACGTTCAGATTGAAATCTGTGGCGATTCGGGGTGACTCATGCCAAACTTGTCATAAGTTATACCTATAGGTTCAGATGTTGGCTAGCTCAGTGTAGATTGGGAGTGGAATGCTCACCCTGTATAGTAAACCTTGGTAGGACAAACTCGCATGAAATGATACTAGCTGGTGTATCATATGACAAATATATTATGGAAATATAAAATAATAGTAAAGATATAATATATAAGTGATTAATAGTACAAGGCACCTAGTAAGATGAATCTTTAATAATAATTTGTGTACTAAACTGCAAAGATTGATTCCTTATCCTTATTATCACAAAATGTTAGTCCATCAAGAGACCCTACTATATAAGAAATAAATAACTGATATTAACTAACCGTTTCAACTGATGAAATATTATCACAAGATTAATATCTCATTTTATTATCTTATTTCAACAACTATCTAGTAACTAACCAGTAAATTACCAGAATATTATCACAAAATCTTAGTTCATCAGTACTGATGCAACTGGCATAAGACACTATTATCACAAAATTTTAGTTCACCAAAGTAATGGTCCTGCCTACTACTTGATACTCGACGTATTATCAAACTAAATAATCAACACAGCATTATCTTGTGTGGAATACTTGACATTTGGAAATATCAACCAGTGTATATACCAATATACCACCTATAAATGTGCAGATTATAGTGAATGCATGAATGTATAAAAATCAATGGCAAAAATAAACAATAAGGACTTGAAAAACAAACAAGGTATATATGTATAAGTTTACCTGTCCTACCACCTGACAATCGTTATTTTACTAGTCATATGGGGCCCCTCAGTAGCGCTACTGGAAGTTCACAGGTTTATCATCCAAGGTGTAGGCACAAGGAGATAGTGGAGGCAGAGGTATACACCAATACAAATACCAACGATTATAACGAAAATAACAAATATAGGCATCACACGAATTTGTACAGTACAACGAGCTTTCTAGTTTCCATAAAAATAATATTGTGGTGAAGTTGTAGTGCCTGGGTGACCAACCTCAGGAACGTTAACTGCCACTGTTGGGACCTGATGTGCCGCTGGGCGAGGTCCTAATCTTACATTTAAGGTTACCTGATGGTACTGGTAGTGCGAGGTACGTTTGAGACCCCTATGATACCTGGAGTGCAGCAGTCGAGATTTCAGGGTGGCCTCGATGTCGTTAAGGCCTGTTGGAGTACCGAAGGTGTAATGGGGGCCACGAATGTGCTCTCTCGACGTGAAATGGAGAAGGGCTCAGGTGAATGTCGCCTACTCTTCAGAACTACTCATGAATCGAATTCTTTTATTGTATGGTGTATGGTATCGAATGTTCTCGAATCTCAGAGAGGTACTAGAAGGCCTGAAAATCACAACTCATCAGCCACGTGGGGGCGCAAGACCAAGAATTGAGCCGAGATTGAAGATGGAATAATTAGTTTGGTATTTTAATGTGATTTTTGATATTACATACCTTAGATGTTGTTCGGCCTTTTTTTTAAATTGAATAGAGGAATTGCTCTGAAAGCAAAAGTTCTCCTCGTGATGCCAAGGTGTGAATGCCTGATGGCAAGATGTCGGCCGATATTCTTCGGTTCCCGTCGATTTCACCGCGAAAATCGTAATTAATAAAGATATAACCTAGATCTGACCAACTTTTCCACCCTAGAGTAGGTACTCTTCATTTGACTATATATATATCCGTCCTCCAGAGTCACATGCTGCAGACAAGGAGACAGAGATAGAGTTCTGCCTACGTGCGGTCCTGGTTCATTCGAAGTACGGCCCGAGAGTCGAAATGTCACGCCTCCGCTCGTTATGATCTGAGGTTCCGTCCGTCAGTTCGTTCCGCCCGAAGTTTGTGATCGAGCTGTCGGTCAACATCGGTGGCTGCGAATGGAGGAGTGAGAAGTTGGTTATTGTATGTTGTTTGTATGAGATGTCTCAAGACCACGAGTCAAGACCTGCGAGGTTATACTAACGCAATGTTGATTTTCGACTGTTCACAATTTTTACGATGACCTAAATAATATCTACATCAAACTTGAACTCGATTTCAGAAGACTAGGAGTGGATAGACCTCAGGTGGGTTTCTGATATGTATTAGTATATTTCTTAATAATTCCTATATTGTAGAGTCGATATTAATGAAGTATCTTCATGTTTTAGGTTGGTTCTCGACTTCTGATATATGGGCTATCCTGCACAAGATGATCAAGAGAGTTGATAGAAACTGAGAAAACCATCAAGGAAACCTACCACGACCTCCGTCTGATAAATGTAGAGTGCTTCTGTGATAGTTCTTGTCGTTCAGAGCTCATAGAACAATGATTAATATTTTCGTTGGTATGTTTTTCTCAGGCTGTGCGAACTATATTCAGGCAATAAATGATTCTAAGGTGATTTATAGTTTGATTAATTAAGATTTGATTGTTGTTGTTGAAAATGAAATTGAAACCGTAACAAGTTGAGGTTGAGAATGTTCATAATAGAGGTATAGTCATGGTTATCTATATGAATGTTCATTTTATATGCACAGAATCTCATGAATTTGTTGGGAATACTTCCTCAGGCAATGAATTCCAACATGGGCACAAATGTTTTCGAGGTTATTTTGTGATTAGTAATTTTCAGTTTTGTTCTTACACCTGAATTTTGTGTAACAGATTTGTGACAAAAATATCGATTAGGCAATCTTTCTTCACCAAAATAATGCGTCTAAACTTGAAAAGCCAAAATTCAGTAAGAACCGGCCGCCCTCCTGGTCCTAGTGGCGACGTCCATGAGCAACGTGAATTCATATTGGGAATATGCCAGTGCAATGAAAAGAATGCGTTACTCACATCCATTTCCTTGTTTTTTTTTTCGCGTATAGAATTGCAGCGTGAGTAATCCTATACGTGTGAAATTCCAGGTGGATCTAAGATAATACTTACCTCACATCTGTGGAGTCGCACACGAATTAATGCAATTAAATGTAACCATTAGTGCTGTGCGGTTTTCATCTCAATATCGATGACTATCAGGGGTAATACCTTGAGCGCCTGCAATACTATGGATATAGTGGTTCTGTCAGAAATCTACAAGATCCGATTGCTTGGTGTCACTTCGAAGTAGTTTGATCGAGTTTCAGATTACTGACAGAATTTCCGATATCCTTGTGAGAATTAATCATATTTGATGAGACAAATTCAAGACGTTTATTGAACAGTCATCCCCATTTCATATTATTTGACGAGATGTTGTTCTATTTAGATTCGTGTTCGCCGTGACGACGTGGTCTTACCGGCTCGGAAAGAATATCATCGGGACACACCATTCTGATTCGTTCCTATATCGCAGGAGATGACAGTTTCATGTGTGTCGTGGAATTGTCGATTGAGTACGTACTCGTGAACGTACACATCGTACCTATTGAAGGCTCTTCGTGAAATTCTATAGTAAGTGGAATAACCTTGGTATCGATCAATCAACTCATCCTCCTCAAATGATCCATATTCTATATACAATCTACAATTACATATCATGTTTCACATTTTTTATGAAGTATCCATCTCAGTCTGTATATTCAACTTCATTCGAATCAGTCAACTATCATCTATGACATTTTTTGTCACATCATTTCATTTTATTCACACACATGTTTTCTTTTTGTGCTGATTTTATATAGTATTCAATTTTTTTTTTTTTTTCTATCAGAAGTTCTGACAGGAGGAAAAGAGTAGCAGTTATTTATAAGACCTTCAAGGAGGAACAGACCCTGGCTCAGTGAAGAAGGGAGTGGGTATGAAATAAGTCTACAACTGAGGAGTTTGGAAGATACAAACAGTGTGCTTTATTATTTGATATGAAACAATGGGTTATATTTCTTGATAACAGAATTTCTCTATTATTTGATATGAAACTGTGAGTTTTATGATTTGATATGAAACTTTGCGTTTTGTTATATGTTACCTCAGTGGGTTTCAATATCAAATATCAGAACAATTCATTCTACTGTATGATATATCAAAAATTCCGAAAATATTAGAATAAACAAAAGAAAAACATGGGGAAATAATGGCCAATCAAGTTTTGGGGTAATAGCGCTATGACCCTGGGAAATGTGTGGCTATCTCCAATACATTTAACTCAATTATTTCAACTTTAAAATATGGTCTCTAAGACCCCTGTAGTGGAACATATCTCTACAAAATCTCTACCAGTAATTATTGTAGTAGCAGCTGGACCTACACATCCTAATAAATAACAACCTACACACCTGGGTTGCATTGTTAGCAGGCTCTTGCCTAGTACAGCTAGGTAAGGAGAAAAGTAAATAATTCAAATTTTGAAATAAAGAACTGTGCTGAAGGCTAGGTTCTTTTTACTTTTAATATTGTGCAAGCCCAGCAAACACAAATACATATCTGAAACATAACAAACACATATTCCTGTTCTCATCCGATGTTGCAGACATATTATCTGTACAGTTAATGTATCTTGCATGTAACGTCAAATTTCCGCCTCCCTGAATATGTCCTGAATATATCTGACATATGTTGAGCGTTCTCGAAGTAACATTGCATAAATGTCTCAGATACATTATAAGTAACGAATTTTTTCTTATAATGATACTTAAATGAATGTTACAGAGTAATATATGTGAGATGAATCCAAAATAATGCACTCGATCATCTCGAGAAATATACAGGAGAATTTGAGTATCGAATGCCATATCGATAACTTTGTTATTATTGATAAGATACAGAATAATTGTTCAAATCAACAAACTATCGGTAGGTACATAGGTATTTCTGACTATGGAAGAAGATTTTTCATTATATGTTACAACAAACGCAATACTCAAATGTTTATTTTTATTCTTTCACCATAAAGAGCATTGAAAATACTGCTAGTTTGATAATTCAAACAATGTTGTATATTCAATTATAACAAAGTTACCTATGGTGGACACTTAATATTTGGATAACCCTGTATACTTAGGTTGTAGTTACCTCCTCGTTTGTAGTGTTTCATGTCTGATTGTTTTCAGTGCCTACAGTCCTAGAGAAATGGAAATCATGGTTTCTAGATTGAAAATCGATGTAAATTATTTGAAATTCAAGTTTTAAATACATCACTGAGAAAACATCATACCTATGTTAATAGAGACAAAATATTGAAGATGAAAATTTTATTATCAATTTGAAATGATCCAGCATTTCTGACACCAAAATGGAAGAATAGGTACTTCAGTGGAAATGATAGGTGAATTGAGTGGTAAATCTCCTTTATTCATATGCTTTATAGCTGATTCTATATCAGGTGTATATCCAGGAATGTATTCTCTTCTGAGAGAAGCACTGCACATACTATATATAGCACTTTTGACACACCATAATGGTTTAAAATGTCTCCGTGGAACTTTGACCATACACTATTGATAGGTAAACCTTCGTGTTTCTAGGTGGGTTCTAGAGTTCTACTTCAGAGGTCAACACTTTGGAAAATGCACTTGGAAAGTGTAGTGGAATATGGAAAGTTTGATTGTTTGATGACCCAAAATGATCTGTCAAAAAATGTTTTCTTTTTTCATGCTTTTGGATCCTCAAACCCATCCATATTGTCCCTAAAAGTCACAAATCAGAACACCATTACTTTGAAAGTCCATTTGAGCACATTCTTCAGGTTCAGTTGTTGAAGAACAGCTGGTGGTACTTACATAGATAAACAGACATTGTAAATTGCACATTGAAGTGTCATGGAATATTCGATGACCCAGAAGTCTTCCAAATTGATCTTGATAGTCACAGATAATGACATTATTAAAAACCCCATTGGGCATCTTCTTCAGATTTAGCTGCTCATGAGTGGCTGGTGACACTTACATGGAATATAAATGCATACCCTAATAACACACCTTCATCCATTGGACATCCATTGGATATCCTCACCCGGACACCCTGGACATCCATAGGATAACCACTTTGTGTACACAGGACATCCTATGGATGTCCATAGGAAATCAGCTTTCCACATTTTAGGACATACATACGTTATCCATGATGGACATCCATTTGGTGTCCATTATGGACATCCATTTGGTGTCCATTATGGACATCCATATGGTGTCCATATATTGGTCATATATACCAACCTATACGTATTCAAAAGACAGGTTATGTTATTTTCTTTTATTTCAAACATTGTTCATGGGTGAAACGTAAAGTATATAATATGATAAAAAAATAGATAGTACCTACTTAGGATGATAAATTGGAAAAGAAGTGGTCCAATGCACTGATGGCAGCACAAAAACTGAAATGCATATTTTGCATTGTTTCTGCATTGTTTTTGAAAATATTCAATGCATTCTGAATCTGTCTCCATAATTCCTGTTCATTATTTACTGATCTGAAGTACACCTTGAAATTCACAGGTACTGCTCCTCATAAACTATATATAGTATATTTCCTCTGCCGTTTCATCTACTTATTATCTGAAAACTGTTGAATGAAACAGCAATGGACATTTAGAGTGTAATGTGGTGGAGCCTCATCATGCAAGAGCCACATGTAGTGAAAAAGGTGTTCCATACATTTTTATCGTCAGTTTCGGTCGATGAGCAAGATAATTGGCCCCAAGATGAAAATGCCTCAAACTGCGAAATTGTCAGTGATTCTTGCCCACACATCATCTGTTGTCGTATCATTCAAGTGTTTGTCAACATCCGATGAATTTTTTTCTACTTTATAGTAGATACGTCGGAAGAACCTGTTTCAAATCCTTTACCTTCTGTTCATTCTGGTGAAGGGTGTTTTACCTACCTATCCAAGAAATATGTTATGTTATCGTAACAATTCGCAATTAGGAACACCTGAATAGACACAGAAATAATAAGAACTTACTTGTATGACGGCCGTTTAAAGCAGGAAACTGGGGCATGTTTCAACTATAAAATACTAGTAATTATCATGAGAGTCCACCAAAATGGATGAATGAAATAAACATAACCTATATTATGTTTCGAATTCTGACAGATGAATTCAGATCTTCTTCTTCTCATTTCACTCTTCTCAAAATTTCTCGCTACAATGGACATCCCGACAATACACTTATGGATGTCCAATATGTACTGCCAAGTATCCGGTATGGACATCCAAGTGGCTATTCGATTTGCGTCCATGGACATAGATAGGCTTCCAGATGGAGTACATACTAGATCATCAGCTGGATATACAACAATGTACATCAAACGATAGTTCCATTTGGCGTCCATGGATGTCTTGGACGGCAAATGGATATAAAATGGATGTCGTCTGGATAACGTGTGTTATTAGGGATTAGCAGTGTGATCATGTTGAGACAGATAATTAGGTAGGTAAATCAGTTCCATTTGTGATATTACACCCTCGATTCCACCTCTGTCTTGTACTCAAATAGTGAACATATTTTTAAGATATTTCGATATCACTATGAACAATCAACAATGAAAACAATACACTATTTGATTTTTTTTCTGAAAAAATATGTGAGAGAAACAACAACAAACAGCAAAGCATAACATAACCTTCAAAGAAAACTAACATGAAGTTCTCTCCATCAACTAGGTACCAACTCCTACGGAACAAAAAGTTTCACTGTTATGAATATATTGGTGATTTCAGAAATAATCTTGTATAGTTTCGAGACATGAGTGAAACATGCGATTTTGTTTCGTTCACCATACATGTATAATTCAACTGAACAATCTTTTTCCATGGCATTTGGAGCATCATATATGTATATGATATGTTTCCTGTTATGTAACCACATGAACGAGAAAATATATTGCATGAAATGTAATAGCTATGTAACGTAGCAGATATGTTCCACGGTGCTCCATTTGCCATATGGCAGACATATGTGTGTTTGCTGGGAGGTATCTAGAAGGAATCTAAGTTCTAGGGCTTATCTGTCATTTTTTGCAAAGTGCCAGCAGCAGGGCTCAAAGAAGTTAGAAAGCAGCTTCCATTCATCTGGTGTCTGAGTCTGACTCCTGTCAGGTAAAGACAATCTATTTAGTAGGTACTCAGGTCCTGGTGTACTTATATTGGTGGAACCAGTAACTATAACCTCTGAAGTCTAATTTATATGTTATGAGTTATGACTCATGAGATATGAGGCCTGAAAGTAAATATGATTACTATGACTGAAGATACTCGACAATGAGTCCCAGCAGAAAGTACTGACTGAAAGTGAGACATACCTGAAGGTGTTGGGTGGCCTCAAAGTGATTTCTAATATAGATTCAAAATTCGGGAAATGTGAGAAATCATATCCTTTTTCTAAGAGAAGTTGCTCCAGTGTCCACAACTAATATTATCTCAAAATTTTCCGAAATTTGTGTTAATTATCCGCAATTGCGATTGCTTTTATCTCACGATCCACATGGATACCAGGAAAAAGACTTTTTTTTTCTTTCGAACTCGCCAAGTAGAAAAGTAGGAATTTTTCAGTCAGAAAGTGGTATCACTGTCGATGAAGTTTGTGACATATGTCAAGTGTAGTGCAGGTGTAATCCGCAGTGACGTACCGGAGCAGTCTCGAGCCAGTCGCAGCCAGAAGAATTCACTTTGGTTACTTTCGTTTGGTTAACCATCCATGACACAAGTGACAGCACGTCACGATAAAGTGACACAGAATACCCAGACGAACTTACGGACAGATAAAGTGACAGCAATCATCTGAGCAAATAGGTTATGTTTCGATATTATTATTTTTGTTTAATAACTTAAATAACTTATATTTTTTAGGTACCCATTTCGATTTCCATCAACTTCAAGAAGTGAATAGATATGATTATTCTGGAGTTTCCTGCAAATTTCTGTTTCGACTAATAGCAAGAAATTTAGGTTCAGATCCCATGGAAAAGGGCTGAAGGGTGTGTTTTTCAAAAAGATTCCAACTGCTAAGGTAGTTGAATGTTTTCGTCTTCTTGTTCTGTTAACGAAGAAGCTGATATCCAGAGATCAACAACAAACAACACCTATCAATGACCAGTCATACCAGACAAGCAAAGAAGAGCACCCACAAAACTGGAACGACCACTAATCAGAGGTATACGAGAAAGATCGTAAGTTAGGTGAGTTAAATATCAAGAGTTTCAATCAATATAACATTCATACTTTGTTTCAGGTTTTTATTCTACGTCAAACACCACAAGCTCCATGCACGGATCATGCAGTTCATGTACCTACTACTATGATAACGCTAAGCTAGTCATTTGTTGAGTGAAGTAATTCTGTGAGCTGGTAGGATTTGAGAAAATAAACTATTTCAACGTTATGTTTCAGTGTTTTAGTATAATTTTTGAGGTTCTCATGATATAGAAGAATAAACCTGTAACACAATGTTAGTAAGTATACCTAATTCATCGATGTTCATTCATATATTGACATCATTGTTCATTCGATGTTCTAGAGAGTCTTCATAAGGAAACTGATCATTTTCGAAAGCTCGACAAGGAACAAAAAAATATAACTGATATTGATCACAATCTACTGCTTCCCACGAATAGTCTCAATAATATATTATTTGTATATCAGCATATTTGAAAGCATTTCTTTCATCTCCATCCACCCTTTTGATTTTTTCACTCAGTATATCAAAGTCAATACATTTTCAGATCCAGGTAGTTTCAAATAATCAAACAACACCTCGTATGAGTCGTTGGCGGCAAAAGAAATCGAACAGTTTGCAAAACACGAGAGTGATTGTTGAACTAAGGAGTTTCACGACCTGGCAGTTGTGAGGTTGAACCTTCAAGCACTTTGATATTTTGGGAAACAAAACGAGGACAGCAGATCACGAAAATCTAAGAAAATTATTATTAATCGGACTGGTTCACCCTACAGATAGCGTTTGTTGATTTTACTTTTATGTTGATGTTTTTATTCTTGTTATGTTTTGATAGGATGAACTATAGTATTTATAATGAAACTTTTTGTTAACCAACTATCAGAGTTTATTCCAGACCAACAATACTTTGATAATACGCTGTATTTCAATCTCCTCAGAATGACGTGTTTTTTGAAACAACATAAAATGGATCTCTCCGGAAAATATTCACACATTATGTTGAGACACTCTCTTCCTATCAAGAGTTCGGAACTTCTTGATTCGAGAAGGAAACTGTTCAAATTTTATGGGCGATTAACTCGATAATAGATGGAGTTTCTTTTTTTATACTAATCGATTTCAACTCTGATCAATGATCCTCTATAAAAGAGTCCAGAAAAATATGTAGGGAGATAAAACAAATATTTCGTTGAACGTATTCAAAGGCGCCATATGGATAAATCAATGCTGTTCTGCATTGGTTCAAAAAATCACTTTTATCTGTGTATTTTTATACAGTGTGAAAATAATGGGCTAGCTATTCTATAATCGATTGAGAATTCAAACGGATTTGAACTATTATCAAAATTATAATTTGATTTTTTCCATCTCTTGGAACGCACGAATGAGAATCTTTGCGAACCTAAGGAGAATAGAGAGAGGAGGTACATAATACTTTTTTCCAACACTCGGAGATAACACGCATATAGCAAGACTCTCTTCAGCAGATAATTTCGAAGCTTTACACTCCGATAGACGAGAACGTTTTGATGAAGAGTTGTTCGATACATCTCGTGGCTTGTCGAGTGCGTCTGACTGGAAGTGATTGAATTATTACTTCTCAATGTGACTCCACCTCATCTTTCAACCATCACTACTGAGGAGAGAGTCCATACAATATTTCTTGTTCAGATACCGACATGAAAACCATGAACCTCAGTGCAGGCAAGTTCTGATCACTTTCGTAAATCCTGCACTGCATTATAAATTCATATTCAACAATAGTGTCACAACGAACGAGTTATCCCTGTTGAAAATGAATTTATATTTTTTACTTAGTTTTCGTATGTGTACAGATGGTTTTAGCATGCCTATCTGTGTGCACTACCAGGAACGCCCCATTTGAAGATGAAACCGAGGCAGTCCAGTTTTAGCATGCTGGACCGTTCGCAAATCCTGGCCAGATACCCCATATAAAAACACATCTTCATATTCAATACTCAAAATAATGAAAACTGTCTCACACGATTGGCTCAATAGTTTGCGAGAGGTAATATTCAAAGAGGCACTAATAGTTTTGGAGTAACTGAAAGTACGAGACTACATTCAAACATAACAATATATATTATGGCATGAAACATCATTGGTAGCAATGAGAAATATGAATCAACAACAATGAATATAAAGACTGAATAACAACTTACATTATAACGACCATTACGACGAGCTCTTGTCAAGTCAAGAGTAGCCCCAGACCAGACTAACTTCGGAACCCTCACATCCAATATTTATATACATCATTTCATAAGAAATGCACGTTTCTCATGAGCGTTCCTTGGTCAGTTTTCATAATTCAATGTCAACGGATGATTTGATCTACTTTATGTTTATAAAACCCTCATGACAATATAGTACGGACCTTTCTCGAGAAGACGTAGTGGGATACAATCATAAGAGTTTACTCACGCTTATTTACATATCAGAGATATGTTGATTATTTGGAAATAAAGTTTGCAGATATATTTTAGCGAAAAAAGCAATGTAAGGACAGTGAACAGTCATAATTTTCAGGATCATTGATATATGTCTGCTAGGAGTTTCCATTGCTTTGAATTGAGCATCGTTCTCATAATTCCTTCTCAATTGATATATCCTCATATGTTGGCTAGTGATACAAAAAAATCAGGCTGTATTCTATAACACAATGCACATAAGCAAAATGAAACATTATAATATTGTGAATACTGATATTTTTTTTGTGATATCTGATAGGACAACAAACTGATGCTTATTCAACTATCATTTCTCTCACTTGATCAGTCCATCATAGATCATTATTTTTCAACATCCCTTGCATGAAATCTTTCAGTTTCAATGTGGAGTGAATCTTCCCTATCAATTTTGGCAAATAAGAAATGAGTGAATGAAAATAAATGAATTTATCGATGTCTAGATGATGCAACATAATTAAATACCTCAGTCCTATAGGAATTGAGAGTTTGTCCACTTCTGAAAATCATCACGTCTGTGAAATATTCTCCATCTCATCGATTTCAATGAACTATTTTTCATTAGATAGGTATTTAAAATGTCCATCCAACAAGAGAGTGATTTTTTTCCAAGACAGTTATCGTGGCCAACAGCAACCAGTTTCATTGACCATTATTCCAGAAACTAACTCTATTAGGGATATTCTTCCACAAAAAATAATGATTCATTCTGAATCACGATCACTTCAAACATACATTCACCTATTTCAATCATCATCAAACACAGCTTGTCCGGAATTTCAATTTGAATAGGTGATCGAGAATGTAGTACTGATTGCATTTTTGGGAAGAACTAATATCATATTTCCATTGAGACATACTTCAAATATATCTATATACAAATTTTTTTCAATCGAATATACGATGTGTCTGCAAGAATGAAATAGGATAGGTAAGCAATATGTTCTTCATGGCATTTCTCCACTCAAAACATAATATTGAGTCAGGATCACTCGTAACACCAAACCAAAAATTCATTATAATTTTGTCGAATTGATAATGACATATTTTTCACCTATTCCTTTCGAAATTTTTCAATACTCATCGTATAATTTGGTGAAGAGAATAATAATTGAACAATAATTCTTTTCAGAAATACGACAGTACAATGCATTTTCTGATCATGTGAAAAACAAATAATGTTTTGTTTTTTCGGACACCCTGTGTTTGATGATGATGAAAATTGGTACAGATTTTCCAGCCACCAGGGTGACGTCAATTCTTGTCGAATCGACGTGGAAAATAGGTGGCAATTGGTCGTCGTCAAGATTCGACAAATAATTGACGTCATTTTGACGTGTTCCAAAAACGTATCTGATAGACGACATTTGACATCATGCAGACGTAACATCTGCACCAATTATGTTGTTCTATTTAGAAGAAATTACGCCATGAACTGCATATCCAGGAATCATGATTAAACGCTTATGAAAATAAAATAGGTACCTACCTTAGTAAAGGACTCACGTACACCCGACATGGATAAAACTAAGTGGTGAAATATGTAGAACAAATATTGATAAAAAACACCCCGATAGAGATAACTTGGAAACAGATACGGAAGAACAAATAATTCATTATATTTTTACAATAACGGTTATACCAGGTGCCTTCATGTTTCATATTGGCGCGCCACGTCAGGACATACAGATGCTTATGATCCGTGGTCTTCGTTTCGCACTATGCCACCGCTACCTCTATCGGCCATCATCTTAGCACAGTTGGTCGTCATCATGCGCATGCGTGATCGAGTTCATCGGATGTTGTGATGGCAGATTCGTGATTTTGGGTCATGGAAAACGAGGATATGAAAAAGTGGGGCTCAGCAAAATATATTGCAGTTCGCTGATTATTTCATCAATTCCAGGCAGCATAAATGTTTGTGAAAATACAATATTCCGAGGAAAGGCATTGATCTCGTTTAGTAGAAGTGGTTGACGCCATGACGCCTCGTGAGGCTGCGAAGTGTAGTGGCCGCATTTCAAACAGCAAGAATTTTTCAACAGGTCAATAATTAAGAATGTGAAATCCACAGATGAAGCTCATTGAGGTCGTTATTTGAAGAAAAAAATCTTCAAATCCCTTGAATTGTAGTTACAAAAATAATTTGAGGTTATCAGGTTGAGATTCCTTTGAAACTTTACGTCTTCTTTAATGGAATATAGTGAATTTTATGCTCATTTGTTCTATTCAGATGAAGAATAACTATATGTATAATAATTATGTAAACAAATGAAATATTTTCACAACTATTGTAACTAGATTATTCGAACTGTTCTGCCAATCATCAAGGGATAGGATGATGAGAGAGTGATTTCGAGTTCCACAGTTTCTTGATGATGTCGAAACCTGGACCTGATGCTTGGTTAATAGTCGACGTGTGGACAACGTCGCTAAATGACGTTGTTACGACGTCGCTAAATGACGTCGTTTCGATGTGACATATTGACGTAACATTTACGTCTTTTTCACGTCGATAATTTGTTCATCTTGACGTAATCGGTAAAGCGTATATGACTTGAGATTGACGTGTGAATGCTAGGTGGGTTTAAGTGATCGTGATCAAGAATCCATCATTTTGCTTTGTGGAAGGAAAATATCTAGTAGTTCTTTCTGAAATATGGATCAATGGAGTTGGTAGCAGTTGGTCATGATATCAGTCCATGAATAAAGTCACTCTCGTGTTGGATAGACATTTTGACTACCTTTTTCATTAGAGAAAGTTTCTCGAAACTGGTCATATAATAACGATTTCACAGAAGTAATTAGTCCTTGAGGTGAACACACTGTATATACAATAAAGAATATATTATGGAAATCCACTCTTTTCCATCTGGATTTTCAGGATGGAACATTTTCCTCTTCTCGTGTCCAGACTTGAGTCAAGCATCCTCCAATGTAAACAGCTAGACATATAGTTCACATCTCATTTCAAACAATAACATAATGTAAATATCATCACATGACAATCATGAGTTTCCCATCCAGATTCTGTACCTGTTGCAATAGTTGGCTCACTGTTCATGTATTCAGGAACGTCAGTGACTAAATCAAGAGTGAACATTCAGGTATTCACACAAACTCATGGTTATTACTCACCTTAACGCAGTTCCTGGATTATTTGAACCAAAGTAGTCATTCCAGTTTGAGAGAAATTCTAGAACTTCAGGAAGGTTGAAAAACAAAAATAAATTATCAGGTGATATCATGAATTCATAGTAGAAGTTCCGAGAACTACCATCAATACATAGGCTATGACATGGGACTATGAGAGTAGCTTCAATCTATAAGTGGGATCCCAAGTTTGATGAAACAGGAAAGGGTTCAGGTGTCAAAGCTCTTCTTGAAATCTGCTTGAATCTGCAGTAATTCCATTTCCGGGCGAATCATCGTTATTATATTGCGTCTATTGTAGAAGATTAAGGCAATGTTCATGATTGTGACTCATTCGTTAAAAGATCAGAGACTGACTCAATTGATAAGGATAACGATAAAAACTTGTGGAAAACCATGGATAATCAGCAACAATTTGAAAATAAATCAGTTATAATTTTTGGAGCCATTAGGGAATCTTTATTCAACAAATTGGTGGTAGAAACTAGAGTTAAATGGGTGCTAGAGAAAGAATGAGATCAGAGTATCCTTCACGTCTAGCTCTATATGAATATGATACAGTTGGTGCATTATCAAATGATACTGAAATTCTAGTATCTGCTTTGAGAGATTATCAAGTCGAGTCAGTTTCCAAGAAACCTCAGGTTGATGTTGTGAATTTTGAAAGTGGAGCTGTAACTCCAGGTAATCAGAGTACAAAAGGTAGGTGAATCCACAGATTCTGAAATGATATAGGTGAAAATAGAAATTTCCATAGATATTCAAATAACGGAAAAAAAGGGTAGTGATTATTTAGGCAAACAATTTTCTGCTGTGAATACCCAAGTTGCTGATGCTGGTGGCGGCAAAACTGCTGTTTGCTGAAATTGTAAATAGTCTTATCACGCTTCTCACGCTTGCACGCTCAAAGAAGCAAAATTCTCTCTTGAGTACGGCAACCTTTGTGCATCAATCAAGAATGCACAAATTGTTCAAGAAACGAACAGTTGGGGCAGTTTTCAGTGGCCGAAAATAAACTACTCAACACTAATTTCGTCGCACACCAAAATGTCGCCCCTGTTATAATGTGAATAACTTTTTTCAGTTTAAAACAATTTGAATTTGGTTCACACTGTTCGATAGCCCAGTCCTTCAGCTATAATCTGGTACTTCATTGAAACATAAGGGTATTCACATAAAATCTCTACATGGTGTTTTCTGACACTGTGCGAAATTTCGGAATATTCAAAAGGCTCTCAAATGGTGAAAACATTTTTTTTCTCAACTTCGACAACAGAGGCATGAAGGTGATCTCATCACCTCGAGATATTTCGGGAATCAACTTCCTATCTCTCTTATTTACAGAGTGATCTCAAAAGATCAACTTTTTGGTTTTGCAGCCATAACTTTTTTCCACGTCAACCGATTTTAGGAATCTTAGGCTCATTTTGAAGATAAAACTTCAGATGAAGAGATCTGAATATCAGAATTGACTCAAGATGACTATCGAAGATCTAGAGTTTTCTTGAAAGTGACCCAAATCTGGAACGCCCTTCGAATCTTGGTTCGGAGGAGAATTGAATGAAAATCAACTTGTTCTCGGAAAAACAATTCATTCTGGATGCGTTCATATTTTCCTCGGTCTCAGTAGTCAAGAATTGTGCGTGAAAAACACAATTGAAACCTGTTCTTGCAAAAACATTAGATCATTTCTCCTCTGTAATGCATGGCTCTCCGTAACCAACGTTACAAGAATCACAATGAGTGACTGACAAACCCGACCAGCTGAGGCTCATCATAAATGGTGTACCAACAAGAGCAACGGATTTTGATTTTTTCAATAAAGTGATTTTTTTTAACAGTTGTCACGAACATAACATGCGATTTAAGAATATGGAGAAGTATTCAAGCAAACAACGTTTATTTATTGTAAAAACGCATTTCAAAATGGTGAAAGTTTCACGAAAACAGTTTGCCAATGACGTAAAGTTTTCAGTCGCAATAATGCGCCGAACGAATCGACAGCAATAACCAAACAATTCGTGTCGGAGAAGCCCTTTGAATGAATCGGACTGTCGTGTTTAGCAGATCCGCGATTTGGAGGGAAGATAACCCTTGTTCCCTCATTTGAGTCATTTGTGGAATCATTTCCAACTGGTCGGGCGTTAGATGCGGCATCGAAACTATCGAAATCTGTTTATGATTCGAAAACGACGTCTAACCTGACTTGTCAGTCACTTACTGTGATTCTTGTAACGTTGGTTACGGGCCATGCATTACAGAGGAGAAATGGTCTGATGTTTTTGCAAGAACATCATGTTTCAATAGTGTTTTCTCACGCACATTCTTGAGTACTGAGAGCAAGGAAAATATGGACGCATCCAGAATGAATTGTTTTTCCGAGAACAAGTTGATTTTCATTCAATTCTCCTCCCAACCGATATTCGGAGGGCGTTCCAGATTTGGGTCACTTTCAAGAAAACTCTAGATCTTTGATAGCCATCTTGAGTCAATTCTGATATTCAGATATCTTCATCTGAAGTTTTATCTTCAAAATGAGCCTAAGATTTCCAAAATCGGTTGACGTGGAAAAAAGTTATGTCTACAAAACCAAAAAGTTGATTTTTTGAGATCACTCTGTAAATAAGAGGGATAGGAAGTTGATTCGCGAAATATCTCGAGGAAATGAGATCATCTTCATGCCTCTGTTGTCGAAGTTGAGAAACAATTTTTTTTTCACCATTTGAGAGCCTTTTGAATATTCCGAAATTTTGCACAGTGTCGGAAAACACCATGTAGAGATTTTATGTGAATACCCTTATGTTTCAATGAAGTACCAGATTATAGCTGAAGAACTGGGCTATCGAACAGTGTGAACGGAATTCAAATCGATCGAAAGTGAAAAAAGTTATTCACATTATAACAGGGGCGACATTTTTGTGTGCGACGAAATTAGTGTTGAGTAGTTTAATACATGGGAAGTTCTTGGTGATAGCGATATCAACGTCGTATCTCTCGGATCTGTTGAAGTTGATGATGCTGGTACCAACAACCAAATGTATACTGTTATGAACTCACCACCTGAAGATATTCAGGAAAACGATAGTGTGATAGCTGGATTCAAGACACTCGCTGGTTATGCAGGAAAGTTAGAGCGTACCAATAAAATGGTGTCTAATATAGATACAGGAGATGATAGGGCGGTTGAGCAACGTCAATACTCAATATCACCTCATTTGTTGAAACATTCAGATAAGGAACTTTATCATTTATCAAAGCTCAATATTGTTGAACGTTCAAGTAACGGTGATCTGAATTCTGCTGTGACGGACGCAAGCTGAATTCTTTCATAAGAGAGGTTAGCAACCTGCTACCGTATGCATATCGTATTCTATTCATGTCGAGAAATACCTGTTTAATCTCATCAATCGACCTTGAGTCAGAATTTTCGACAGATTTCGCTCTAAGATAATTTGATAAAAAAACTGCTTCTTCAGTTTCAGTGTGACCTGTCTTCTTGCACGCCCAACAAAAGATTGCCCAGCAACTAAGTGGATATGGGGTAGGTAAATAATCGAGATATCTCTTTCTCAGATAACTATTCATTCACAATCCCTGGTTCAATAAGTAGGTTGCTACAGTATTGAATCTGCCTAATGATTTTAATGGAATGAATTTAGTCCACTATTGGAACAGCCGCAGCTGGCAGCCACAGACGGCAGCCACAGCCAAGCGTCGTTCATGAGATACTGCAATGAGTATTTCTGCGCCCGGTGTTCTGTGATTTTATGAGTCTGATCAGAATGTGTTCCGTTCCAGTCATTGGTCCGTGTGTCTGTCAAGTCACGTCACGTCTTCCTGTCAAATGTCAACCACTGATGTGAACGAAATGGTAATGGTGCAATTTGTAAACGAATATGGAAATAACAGGAATCGAATCCAATCCGAAAATGATTATCATGCCTAGCAGTTTTTTCCATGCACATGAATCTTGCAAATCGAAGAGATTTTGAGACAAAGAGGGTGGATTATTCACAAAGGTATGATTATTAACAAGATGTATGCACTAGCAGATTTGGTCAAGAAAATTCTGTTCGTTACAAAGCTTGGTGAATCCTTCCTACATGAAATCTACAGGTATTCCAAGTAGCAATCCGAATTAACATCCACCTAAGGTTAGTTATGCTGGCCCTTGCATATATACAAGTCAGCATCAGGCTCAGTTATTAGTTATAAAAAGCATCAAGCAGAAGGGTGCAGAGGCATGATAGCAGAGTAAATAACTATATAATAGTGATTAGACTAGGGATTATCTGAGCAATCCGACAACGAGTTCAACAGGAACTAACGTTCCATGAGGCAGTGGGTCAGGTATCACCCTGCAGCAATCTGGCTGCTGCTGGAAATCTCTTGGAGAAGGGTGTACCTTGGATTCATGGTACCCTACAGAGTGGTTTCTCAAGGTACTCTAAGGTTTCATTGTGGAAGATGGATCCATATATAGAAACAGCTGTAAATATATTGGTTGCAATGCCATGGAAGACCAAGAATCATACTACCGATGTCTTCGGCCTTTATGTACAAACTCTGTGGATCTACCGTGTGGATGGCGTGTGACCTTTGAGATAGTTAGTGAGAACACTCCGCTTTGAGAGGCTGCTCGAGAGGTCAAACTAAATATCCATGAAAAGTGCGTGGAATCACCAGATCACTACAATGTTTCACTCAGTTGACCAAGATCAAGAAAATTCGCTGAATGCGATGGATATGATTGCAAGAGCAAGCAAAACCCAATCACCTCAATCTCCTTCCCAGAATCTTCCCAATTCTTCCTCTTGCTAGTGTCGATGTCAAGGCCAAGCTCACA
This sequence comes from Phaedon cochleariae, assembly GCA_918026855.4. Lineage (NCBI taxonomy): Eukaryota > Metazoa > Arthropoda > Insecta > Coleoptera > Chrysomelidae > Phaedon > Phaedon cochleariae. The sequence goes on from OU896709.1 coordinate 28,568,208, forward strand.
GATCGACAGATTTGACAAGCCAATCTAACAGAGAAGGTGATTTTCTGAAACATCGACAACAACTAATTCTAGCCAATGTAGACTTCTCGGTTCTTCCAGACAAACCTTAACGATGATAACGAAATTCTAAATCTTCCTAAACACCATCTAGAAAGCACTGAAGACCATCGCTTATCGATCTTTGAAGCATTACGTGATTCCATACCCTGACTACCTGAAATTTGCTTTTCCGATACCATGGCGATATATCCGACGAATCATCAACAAACCACACTCAAGTTGTATGATAACTAGATGAATTTTCTGGAACTAAGACTCTGATCAACCAGTGAGTGGTCAAATCCTATCAGACTCCCTTCTGTACCAATTAGAACCCGTAACACCAGGAAGGAAATTATTTAACTTAACATTTTGCCATTCAGCCAAGCAAATGCCCCCCAATGCCAAAAAAGGTTGATGAACGCTGTATTCGGCCCAGAGTTGGAGTCACTCGTATTCGTTGACATAAATGATCTCGTCATCGTTTCATCAATATCATCATATCGAATTGCTAAGGGAAGTAGCTTGTCGTCTGCTAGACGCAGAAAGAATCATTAACAGTGACAAATGTGTTTTATTGGAACCTCCTTCGAAATACTTCGGGTATATAGTTGACAGTTTCGGTTTGCGAACGAATCCCTATAAAAAACGGCTATCTTAAGTTTTCCAAAACCTGAGACCACTACTGAGATGGAGGTATTTGCCAGTATGTGTGGATGGTACCGCATATTGATTCTCGAATTCTCAACTACTATGGCGCCAATTAATTCTTTTTTACACGACAAGAGGAGTGGTCAGGGAATCAATTGGTCAACGGACGCAGAGCAATCATTTGAAGGTATCAAAATAGCAATATCAATATCGAGTCCTAATTTCAACCAACTATTCTGCATACAGTGTGATGCTTATGATGTTGGAATCGGCTGCTTACCCAGACAGAAACTCAACCACTACAGAGGATAGACGGTACGTCTCGCTCGTATTTTTGCCTGTGAAGAATTCTGACCTAACATTGGAGGAGCTAATTTCACATTTATCACCGATGTATTCAGAAACGTCAGTGAGTAAATCAAAAGTGAACATTCAGGTATTCACACAAACTCATGGTTATTACTCACCTAAACGCAGTTCCTGGATTATTTGAACTAAAGTAGTCATTCCAGTTTGAGAAATTGTAGAACTCCAGGAAGGTTGAAAAACAAAAATGAATTATCAGGTGATATCACGAATTTATAGTAGAAGTTCCGAGAACTACCATCAATACATAGGCTATGACATGGGACTATGAGAGTAGCTTCAATCTATAAGTGGAATCCCAAGTTTGATGAAACAGGAAAGGGTTCAGGTGTCAAAGCTCTTCTTGAAAGTGTTCAACTGTTTGAATCTGCAGTAATTCCATTTCCGGGCGAATCATCGTTATTATATTGCGTCTATTGTAGAAGATCAAGGCAATGTTCATGATTGTGACTCATTCGTTAAAAGATCAGAGACTGACTTAATTGAAGAAGATAACGATAAAAACTCGTGGAAAACCATGGATAATCAGCAACAATTTGAAAATGAATCAGTTATAATTTTTGGAGCCATTAGGGAATCTTTATTCAACAAATTGGGTTCTTCCCTTGTGTTCTTATTACGTCGAGGTTCTGTGAAAGAACCTCAGGAATTTGCAATTGAAAGGAATATTTCAAATCTGAGGTGACATCTTCGCGATTTCTTCCGGACGACTTCAGAGAGTATTTTCCATCGTGACAGCCTATAGTGATATCTGGCACTTCGCAGGAGGATTTCGCATTTCGATCCTAAAGATGACTACTGAAGATATCGCAGAGAGTTTCGTGGAGAAATTAGTCCTATAATATTTTAGAATACATCAAAATTCGGCACGTGCAATCACAACACCTTGAAATCCTAACCAAATATCGGAAGCTGAATCAGCCGATTGGTGTCGAAGAAACCCAATTCAGAAAGTCACACTGATAAATAATGACATCTTTTCACTGAAGCCATTACTCAACTAGTCTGAACATTCATTTCACATGAATTGAATATATCAATGACGGTTTATGATTTTTTTCTGATTATATTGGTTCAATGATAATGATATCTCACGAAATCACACACTACACAATACCTTCATTGAAAATTGACAACACAAAAATCGGTTTCATTTCGTTTCGAGTAGTATCAAGCTATTCAGTATTTCTCAAATTTTGGTTTCGAAATCACTATTCAGATCTCGAGAAAATGGTTCATGTCGCGTACTCTCTTCACTCAAATTACAGATTACAGGGTGAAATTCAATATTTTTCTATAATTTGAACTGTAGAGTGGAACATGCAAGATTCAACTATATACGTTTCGAAACTTGAGGCTCAATATTTTCAATAGAATATTTTTTGGTGAATTTTTAGCTCCATGTTTGTGGAATCCGCAATGTTGTCAGATTCGTAACAATATCCTATGATGGAAAACCTTGTGTATACATTCACGAGATATTTGTATTGTAGAAATCCATAATGAGGCGTGAATCGTTTCATGTAACTCAAGAATCTTTCCTTATAAGGGTATTGAAACCAAAGCAGTTGTTAGGTTAATTCTCGTTGCATACTTCATAATTATTCACTTCTGATATTATTATGTGAAGCGATAACTACTGCAGGATGGTAACAAAATATGTCAGGGTGATTATTGTTTCTCAAGAGAAAGGTATGCTTCCTGGCTGAAATTGCTCCCAGAGGAGCGAGATCGTGTTCAGGGAGGCGTGACCCATGGCAGCACAACACTCCGTAACTTGCGAGCTTACAATTATTTCGCCTTTATCACGATATCCGCTGCGGGAATTGCAAAGTTAAATGTTACATCACGCAATAAGCACGTCTTCTTTGAAGTGGGTTGGTGCAGAATGTCCCTATTTTTATCAGTGATGAGAGTATTGCGGTTCATGACTTTTATTTCGTGATAATCACAACTGATTTATACTGTAGCATAGTCTTGGATACACGCGAGTCGTATTTCGAGATCCACAGACCTCATGATATTTTTTTACTCTGTATATGATTCAACTAGCCAACGTGAATAAATTCTTGAACACTGCTGTGGATGGTTATAATTATTTTATATATGTAGTACTTTTCAATTTCCTAAATGTTAACGTGGCTACGATTCATTGTTTTATTCGTTTTTTTTTTTCGATATCGCACGAATAGATATTGAGACAACTTCGGTAGGATCGAGTAAGCCAAATTTGTTTCTCGGAAGAAATCGTTCTTGGAAAAAAAATAACTCATCAAAGTCAGAACCCTACGACAATATGTTTCTGGAAATTCATCTCTGATTGATAAAGGTACAGAATTGATTTTTCATTTCAAACTTGTTTCCTTTTATCGATGATTCTTCCAAACTCACTTGTATTTTGTCTATTTCTCAATATCAAAACCGGAGTCTTTCTAGGACCATTTGATATGGTAGTTCATTGTGAGTATACCTGAAAGTGTTGAAGTGTAGAAAAAAGAGAAAGTGATATTGTATTTTCATATTTTATCGAATATACTCGATTTGAAATACACCTTTTTATCTGCGATGGTGCTTTCTTGTCTTCAATTGACCATGGAATGATGAAGTAAAATGTTTCTACAATAATCAGAGTCTACCTGTCAAGTCATTGGCATATAAGTAAAACGAAATGGGAGCAACCCCAAATTACTGAAAAGCTATAAGCCCAACGTCATAACTGGTACTTGTATTGGTGAGGGACATTTGCACGTCAGCAGCTAGTCCATAATGGAATCTTTCTGCAAACCCCAAGGTGTGTTCAATGACTGATGTGGTTCGCTTAAGAGAGCTGGCTGACTTCCTGTTCAGGCACCGCCCATCAGCTCTCTTTCAGAGTTTTTCGGCTGTGTTTTGTAGGCTTGTAATATACTCACTACCATATGCCGCAGTGGCAGGCCTGCTAGCTTTATTCGTTAACCCCCACTAGAGACCGAGGTCCACTAAGCAGCTGGCCCGCTCTCACGCTCAGCTGGTAGTTTTCTACATCCACCTAAATACACCGTCCTACTTCTCCTCTGATGCTCACAACCAAATCATCATATCTTTCTGCGTGTTCTGTGTAGGCTTTATTACTAACTCTATGCGTCACTTCAGGAGCAACACTGTTAATTGGAACGCGACAGCAAATCGATTAGGACTATCCTCAGCCGATGCTTCAAAACTCCACAATATTTAATACGTTAATGAAATATTGAAGGAAAGTTCCTTTTTCGTGCTGAGAATCGAACTCACGACCTTGCGGTCGTGAGACGGACGCTCTTCCACTGCAACAATCCCCGGCTCCCAACGTCATTGAAACAGAATCTGTAGTCAAGAGCATCAAGGTGTGGAAATTCCCCACGGAGATTGGCCATAGATGTTTGTGCACGTATGCATTTCTTACCCTGCACAACTTCCGACTCATGAGGTGTTGGTTCCGGTGCTGGGACCAACGAGAAAATGCAATTGAAATGAAATTCATAATAAAGTTGTCTCATGTGAACATGAACATGATTTGCTGTTCTTCCATCTACGAAATAAGAATTGAATAATATATCTCCACATAATCCCTCATAAAATTATCGATTCGGATATTGCGGCGCCTATGTCTCGAACAGAATAAAGTCGAAGAATGGTTGTAAATATCTCCCACTCCCATATCATTCACGTTGACATTTCATTGTGTTATATGTATTATTTCTAACTCAACATCGTGCTGGTAGCGCCCATCGCAAATCAGGTGGAGGTCATGATGGGAATCAGTGAAAAAGATTGTGGTGAAAATCGAAATAATTCACTAGTTCGTGTGATTGTTGAGAAATTATTCATTCAGCTTCGATAGATCTTGAAGGATATTGTATTTAATTGGGAATTCATATTATGAATATATGGGTAATAACACGAAGTTGTTATAGAATATAAATCGAATCTTCCCTGACAATTTTTGTGTTAGTAATAAATCCAACATATTTCAGAACAATATTTAATCTCCGATTCAGTATTCGTAGATTTTCTGTTAGTGACAAGAATTCCTGTCAGGAGAATTGATAAACAGGGTATCTCTGGATGGTGAGTACAAGATGATATCACAGATTCCTGAGACCAAAGTGGGGTGATTGAACCAAACACCTCTATACCAACTATCAGTTTACGGGGCTTAGGAATTGGATTTTCATTTTCTATTATTTCGTGTGTTCCAATTTTATCCTTGAATGATCTCCTGAAATTCTGTAAACACACTCGAAGGGAAATCATGAATCGAAAACATTTCTTACATTCTGATTGTCATACAGGATTTTACATATGTGAAGTACTGTGGAGCGAAAAATTGATAATTTTTTTCCGAGTACGCCACTGAACAAACGACCCCGCACTTTTAGTACGTAAAATGGTTCTTGGTGAGATTTTCTGAATTTTCAGTATGTTGTAGAATTCGATGAACTGATTGAACCAGCAGAATCGTGAAGTTCATCGATGCACCGATTCTGAGGTACAGGGCGTTAAAGTTACAAATCGGTATTTTTTTTTTTTAATTATTTTCTCGAAATTCAAATATGCCAAGTACAATTTCATTCGCCTATATCATCAACGAACCTCCATATTACTCAACATAATTCAGATGGTTCAGATGAAGTAATTGTTTACAGAGTGAAACATATACACATTTCAGTGATATCTGAAAATTCGATGTGATAATGAAATATCGAGAAAATAATTCAGGCATGCAATATGCTATTCTCATTCAATCATGAATCACAATTCATTCATTTCATACAGGGTGATTTGAAAAATTGGTGACACCTAAGACCGATTTATTCATACACATCCTGTATATTCGAGTGAATTGTTAACCTCTCAAGATAGCTGATACCGTATAAACATGATTTCGTTGAGATATACAGTGTGTCCCACTCACGGTGGAGTTTGTCAAAGCCAACTATTATGTGAAAAAATATTTTGAAAAATCTATTCGTTTTTGTTTTATACGCAAAAAGCAGATTTTGGTCATTTTCATGTCTCCTCCGTAACTTCTTTATTTATGAAAACATCCTAATAGGAATTTCACATTCTTATGGCAGTTTTTCAATGTGATTTCGAGAAAAATATGAAATTCATACCAACTCTTCTAGAATTTGAGATATCAGCACCAACTTTAGTTTTTTGAATGTAGGTCTTAGCTTACTATGACTTATTTACAAATAACTTTTTTTTCTCTTACAGATGATATGTCGCAGTAATAGTTTCGTGTTAATAACAACGGAGTTATCGTCATTTATACAAAAACAAAAAATTATTTGGAAGCCGCCATCTTGAATTTATAAATTTTAACAAAACAATCATGATCTCCGACCTGCAAAACCCCCACTTAATAATCTTGAATGGAATCGGACCAAATCTTGTCCGCCATCTTGGAGCAGCCATTTTTTTTAATTTCAACAAAAATTCCATAACTCCGATTAACTTGAAATTGGGCAGGTGTTCATAATTTCGGTGACAATACATTATGTGATTTTTGTTGGAATTAAAAAAAATGGCTGCCTCAAGATGGCGGACAAGATTTGGTTCGATTCCATTCAAAATTGGTAAATCGGGGTTTTTGAGGTCGGAGATTATGATTTTTTTGTTGAAATATATGAATTCGAGATGACGGCTTCCAAATGAATTTTTTGTTCCTGTATAAATGACGATAACTCCGTTGTTATCAACACAAAACTATTACTGCGACATATCATCTGTAAGAGGAAAAATGTTATTTGTAACTAAGTCATATTGAGCTATGACCTACATTTCAAAAACTAAAGTTGGTGCTGATATCTCAAATTCAAGAAGAGTTGGTATAAATATCATATTTTTTTCGAAATCACTTTGAAAAACTGCCATGAGAATGTGGAATTTCTATTTGAATATTTTCATAAATAAAGAAGTTACGGAGGAGACATGAAAATGATCAAAATCTGTTTTTTGCGTATAAAAAAAAACGAATAGATTTTATCGAAATATTTTTTCACATTATAGTTGGCCTTGACAAACTCCACATTTGGTGTCATTTTACCGACCTCGTATCTCTCACCGTTAAAAAGATACCCATGGTGAGCATGGTGAGTGGGACACACTGTATAGGGTGATCATGAAGATTTTCGATGATGAAAGTGACAAACAATCGTGTTTTTTGGAATCACCCTGTTATTCATGATTAACTCGGTGGAATTCCCTAATTATTTTTTAATATATTCATCATTCGCCTCTCAACGCTGTCTCGAAAATTCAGTTCCCTATCATGACGGGTGTCATAGTTATTAATTCAGGAACTTACCATTTGCATGAAGAGTTGAAGAGACTTGTTCACTCGCATTCGCATAGTGGCCGATATTTTTCACAAATAGTGAAACGTGAGAATGTGGAGACGAAAATACGTTTAGTATTCATATACAGGGTGAACATTAAAAATTCAATAACAATAGCAAATATATGAATTTGATAATATTAATATAATGTACAGATAGTTAGGCGAATTTCGTTGGTATACAATAAGCTCTGCCAAAATGAAAAACGAACAATACCTAGGAGATGGGAGAATGATTCGGTCTTTCACGCTTCCATTTTCTAATAGGGAGAGTTGAATCCTGGAATCGAAAGATTTTTTCACATTTGTTTTCCACTCAGAATCAGGCGCTTCCATCATTTTCATATTTGCTTGCTATCAGTAATTATTATAATATCATTATATTCATATTCATATCACATTCCAATGATATGATTCAATGCGAATGATGGTGTTATATACATAATCCTATTATACTGGATGTTTTCGAAATAGCAGCGATAAATATAAAAAGGTGTTGTATGGGACATAATGGCAAAAAAATACTGAACTTGTCACGCGGCTACTGATTGTTGATTTCAGATTGGGTGTTGTAACTTAGAATATTTCCTATGTGGAATTTATTGTTCATCAATTCATGAAGACTTGAAGAAACTTGTTCATTTACATTCGTCAAGCGGCCGAGATTTTACACAAATAGTGAAACGTGAGAATGTGGAGATCAAGTGTAACATAAATGATCTATGAAGGCCCATCCATCAATGCCATCCACCATTCTGGAGCTAACTGCATATACGGCACATGAGTTACAACATACAACTCATACATGTTTCAGATTCAATTCTGGCTGCTGGGATAGTTGGACTCGCCCTATCGGGACATCACTAATCACTAAAGGTGACTAGGAACAGCCTCAACCGAATCCACCTCCCCCGTAGCAGCGCTACGGTCCTCACACAATGAGAAAACCCTGTCGCCTGTCGGGCACATAACTTCAAGTCTATAGTTTATGAAACGTAAATGAAAGAGAAATATCAAGCCAATCTACAAGGACTGGCGCCTAGAGACTGAAGTCTAATAATGTTTGCATGGTTTTCTTTGGGCTTCGGGTGTTGTTTTGGAAATGAGGAATCATAGACATTTGCATTATACCTATCAAATAGCTACTATTCCTGTTATTATGCACAAAGAAAAGAAGTCTGTAGTGAATACCAAACGTTTAGCAAAAATAGGCGCCAGTAACAATACATTTATCAAATATCACAACAAAATAGTATAATACTATACTATATCAAATAATATTACTACTACCGAATTGTATCAAACAAATACTATATAGTATCATCCTATTCTGTAGTGGTGATATTTGATGAATATAGTGACTGGCTCGTATATTTCACTGAACGTTTGGTATTTACAACCGACTATTTCTCTGGGTGTGATCAAGGTGGGAATTTGAGATTGTTTCGGGCAGAAAATCAATCTCTATTCCCGTTGTAGTGGTTGCATGTTAGTTAGCTGATTGACCAGGTTCAGGGTCCTTGACCTTATACATTCGTATAATTGGACTTGATACCGTGAAAGTCCCCTCATGAGAAAATAGGGACAGACTCAATCGTCCCATTAGAAACTGATCTGAGTAGTAGGATATCCAAGGATTCAAAGATAAAGATATTTGTATGGAATTCCAGATGATTTCAAATGTCAGATCATTAACGAGCATCGAATAGCTACCATACATTACATACATTGAAATGGTCAGCACTTCGATTATGGAGCCAGTAATCGAGAAGGGCTATGGTATAGTACCTAAACGATTAGTTTTCAACTATAATAGGTCTATGAACGATATTTTCAGGTGCTAATCTGTTTTTAGCATCAATAAAACAGTCCAAAAGTAATGTAGATGGGTAAAGATGATTTTCCGCATGTCTTGCATATCCGAGGAACCACAAAACACTCGCGACATGTGCACAAGTACCTAATGTTCTGGTTCCTAACTTGCAAATACAATAATATCCAATTAAAGGTTACTTTATGAAATCTTTGATGTTGTATATCACCCACAGCATTTATTTGGTAGCATTCCTGGAACTTGAGAAGATTCGTAACCGTACAATATTGGGCTCAGCAATAAATTCGTTCACTTCTAGTATGTTTGTTTCTTCCCTCTGAAGCTTATCCTGAATATATGCTGCTGGTAACTGAATATGATATATGCCTGTTGAATCTTGCAAGTATTCCAATGTCAAACGGAGGAATTCAGGAACATGAAGATGATTAAGTAAAACCCAGCGACTATTTCTCAAATGCAGATTTTTGGCTTCAACACGTGCCTGTACTAAGTTCACCTCATGTGATTTTTTCAGCATTCGTGTTGCTGTTTCAACTGTTCCTGGCATACTTATCAGTGACCGGAACCGATTTATCAATGCTCCAGCAATGTTAATAAAATCATGCAAATGAATTGAATGTGTAATTGACAAAGTGCCTTTTGAAAATTTGAAAATTGACTTCAAATGGCCATTCCGAGATTCAACGGTCCATCGTGTACTGGTTATTAGTCGGGCTTTATTCGCATCGGAAGTAGTGAGCTGGTTTTGGCCCCTAGCAAGTAGAGGAGGCATATGGTAGTTGATACCAAGTTCTTGAAATAGGGGAATTGAATCTCGATAGCCTCTATCTACTACCACAATATCACCTTCTTGGAACCATGCTCGCATTTCATCGATATCATGCTGAAGTTCATGATTGAGAATCGATGCATCGTTATTGCGGCCATCTGAGAAATAGGGCCCGTTTATAATAATTATAATAATAATAATAATGTTTATTCACATTGCTGAAATATATCCATCTGAGGCGACCATTACTTCCGGTTCGATCAAATGTTCCATTTTATGGTAGCAATAGGATTGGCGTAATACTCTAAAATTACTACATTTTTCTATCTTGTTATATGTACAATCAATATAAACAATGGCTTTCGGAATATCAGGCTCGGGATTGTAGAGCTTATTAGCAAATGGAGAAACATGTCTTGCAATGAAATGTTCTCTATCTATTGCCCCAAATCCGATATTGTTTGGTACAAAGCGCTCCATTGAAGATATACGTACGTTGGATACTAGTATTCTGCCGAGACGGATATCGGGAGATTATTCTCAAGAACTCATTCGAGACACCATGTCGCAATTTGACAAGAAAAGTCATGAGGTGTTTTTCAGATATGAGTCGCCTATTGCCACATTTCTCAATGAAGTCACAATATTCTTGTAATTCTCGAAACTGCTGTTTCGAAAGTGACGTCAAATATTCGAAGTCATCATCGGAAAAACTATTCACATTTTGATAATCCCTCAAAACTAAGTTTGATGTTATTTGTTTGAGTGAGCAGTGGTTAACAGAAGCAAAATTGAAAACAGTGAATATCCTCAATTATCATCTTGCGGAGTTTTTTTGTAGATCAAATCGCATACATGGTGGTGTGGCAATATTTGTCAAACAAAATATCAAATTCAAGCCGATACATTTGAAAAAATTCAGTCATGAAATGCATGCAGAGTTCTGTGGTATTGAATTGATTGAATCAAAAACAATAATAATTACTACATATAGATCAGGTATAAATGGGAACATAGATACTTTCTTCCGGTTATTCAAGAATCTTCTTTGTTTTTTATTGGAAAACGACAAGAAATTAATCATCGTCGGCGACTTTAACATCAATATTGCCGTCAATGATAATATTTCTTCTCAATGGATGGACCTTGTGAAGTCCTTCGGGCTCAACTTCATAATTAAAGACTCCACACGTGTCCATTAAAATGGTGCCAGTTGTATAGACAACATTCTCACGAACTTGGAAAAGTCGAAATACAAAGTCTACATGACTGATCCATGCCTCTCAGATCACTTCGGTCAAGTCATTGAAATACCCGTTTTTGAAAGAAATGTTGTTGAAAAGAGCAAACAAAGAATAATAAATCAAAAAGGACTAAATGAACTGGATGATGCTATCAGAAGTGGATTGGGGCATTTACTTCAATCAAGTTAATGACGTGGAGTTTCTAGCTGAAAATCTCGTGACAATTTATAAAAACCTCACTGAGAAATTTTTCCCAATAAAAAATTACAGAGTAGAAAACAAACCACCAATTGGATTTTTCAATGACAATTTGAGAAAAATGAGGGACAATCTATCTGCATTGAATATCATATCCAAAGCTTCAAATGACATAGTTGACCAAAGAGCTTACAACTTGTATAAGAAATATCATGCCTCTGAAATACAAAATTGTAAAAAAGCCGTCTATATCCAATATATTGCAAATTCCTCTAATGTTAGTAGAGATACTTGGAGATTAATAAATCATGAACGAAACCATTTGAAACATGTCAAAGTCAACGGAATTCATTCTGATGAATTCAACCAATATTTCATAAATATTGCTGAAAATATTTTACAAACCCTTCCAGATATTGCTCAGGATGCAATTAATTTCTTACAAGACCTTCCTAGACCTAAAAACTCTTTCTTCTTGTTCCCAGTTATTCCTGCTGAGGTTTTTTCAGCTATAATAGAGTTAAAGAACTCAAGTTGTTGTGATGCTCATTTTTTAAACAGTTAAATTGTTAAAAGTACCATAGATTATCTCGTCAAACCGCTGACAAATCTGATAAATATGTGCTTCCTACAGGGTATCTTCCCTGATATTTTTAAGGAAACTATCGTTATACCTATTTTTGAGAAGGGAGATTCCGAATCCATGAACAACTATCGCCCTATCTCAATCATCTCTATATTTGGTAAAATTACTGAGATAATCGTAAAAGATCGACTACTTGCATTTTTTTGAAAAAAACAATATCCTGCACAACAAACAATTTGGGTTTGGAACCAATTGTTCAACAACCCTAGCAGTGAAGAGTTTAGTGACAGACATAGTTGAGGGTCTTGAAGCAGGAAAGCATAGCTGTATCACCCTAGTTGACTTGACGAAAGCTTTCGACTGTGTATCTCACGACATATTATTAGAGAAGTTGGATTTTTATGGTGTGAGGAGAACCGCAAATAGCTTCTTCAAATCTTATTTGTCTAATAGAAAGCAAGCGGTTTCTTGTAACAACAAATTATCTAATTTTCTTCAAATTAATAGTGGAGTACCCCAGGGCTCCGTTCTGGGACCACTATCATTCATAATATATACCAATGATATTTTTCATTTTTTGTCTCCTACAGTATGTACGTGCTTTGCAGATGATACACCTTTATTAGAAAAAAACAGTGATATAGATTTCCTGGAAGTAGCAATGAGTGAAGCTGAGGATAGAGCTGGGATATGGTTTGCGTCAAATCATCTCAAACTAAATAGTGAGAAAACCCAAAAACTTCTGGTTTCAACAGATAATAAAATCTTCAGAGGTGAATATATCAACTAACTAGGCATAATTATTGATGATGGCCTGAAGTGGACTGAACATATTGACCAGTTGAGTGCTAAACTTTCCACTCAACTGTTCTTGATAAGGCAGATAAAAAGAGTTTTAGACCCAACCATCCTATTGATGGCATATTTTTTTTCATTTCAATCTCGACTCACTTATGGAATTATTTTGTGGGGCAACTCAAGCCAATCAATGAGAATTTTTTGTTTGCAGAAACGAGCGGTAAGACTAATTGCTAATGCTGCTTATGATTCCTCATGTAAACCATTGTTCACAAAATTCAATATATCCTTTACCGTGTTTATTCATCTACTATTCTGTGCTAGATATACATATAAATAAATGGTCCTTCAAAACTCATTCTGACATACACAACCACAACACAAGGAATGCAGAACTACAGAGACTGTCAAAATATAAACTGACTACTTCCCAGAAAAATTCACCCAATCTACAACTATACAACAAACTTTCCGATTCAATGAGAACAATGAATTCACACCTTTTCAAGAATCGAGTGAAATCAATCCTCAAATCACACTGCTTCTACTCTATCCAAGAATACTTGAATTGTGATAATATGTAAGATGCTCACCTTCATTGTCAATGTATTTTTTTTTATTTGTGTGTTAGTGTATATGTTTCATAGAATATTCTGTATACATTACTTTGTTCTTTTTTTTTTTTCGTCATTTACTCTTTTTACTCACTGCTTTTTATTTATATAGTACGTATTTACATTAGAGTTTAAGTTATTGGTATATCTAACGATGACCTGCCATACATGTATATATAACATAACATGGTTGAATGAACTATCTATCTAACTATCTATCTATCTATTGTTATTGACAGTTGCAGCTGTTCAGAGGCATTGCAGCAATTGGTTTAATTGTTTCATTAAATACGGTCTATTGACAAAACGCAAACCAGCATGGAAAATGTTCAAGAGGAATCCGCGATTGTCAAGATGATGTGCACATATTCTTACATTTTCGGGAAAATAAATGTTATAAATAATAAAAATATTCACTCTACAGTCAATGGGCATCCTGTGAATATTAATATGGGAATTACACACCATGCAAGTACGACTTGTTGGTGGAGAAAAAACATTGAGATAAAGACACAATTGGAACAAGTTCTAGTTTCCTCAGCAATATCGAGAGGAGGTCTTTCTGCAGCTTGTCTTCTCAATATAAGTAGCCATTTCCTGTTTTTCGATATTTTCTTCTCCATGTATCCTAGTCATTTGCTGTATTCTACAGTTTCTATCACTAACGTAACAGTGCCCCCTATTAACCAACGCCATTCGGAACACTATCACTACTTGAGAACCATAATATGAACAATAAATTCCACAAAGGGAATATCCTGATTCACAACACTCAAACTGAAATCGACAACCGATATCCGCGTGACAAGTTCACTGACAGATCGTTGTTGATTAAAACTAACCTACTTGATATAATTCCGAATATAAACCAATAGTGCAGAAACCCATTTCTGCATTCAATGGGAATTGACTGTTTAGGATCATCCTCTATTTCACCATGATATATACGTATTGAATTATATCATTGGAATGTGATATAAATATGAATCTAAAGATATTATAATAATTACTGATAGCAAGCAAATATGAAAATGATGAAAACGCCTGATTCTGAGCGGAAAACAAATGTGATAAAATCTGTCGATTCCAGGATTCAACTCTCCTTATTAGAAAAAGGAAGCGTGAAAGACCGATTCATTCTCCCATCTCCTAGGTATTGTTCGTTTTTCATTTTGGCAGAGCTTTTATACCAACGAAATTCGCCTAACTATCTGTACATTATATTAGTAATATTCATATATCTGATATTGTTATTGGATTTCTAATGTTCACCCTGTATATGAAAACTCAACTTATTTTTGTCTACACATTCCCACGTTTAACTATTTGTGAAAAATTTTGGCCACAATGCGAATGTAAGTGAACAAGTCTCTTCAACTCTTCATGCAAATGGCAAGTTACTGAATTAATAACTATGACATCCGTCATGATAGGAAATTGAATTTCCAAGACAGCGTTGAGGAGCGAATGATGAATATATCGAAAAATAATTAGGGAATTTGCATGATGGAAAAATAGTATATTACATGCCTAAATTATTTTTTCGATATTTCTTTATAACATCGAATTTTCAGACATTACTGAAATGTTACTATGTTTCACTCTGTAAACAATCACATCATCTGAATCATCTGAATCATGTTGAGTAATATGGAGGTTCGTTGATGATATAAGCGAAGAAAACTGTACTTGGCGTCTTTGAATTACGAGAAAATAATTAAATGGAAAATTCCGATTTGTAACTTCAACGCCCTGTACCTCAGAATCTGTTCACCAAAGAACTTTACGATTCTGCAGGTTCGATCAGTTCATCGAATTCTACAACATACTGAAAATTCAGAAAATTTCACCAAGAACCATTTTACGTACTAAAAATGCGGGGTCCTCTCGATGTTGTTCTTCATCATCTCCTATTTCTCACTTCCAGCATTCAGCATCCCGGTATAAAAATTAACATTGGTTCTATATCGGTTCGCAAGTTGATTGATCAAATTCAATTTGATACTCTTCTGAACGATTTATTCATCGTAGGTTCATACTCCACTCTCTAATGGACTCATAAATCATATTTATTATGATATTATCAGGATTCTGTGGTATCATTTCATACAGATCTTTCAGGAAAATTCTGTATACACTCAATTCATCAGTCACGTAGCGAGATCACATGGGTACTGTAAGGGTTTTTATTCTGGGGCCCTTACTTTGACGCTCAGGACAAGAGACTACTCTGGTATTTGACAGGGGGGGGATTCTCGAGCTCCAGACTGTTTTTGAGGTAGTTTACTCTACCTGCTCTGCACAAAATATCTGTTGTACAGAAGCCCAAAGTAGCAACAATGGTGCAAGGTATAGGAGGTATACCTACCTCAGTACCCAAAGTATAAAACAGGGGTCAATGGTATTGAATCGACCTGGAATCAATTAGTAGCCAAGGGAGTGTAGGCTTTGATTACAAACCCTGCGTTTAGCCTGAAATACTGATTGCTATTTCTAGTCTGGATAATTACAGGAATCAAAACAAATATCTTTCATGACTCTCTGGTATTTTGAGGTCAGGTAGGGAAAATTATGTATTCAAACTATTCCATCATTTCTACCTGGAGGATCGGGAACATAGTTCCAAACGAATTAAACAGATTCAATTCTTATTTATCTTTCTTTTTCCTTCGGTTTTCTGATTTTTCAATCTTGGGGTTTTAGTGAGGTTGATCATATTCATGCATTCATGTCAAAATTTCATGAAACATAGATCACCGCCTGACGGGACACAAAGCACAGAGACCCGGATGCACAGGACAGAATTTCTCGAGAAAAAGAAGGAAGAATTTACAACTAGCTTGTCAGTGTCAGTCGTCAGTCAATAATAATAATAATCTGCAATCTCGAAAAATGAAAACATTAAAAGTTATTGAATGAATTGTTGGAACTATTCGGAACTGAAAACAATGACGACAAAGAAAGAAATATGGAATAAGCAATCACAAAAAAACCGTTTATTCGTAAATACAACTTTCTGGATTCGTAAACAGGTCGGGTGAGTATCGGTATGGAAAACAACAGGAATGAAATGCAACTATAAACAGGATGAATAATAATGGTGAAAAATAATTATACCAACTTACATGTGCAACAGGAAATCACTATACATTAACATTCTACACTGACTTTAAATGAAATATGAGAGCACTAAGGGATCAGCAAGAGAATCAGGTGCTTGAAGAGCAACGTAGATCAGGGAGTGTAGACTTTTAGAGAAGAGCCCAGAGAAGAGAGACCTGAATCCTTGGCTGTCTTCAGTATTTATACACTGATTTGGCCATGGCACAAGGGCAAGTGAATCTTGAATCTCATTGGTCGAAACTCTCACCTTGTCAAACATCAAGCATTTCAACAAAGAGATAATTCGTCTAATTTCATATCATGAGCAAAGGGTTGGAAAATATGAATGTCTCTAGGGTTGTTATGATGTTCATGAGAGTTCACAATCAGGAAAAGCTTTGGGAAGTCAGGAATCAATGCATTACTCAGCTCTCTCAGGTTTTCAGGTTTCGAGCTTTCGAATAGGTGAAATTCAACTAGAATCAGGCTCAGGTACTTGGATTTCTATCGAAACCAGTTTAGTAATGAAGGTGGTCAAAAACATCAAGCATTTCAACAAAGAGATAATTCATCTAATTTCATATCATGAGCAAAGGGTTGGAAAATATGAATGTCTCTAGGGTTGTTATGATGTTCATGAGAGTTCACAATCAGGAAAAGCTTTGGGAAGTCAGGAATCAATGCATTACTCAGCTCTCTCAGGTTTTCAGGTTTCGAGCTTTCGAATAGGTGAAATTCAACTAGAATCAGGCTCAGGTACTTGGATTTCTATCGAAACCAGTTTAGTAATGAAGGTGGTCAAAAACACTTCATTACAGTACGTCATTAACTCGGTCATGCATCATGTTTATTAGTTACCAGATGTTTCAAAAGTGATAATGTTCATAACAAGCAGACAATTCATCTTTGGTACTCCAATATTCTTCAAAGATTTCTGAGGGGGTTGAAGCTCCATTTGGTTTATTTCATTCATTCATCTATCTCATCATGTGATGAAATAAGTTCAAAACGCCCTTAGCTCTTAAAATTTGTGAACAATGAGATTCCTGAGGGGTGAATTCTTTGGACTATCCTCCTGTAGGTGAATTTTGTGCTATCAGGATGGAATATTAATTGTGTTATGTTAAATGGGCGCCAGCTTATTTAATTTATGAATAATAAAAAAAACAAGCGAAAAAAACAGAAGTCAAGAAATAGTTAAGTACTCAATTCATGAACTTTTATCTCAAGAACTCTATTCCTGTTAGTAGAAGCAATAAAAACAAAATATTCAAATATACATCGATTAACAACAATGAAAAGTGTTGAAATTCACAATGCAAAATTAATTACAATATATTTACTGTTCTCAACTTTTACGAGTCCTGATCAATATTGTTAACTCAGACCATAACACGATACTTGCGAATGTGTCCTAGATTCCCAGTTAGAACAACCAGCCTCTGTAGATAGATCTGAACGAATGCTGCTCAGCTCTAATGCAGTACCACAGTTTACGAGGTCGAAGATGGCAGTTGACAGCTCGGATGATTTCTAGAGGCGAGCTCCTCGGCTCTTTGCAGGTCTTTGTTGGATTGTGAAATAATCAGTTCACTCCTGCTCTAAATAACATCCTGTGATTAGGAATTGTTTTGTCAGTTTTTGACTTATTAGAATTAATGATGTAATTAAGTGTCAGAATAAATATATTATAATTGTCATCATCAAAAGTTATTTCTCAAAAGAACTGTATACTTTTGCCGATTTACTAGAGGTTATGGGCACAGGTGAACGCTAAAGTAAAATGAGTCAAACAAGTTATAGAATAGAGCCACTAAGAAGTGACAACTACGATACTTGGAAAGTAAAGGCGCAAGCAGTATTAACATGAGCTGGATTATGGGACTATGTTTCAGGTAGAAATAAAAGACCTAATGATGATGCTAGTGATGAGTGGGAAAAAGGTGATCTGAATGCAAAATCGGATCTTATACTGATTATTATTTCACCTACTGAGTTGAAACAAATCAAGAACTGCCTCACGCCCGAAGACATATGGGAGAGTTTACAAAAAATTCACCAAAGTAAAGGTCCTGCTCGAGAGGCTACACTACTGAAACACCTAATATTACATAAAATGAAAAAAAACGATGATTCGAGAGAGCATTTGAACACATTTTCTGATACAGTAGACAAGCTATCTGAAATGGATATCAAAATAAATAATGATCTACTGAGTATCATGATGCTCTACTCTCTTCCACAATCGTTCGAGAATTTCCGGATTGCAATAGAGTCCCGCGATGAGTAACCCTCTCCAGATAACTTAAAAATAAAAATTTTAGAAGAAAGTGAAGCAAGAACCAAGAGTCATCCAGGTAGCAGCAGCAACGAAGGTGCATATTATGGAAGAAATAGAAATCAGTATCACAAAAGATACAATAACAGTAGCCAATTTCAAACAAATAGACAGTTCGAGAATAACCAGTACAGACAAGTAGAAAACAAAGTAAAGTGTAATAAATGTAACCATTTTGGACATAAAACAATTGACTGCAGATCTAGAACTTATAATACTAACGCAGTTTCATTCAAAGCTGAAGAATTATGTTTATTCCTGGGAAACTATGAAGAAAAGAAAAGTTGGTGTCTTGACAGCGGATGTACGTCGCATATCTGTTCGGAAAAAAATTCTTTTGGAACAATTGAAGATATAAAAGATGGATATCCAAAATTAGCATCAGAAAATCAGACAGCTTCTATTCAAGGAAAAGGAGAAGTCACACTGATGTTTTCAGATGTAACGTTACAAAACACACTGTATGTACCCAATCTCTCAACAAACTTGATATCGGTTGGAAAAATAAACGAGAAGGGTTACACAGTTTTATTCAGAAAAAATGATGCCATCATTGAAGACCAACAAGGATTTCCAATTTGTAAAGCAAAAAGCAAAAAGGAAACAAAATTTGTATTATATGAAAAATGATAACGAGGAAGAAACTACATATATCTCAACTGAAATGATGATTTGGCATTAAGACCTCGGACATATAAATGAAGCTGATCTGAGATCTGCAATGCAAAATAATGTAATGAATGAATTAGAATTGAATTCGAAAGAAAAATTAGGTACTTGCGAAACCTGCATTGAAGGAAAAATGACAAGATTACCATTTCCCTAGAGGGAACATGAAGCTGAATCTCTGTTGGAAGTAGTTCATTCTGATGTTTGGGGTCCATTCAAAATAAAATCTGATGGTGGTTTCTAGTATTCTGTCACATTCACAGATGAACATTCAAGATTTTTTTTCTCAAACATAAAAATGAAGTTCTAGAATGTTTCAAAACATACAAATATGAAGTGGAAAATGAACATGACACAAAAATAAAATACCTACAGAGTGATAATGAAAAAGCTGAGTACTGTAATACAGAATTTGACAGATTTTTGAGGGAAGCCGGAATCAAAAGAAGACTTTACTGTACCTACACGCCCCAGCAAAATGGCATATCTGAACGAAAAAACAGATCGCTACTGAATAAAGCAAGATGTCTGATGATTGGAGCAAAATCACTATTGATATTTTGGGCCGAAGCTATCAACACAGCTAATTACCTGATCAATAGGTCTCCATCTAGAGTATTAGATGGCAAAA
Source organism: Phaedon cochleariae (assembly GCA_918026855.4). Lineage (NCBI taxonomy): Eukaryota > Metazoa > Arthropoda > Insecta > Coleoptera > Chrysomelidae > Phaedon > Phaedon cochleariae. The sequence continues at coordinate 28,588,408 of OU896709.1, forward strand.
CACCATTCGAAAAATGGGTACATCGAGTCCCATCAATTAGACATCTCCATGTTTCTGGATCAAAGGCATTTGTTCTCAATAAAAAGCCGAATAAAGGGAAATTTCAAGAGCTGAAGAAGGAATTTTTATGGGTTATTCCGAAACATCAAAAGCATATCGAATTTGGATGCAAAATCGAAGAGAAATAGTTATCTCGAGAGATGTTAAAGTTATCGATGATAAATCAAGTAGCTTCAATGATGTGGAAGAAACCTATGATATATTTGAATATGAAATAAATACAAAACAAGACAAAAGTACACATCCTGCAACAAATGAAAACTCGAATCCAGAGATATTTCAATTGAAAATAAACTCAAAGATGAAAATCTATACGAAAATCCTGAAAATAAAAATCAATTCGATAATCAGCATGAAGAAAACCAACAAGAAATAGAAAATGATCCAGATGAAGAAGTACTACAGACACATGAAAGAACCGGAAACACAAACAAAGAAGACAACATTACAGAAACAGAACATTTTCAAGAGCTAATTGGAAACGAAAATAGACCAAGGAGAAATATACAAAAACCAAAGTGGGCTGAAGATTATGTGTCATATTTCATTGGAGAAAAAGACGCAGAAGAAGAAACCGAAAATGAACAATGGAATGAAGCTATAAAAAAATGAAATGAAAGCTCACATAAAAAATGGGACGTGGATAATTACTGAAAAAAAGGCAGGCAAAAATGTTGTGACAAATGAAATACTCTTGAAAGAAAAATTCAATGCAGATGGCAGCTCAGGAAGAAGGAAAGCCAGATTGGTAGCTAGAGGTTCCACTCAACATCAAGGAGTTTATTATAACGAAACTTTTGCACCAGTGGCTAAACTAAGTTCCATCAGATTGCTGTTAGCTTTAGCAGCAGAAGAAAATCCACAATTGAATCAGATTGACATAACAACCGCTTCAATGATGTGGAAGAAACCTATGATATATTTGAATATGAAATAAATAAAAAACAAGACAAAAGTCATACACATCCTGCAACAAATGAAAAGTCGAATTTAGAGATTGATATTTCAATTGAAAATAAACTCAAAGATGAAAATCTATACGAAAATCCTGAAAATAAAAATCAATCCGATAATCAGCATGAAGAAAACCAACAAGAAATAGAAAATGATCCAGATGAAGAAGTACTACAGACACATGAAAGAACCGGAAACACAAACAAAGAAGACAACATTACAGAAACAGAACATTTTCAAGAGCTAATTGGAAACGAAAATAGACCAAGAAGAAATATACAAAAACCAAAGTGGGCTGAAGATTATGTGTCATATTTCATTGGAGAAAAAGACGCAGAAGAAGAAACCGAAAATGAACAATGGAATGAAGCTATAAAAAATGAAATGAAAGCTCACATAAAAAATGGGACGTGGATAATTACTGAAAAAAAGGCAGGCAAAAATGTTGTGACAAATGATATACTCTTGAAAAAAAAATTCAATGCAGATGGCAGCTCAGAAAGAAGGAAAGCCAGATTAGTAGCTAGAGGTTCCACTCAACATCAAGGAGTTGATTATAACGAAACTTTTGCACCAGTGGCTAAACTAAGTTCCATCAGATTACCGTTAGCTTTAGCAGCAGAAGAAAATCTACAATTGAATCAGATTGGCATAACAACCGCATTTCTGAATGGTGGGATTGAAGAAGAAATCTACATGAAAATACCGAATAATTTTGAAAAATATCTTGGGAGTTTAACAATTCAATCGAATACACAGGATGTGTATGAATAAATCGGTCTTAGGAGTCACCAATTTTCCGAATCACCCTGTATGAAATGTATGAATTGTGATTCATGATGGAATGAAAATAGGTTATTGCATGCCTAAATTATTTTTTCAATATTTCTTTATTACATCGAATTTTCAGACATTACTGAAATGTTACTATGTTTCACTCTGTAAACAATTACATCATCTGAACCATCTGAATTATGTTGAGTATTATGGAGGTTCGTTAATGATATGAGCGAAGAAAACTGTACTTGGCATCTTTGAATTACGAGAAAATAATTAAATGGAAAATACCGATTTGTAACTTCAACGCCCTGTACCTCAGAATCTGTTCATCAAAGAACTTTACGATTCTGCAGGTTCGATCAGTTCATCGAATTCTACAACATACTGGGGTGCAAGGGGTGACGACCACAACAACAAAACACCAGATGTCACCCAAATGCCAACCTCACCTGCACGCGGTGCACCCTGCTCAGAAACAAACGAGGCTCTGGCGACCGATTATTGGCGGAATTGTAACGATTATTCCGTTCCATTGAGATGTTTTTCAATTAATCAATCATTTAATTATCTGACGTCCATTCGTTCTTCTATCTACTTCCGCGTATCAGCCCTTCACCGGTTCAATAACCATATCGAATTTATCAAGTCTTGCGCGCTCGTCCTTCCCGCTAGACAGCGTCACAGAAGATCGAAGAAGGGAGACTGAATAACCAATCAGGAGAAGGGATTGATGGGACAGGATCTTTCGCGAAGAACGAATAGAAAAATCAAAGTCCTTCTGATTTGAACTACCGACTTGGAAGGTTGAAGTGAAAGGTTAGTAACTCAGCTATGAGAGAACCCCCGCAATTTGACCACTTTTCCCATGTTAATCTCCATAAGAAAATCCAAGCTCAAAAATAGCAAAAATTTACTCTTTCAAGGTCATCCGGCTCTGCCGCTATCAGCAGGCTGCTGATAAGAATAGCAATAACACAACTACAATAACAAAATGGAATATACAGGGCGGATCGCTGAATGAAAATATACAGGGAGTCTCATGAATAATATATCACATTTATAGTAGATGACAGCCAACGTATGACAGATGGCAGATAGCATATGATAGATGACATGTGACCGTCCGGGGCTCATTGAAACTAAACGCTCAATTTACGTTTGACGAATACCACGTGACGCGCTCGGCAAGAGCAGAGGCCATCAAAATGGGTACCGGTTCGAAATGGCGCTAAAATGATGATACGTATGATGTTTGACAGATGACGTATATCACGTGACCGTCCAGTGCTTGTCGGCAGAAACACTCACAGTCGAGACAACCTACGAATTTTAATCAAAATGGCTATTGAAACAAAAAAGTACAGATATCACGCGAAACTTTTGGCCTATGATTTATAGCTTCACCGGTAAATTTCAAGTCCTTTTTCCCTAGACTCTACTGAAATTACACGATGCACGACGGAAAGCCCCATAAGAGCCCATGTAGAGTAGATCAGATTTTTCCCTAGATCTAGGTACTATTTCGAATGTGAATAACAAAATGCGTAAATAACAGGTTCGATATACAGGGTGTTTGAATTGAATGGAAATTGAAAAAATATATAGGGTGTCTCATGAATAATATATCACATTTATAGTAGATTACAGCCAACGTATGACAGATAGCATATGATAGATGGCATGTGACCTTCTGGTGCTGAAACTAAACGCTCAATTTACGTTTGAAGAATACCACGTGACGCGCTCGTCAAAAGCAGAGGCCGTCAAAATGGTTACCAGTTCGAAATGGCGCTAAAATTATAATACGTATGACGTTTGACAGATGACGTATATCACGTGACCGTCCAGTGCTTGTCGGCAAAAACACTCACAGTCGAGACAACCTACGAATTTTAATCAAAATGGCTATTGAAACAAAATGGCGATCGATTCAAAATAGCACAGATATCACGCGAAACTTTTGGCCTTTGATTCATTGCTTCACCAGTAAATTCTTATAATAGAATGCCTCAATAGTGGAGAGCGGATTCCATTCAACATCAATAACACCTGGGAAAGTTTTAAAAAGAGGAAATTTCCCTATGATAGTCATCAGCTATTGTGTGAGAAATGTGGAAAATTCTTGACTAGAACTGACATGTACCGCTATATGAGGAATGTTCATCACTCCTGTTCATGAATAATCGGACTGATTAGCCAATTGCGTTCACATAAATCATCTAATCATACGTACAGACGCCTACAGATGATAACAGATGCCTACAGATCGCGCTAACAGATGCCCACAGATCCCTACAGATGCCTACAGATGCCTACAGATACCTACAGAAGCCTACAGATACCTACAGATGTAATCGAATATTCATTTGTATATCAGACACCATAGCGTCCACATCATGGAGCCCCATTCATCAGAGCAAGCTTCAAACATATAAGACAGGAAATGTATGACAGACGACGGGCTGACTGTTGATTCCGATCAATTTTCAGGGCGATAATGAGAAAATATACAGAGAAACTCGCTGCAAAAACAACTATAGGCATGGCTAGCATATATTAGACAAAAATGTCGAACAACTCTTGAACAAAACACGAAAAAAAGATCAGTGCTCCACCAGAGAAGTGCTTGCGAAATATGTGAAAATTTCACTACCAAAACTCGTAATGTACGGGGTTAGGGGCCTTGGGCATTAGCGATTATACAGAAAAAATAAACATGCTAGCGTTCACACAGAAAAAACATATAGCTGTCAACTACTCTACAAGAAAGATTCTTATTATACATACATATAATAGGTTTGAAAATTCTCTATATATCAGCAAAATCAATGGGAAATTAGCGTGACGCAATCACTATCATTATACTGACAGCATGAGAAAATGATATTATAGATATCTGAAAAGCTCAAAATATACAAGACCAATAATGCTAAACATTCTGCATCGAACAACGAAAAAAGAACATCCTTTCACCATCCACTTTGGAATATATCGATAAACTCTTTACCAGAACTCATTTAACAACTTCACTAAAGAAAGAACCCACGGAATATATCAAACAACTCTCAACCAGAATTCGAAATATAGCTGTCAACTACTCTACAAGAAAGATTCTTCATCAATATGCAAAGTCCGAAAATTCTCTAGATATCATCATATTCAGAGGTAGCAATGAAAATGATATCATAGGTATCTGGAAAGCTCCAAATATACTAGACTAATAATGCTAAACATTCTGCATCAAACAACTGGAATAGAACACCCTTTCACCGTCCACCTTGGAATATATCGAACAACTATTTACACCTAAAACTCATATTACAGCTCAGTGTTTCACCATAGGAGGTATTCTGGTTGGTTCATGAAATATGTCGAACAACTCACTACCAAAACTGGTAATCTAAGAGTCAGAGGAACTAGGGGATAGTGTTTAGTGCGATGGGATGTGATCCGCAGGAAGCGAAATAGGTATCATCTTTCGGGTGATCTAATATGAAAGCATACCCGATCAGACCTAAAATAATTCTGTCATATAGAAATCTTATATATCGTAGGCCAATTCTTATCAAAATCCTCATGAGGAACATCAGTCACGTGGATCGTTTACTTGGTCATAACTGCAGAAATATATGTATCAACTATACGAGGTGTTTTTGAAATAATAATATGTATTCAGCACATCGATATATAACATTCTCATATCAAATATTCTCAAATTCTCCAAATCAACAGGAAATTGCATCCCGAAAACATCAAGTAGACTACTTTGAAACAATCTAAATAATTGAACTCAGCACAAAAAATTCATGTAGAGGGAACGTTAGGATTGTTACAGCGTAGAACTATATAGGTGTAAAATTGGTCTCACCTCACCTATATGTCATTCGATAGTATTAACGTCTCGAGGTTCGAAATTTTCACGCTTATTCCAATACAGCCCAGTATATAGAAAAATGTGTTATGAAGCATTCACCTTTACCTTTTTTCACCTTAGCAGGCTTAGATTCGATGAAAATCTGAATAATGAATGAAAATAGTGAGAAGACAATTCAGATAAAATAAAAACCGCCATCCTCCTAATTACATACATGATTCTTCAAAAGCACACATCACTACCATCACAAATAATTCACACAAACAGCATTTTCAAAAAACAACGCCATTTAATCGACGAGAAATTTCACATAACGTCCACGATATGACTGAACAAATATAGAAATAGACACTTGATAGTCAGCGCGAAACCTGATAACAGCTTCCAATCTTTTGTTGATAATGCATGTCTAGCGAACATCAAAAATGTATTGAGCAAGATATGAACTACCACGAGGAAAAATATAATATACAGGACGATCAAAAACCTGAATCAGATGAAATATTTGAGAGACGTATGACTTTACATCATAACAATGCATATAGGTTTTCGACTGCGATATCTGAAAACAATATGGCTACCGACGATCTGTGACAGATCCAACAATCAAGAAAAAATACATCCTACCATTGAAAATAAATAGTACTCCTAAGGATGAACACGCAAATACATTGATATGCGCAGAGCTTCAATGTTTGCGAGATATCAATAAAGAATGGAGAACCGTGAATAACCTATATTTTCATGTTATCTTTCATAAAGCTAGTATTGAGCCTTCTTAATCATACTGACAATAGATGCGCGAATAGAATACTCTACTTTATGTACGGCATCGTTACAAATGATGCTAGATAGATGACACTTGACAGATACTACTTAACACATGAGGCGTTTTTCAGATGATGTATAAGTGGGAGGAGCCATATTGCGCATGCGTCAAAACGTAACGGAAACTTCACAAAAACATCACGATTGAATTATTCGAAAAGACTAATGTACACGACGAAAAATTATTATATCTCTTGCCATCATTCCCAGACAGTATAAGTATCCCATCCTATTCAAAATCGTATCTCGGCTTTTATTTGAAATATTCCCCAACTTCATCTAAATAGAATAATCACAAGGCGACATTCTCTTCAAACCGATATAAAGATTCCCCATGCTCATTATAAATAACAATCGAATCCAAACAGCATATGACACAAAGTTCTATCACGAACGTTGCTTCACAGAAACTGGGATTTTCATTCCAGACAAGAAACTTCTCTACAAAATACAGATACGACCTGTTTCAGAATACTGTTCCTTATATGGGTTCAGCACTTACCCATAGAGACAAGCCATACCAGAGAGACAAGCCATGCGCCTGGTGAGCGATGCCACACTCACTAATTCTTAGAAAACATCTGAACATCATAAATGAAAACTCATAAAACGACTAAGTTCATCATAGGAAGGTGTTTCCAAGATCTCCAAATGCGGAATCTCAACCAATTTCATTGATATAAAATGATCACAGGGCACCATTTATTTTCACCCGAAATAAAGATACTAGATGAAGATCCTGAACAAGAATTGGAATCAATCAGTATACTACGTCACCCAGATTCATCACGAAAGTTTCAACGAAAAAACTATGATTTTTATTTCACGCGAAAAGCTACTATACAAGATACAGATATGACATGTTTCACAGTACTGTTCCTACATATTATGGGGTTCAACATCCACACATACTCTCATGCTCCTAGATTCCATTCAGAGATACAGCCCATTCGTCTGATTGGTGTTTCTACACTCACTGATTCTCAAACAATATTGTAACATCACGAAAATGTCACCGACTTTTCACGTTTCTACAGATACACAGGAAATAATTTTCAGAGATTCCTACTATCATCCCATCGCTAGCAATACAAGTCAGACGCACTCAACAAATTCAGAAATCTTGAATATGTCGAAAAAACTCTTTACCAAATAGAATAGAATAGAATAGAATATTTATTTCACCAAGTTACAAATGTTATGTTTTTGGCAGGTCAGATACAATAGACATGTTAAAATGTAGTACATAAAAAATCACTTTAAATATAGTGGAATAAAAAACGCTTAAAAGTAGTAGAATAAAAGTCATACATACAAATACAAAGAATCTAGTAATAAAACAAACTGGAATCAGTGACATATAGTTGAATAACAATCATTCATAAGGACTCATCGAGGGGCGTCCTCAGATATTCGTCAATGGAATAAAAACAGTGACGGAGAATATGACGTTTCAATTTTGATTTGAAACAATTCAAATTCAAAACCTTGAGCTCCTGGGGCAAAACATTATAAAGTTTGATATCGAGTGAATTATTCTGAGATTTGTTCAGTCTGTAACGTAATGGCCTCAAATTATTTGCATAACGAGTATGGTAATTATGAAAATCAGAGTTGGTAGAAAACGAATTCCTGTTTTTGTGTATTTCAATAACTGTAGCATATATGAATAAGGATGGTATAGGCATAATAAACAGTTCCTTGAATATTTGTTGACAGTGATCTCTGTAACCAGCACCAACGATAATTCTGATAGCTCTTTTTTGCATTTTGAAAACCTTCATAGCGTAAGAAGAGTTTCCCCATAAGAGTATGCTGTAATTTATGTGAGAATGAAAAAATGAAAAATAACATGTTCGAACAGTATTGAAGCATAATTGGTTTTTCAAATTACGCAAGAGATATATCGAACTTGACAGTTTATGACATAGCTGATCAACATGAGATGACCAAGTTAGTTTGTCGTCTATTACAACTCCAAGAAGTTTAACAGTTTTTCCATTGCCTGGATTTCTAGTCGAAAAAAACAATTCCTGTGTCTTATCATTATTCAACTTCAAATTGTTGGCACTAAACCACTCCTGTGCTCTACAGAAAGAATCTGCCAAACTGAGAGAGAGACTGTCTGCATCAATTCCAGTATTGAGCAAAGTTGTGTCATCCGCATAAGCTACACACTTATTTGGAAACAAAGAGTGAAACAGATCGTTTACATAAACGATGAATAATGATGGGCCCAAAACAGATCCCTGAGGTACCCCGTGTAGAATATTGGAAAAATCTGAATGGGATTCATTAATATATACTGCTTGCTTTCTGTTGTGGAGGTAAGATTGAAACAGATCGAGTGGTATGCCTCTGACACCATAAAAACGTAACTTCTCAATAAGAACCTCGTGTGAGACACAGTCGAAGGCCCTCGAGAGATCGCATAGAGTAATAGATACATCCATGCCACCCTCAAGGCCTTCGACGATCTCACTAACGATTTTGAAAACCGCCTGGGTGGTACTACATTTACTTCTGAACCCAAACTGGCAGCAGTTGAGGAGTCCATTAGATTCGAAATATTTCATGAATCTCTGTTTCAGTAATATCTCAAAAACCTTCGATATTATTGGAATGATAGATATCGGACGATAGTTTGCAATCTGTGAAACATCCCCTTTCTTAAATATTGGTATAACTTTAGTGACCTTCAAAATATCGGGAAACTTTCCTTCAGTGATGCATGCATTGAACAGAATAACCAATGGATAGACTAATAAATCTATTGTTTGTTTCAAGAATTCACTATTCATGCCGTACACATCGGTACATTTTGAGTTTTTCAAATTGCGCACAGCCTCGATCATTTCATGTTCCGTTACTGGTTCTAGAAAGAAGGATGTACATGGTGTAGGCAAACCCTTCAAGAAACTCTCAGGGTCTACATAATTGTTTTCAATAGTCCCAATCAGGTTTTCTGCAATAGTGGAAAAATACTCATTGAATGAGCTAGCAGGTATAGTAAGATTACATGTTTTTTTCCTCGATTTATTTCTCTCGAAGTTAACAAGCCTCCAACTGTCTCGGGCCTTGTTGTCAGACTCACCAATGAATTTATCGTAAGCTGCCTTCTTACATTCAACTAATCTTGAGTGATAGTGCTTTTTCAAAATGGTATAATTGCTGAAGTCTCTAGTGATATTACAAATAAATTTGATTTCAGATAAAGTGTCCCTAAGAGTTCTCAGTTCATCGTTGAACCACTGGACTGGTGGTTTTTCGACAATGGAACATTTTTTCAATGGAAAATGTCTTTCAATTAATGAAGATAAAATGTCAACCAGAAAAATAGCAATCGATGAGCAATTCCAATCATGCAACCCAGCATTATCCCAGCTGAATTCTACCAGAGATGATCTGATATTATCGATGCCTTTCTTCGTAACTATTCTTCTCCAAATCACATCATCATTTTGTTTTTTCTTATTTAAATTCAAATATATCACCTGTCCATGATGATCTGAAAAACAAGGATCTATAACTACTGAGCTATAATTATTCTCATTTAGATTGGTTAGAATATTGTCGATACATGTAGCTGAATGATTGGTTATTCTTGTATAGTCAGAGATAGTGATTGCAATACCAAATGAGTGCAACAAATGAGCAAGTTCAGTAAGTGCAGAAGAACAACCACGAAAATTCAAATTGAAATCCCCCGCAATAATTATATCACGTCGAATTGTAGAGCAGTGTAGGATAAGTTTTTCCAATGAATCGATGAAACTGTTTATGTCCCCATTAGGACAAAACTCATTAAATGACTGAGTTTACTATAGGAAGTGTTTCTAAGATCTTGAAAAGTTTAAAATTCGATACCTACCTCCTATTGTAGCCTGTGCATGATTTTCTTCGAATATAATAGGTATTTGCTTTGGTGCGCTTCAAGAGTTAAATAATAATGATAATCTGACGCATATTGTAGCACCAAACATTCAAACAACGTATACCAATAATTATGAATTAACTTCTAAGACGAAAATATTTGGAAAATCATATCTCTCTTATCAAGTGAGACATTCCCAGTTAGATTGAATATCCTATTCTCTTCAAGGTATGCACGACGTTCTTCGAACATTGTTAGGATTTTCTTTCGTGCGATCCAAGTGATAAAAAAATATGAACTGATGAAAATGTACCAGAACATAAAAAACGTGAAAAAATATTCAAATTGGCTATTATACATTATGGAGAATCGTATCTCAGCTATCATTCGAAATATTGCCAAACTCCAACGATATCGAATAATCACAAGGAAGTATTCTTTTCAAACCGAAATAAAGATTCCCAATGTTGATTATAAATAAAAGTTACTCTACAAAATACAGATACAACCTGTTCAAGAATACTGGTCCTCATATGGGTTCAGCACTCACACATATACGTTGATGCTCCTAGATTCCATCCAGAGAGACTAGCTATGCGCTTGGTGGGCGATGCTACACTCACCAAGTCTTAAAAACATTGAAACATCGCAAATGAGTCGGAGAGAGTTGGAGACCTTTCCTTATTCTACAGATACTTCCGCTCCATTAACAACATTGAAACATCACAGAAAAGCTGTTACTCTTCAGATATATGATGAACAACTCTTTATTGAATCTCATAAAACGACTGAGTTTACCAAAGGAAGTAGTTCCAAGATACACCAATGTTCAATACTGCACCTCCTTTTTGGCAACCTCCCTAGGCATGCGCGATGTTTCACGAACATAATAAGCATTTCCTTTAGTGCGCTTCAAGTGATGAAAGAATAATAATCCGACACCTATCATAGTACCTGATAGTACCAAACATTTGAATAACGTATATAACAATCAGGAATTAACTTCATAGACAAAAATATTCCAACAGGCTATCATGCATTAGGGAAAATCATATATGTCTTGTCAGGTGAACTTTTCACCAATTCCATTGATATGAAATGATCACAAGGTACCATTTCTTTCTACCCGAAATGAAGATACTAATGCTGATCCTGAACAAGAATTGAAATCAAACAGTATACGATACCCGGATATCCATCACGAAAGTTTCAACACGAAAACTAGGATTTTTATTCCAGACAACATGTTACTCTACAAAATACAGATACAACCTGTTTTAGAATACTGTCTCCACATATGAGGTTCAGCAACCACATATACGTTAATGCTTTTAGATTCCATCAAGAGAGACAGGTCATCCGCCTGGTGAGTGATGCCACACTCACTAACAGGATATGTTAGAGAGTAGGCCGACATCATTGGTTGGGATTGATGCTATATCGACCTGGACTATCCAAGCTAGCTACGATAAGTTAGATCTGTTTTTGGTGGCGTGTTTGTTTGTTTGTCGGACAAGCGGAGCGAGTCTAACAATCTCAAACGAGCCGCCTCAAAAATAGATCTAACTTATCGTAGCTTGGATAGTCCAGGTCGATATAGCATCAATCCCAACCAATGATGTCGGTCTACTCTCTAACATATCCTGTTAGTGAGTGTGGCATCACTCACCAGGCGGATGACCTGTCTCTCTTGATGGAATCTAAAAGCATTAACGTATATGTGGTTGCTGAACCTCATATGTGGAGACAGTATTCTAAAACAGGTTGTATCTGTATTTTGTAGAGTAACATGTTGTCTGGAATAAAAATCCTAGTTTTCGTGTTGAAACTTTCGTGATGGATATCCGGGTATCGTATACTGTTTGATTTCAATTCTTGTTCAGGATCAGCATTAGTATCTTCATTTCGGGTAGAAAGAAATGGTACCTTGTGATCATTTCATATCAATGGAATTGGTGAAAAGTTCACCTGACAAGACATATATGATTTTCCCTAATGCATGATAGCCTGTTGGAATATTTTTGTCTATGAAGTTAATTCCTGATTGTTATATACGTTATTCAAATGTTTGGTACTATCAGGTACTATGATAGGTGTCGGATTATTATTCTTTCATCACTTGAAGCGCACTAAAGGAAATGCTTATTATGTTCGTGAAACATCGCGCATGCCTAGGGAGGTTGCCAAAAAGGAGGTGCAGTATTGAACATTGGTGTATCTTGGAACTACTTCCTTTGGTAAACTCAGTCGTTTTATGAGATTCAATAAAGAGTTGTTCATCATATATCTGAAGAGTAACAGCTTTTCTGTGATGTTTCAATGTTGTTAATGGAGCGGAAGTATCTGTAGAATAAGGAAAGGTCTCCAACTCTCTCCGACTCATTTGCGATGTTTCAATGTTTTTAAGACTTGGTGAGTGTAGCATCGCCCACCAAGCGCATAGCTAGTCTCTCTGGATGGAATCTAGGAGCATCAACGTATATGTGTGAGTGCTGAACCCATATGAGGACCAGTATTCTTGAACAGGTTGTATCTGTATTTTGTAGAGTAACTTTTATTTATAATCAACATTGGGAATCTTTATTTCGGTTTGAAAAGAATACTTCCTTGTGATTATTCGATATCGTTGGAGTTTGGCAATATTTCGAATGATAGCTGAGATACGATTCTCCATAATGTATAATAGCCAATTTGAATATTTTTTCACGTTTTTTATGTTCTGGTACATTTTCATCAGTTCATATTTTTTTTATCACTTGGATCGCACGAAAGAAAATCCTAACAATGTTCGAAGAACGTCGTGCATACCTTGAAGAGGATAGGATATTCAATCTAACTGGGAATGTCTCACTTGATAAGAGAGAGATGATTTTCCAAATATTTTCGTCTTAGAAGTTAATTCATAATTATTGGTATACGTTGTTTGAATGTTTGGTGCTACAATATGCGTCAGATTATCATTATTATTTAACTCTTGAAGCGCACCAAAGCAAATACCTATTATATTCGAAGAAAATCATGCACAGGCTACAATAGGAGGTAGGTATCGAATTTTAAACTTTTCAAGATCTTAGAAACACTTCCTATAGTAAACTCAGTCATTTAATGAGTTTTGGTAAAGAGTTCTTTCGACATATTCAAGATTTCTGAATTTGTTGAGTGCGTCTGACTTGTATTGCTAGCGATGGGATGATAGTAGGAATCTCTGAAAATTATTTCCTGTGTATCTGTAGAAACGTGAAAAGTCGGTGACATTTTCGTGATGTTACAATATTGTTTGAGAATCAGTGAGTGTAGAAACACCAATCAGACGAATGGGCTGTATCTCTGAATGGAATCTAGGAGCATGAGAGTATGTGTGGATGTTGAACCCCATAATATGTAGGAACAGTACTGTGAAACATGTCATATCTGTATCTTGTATAGTAGCTTTTCGCGTGAAATAAAAATCATAGTTTTTTCGTTGAAACTTTCGTGATGAATCTGGGTGACGTAGTATACTGATTGATTCCAATTCTTGTTCAGGATCTTCATCTAGTATCTTTATTTCGGGTGAAAATAAATGGTGCCCTGTGATCATTTTATATCAATGAAATTGGTTGAGATTCCGCATTTGGAGATCTTGGAAACACCTTCCTATGATGAACTTAGTCGTTTTATGAGTTTTCATTTATGATGTTCAGATGTTTTCTAAGAATTAGTGAGTGTGGCATCGCTCACCAGGCGCATGGCTTGTCTCTCTGGTATGGCTTGTCTCTATGGGTAAGTGCTGAACCCATATAAGGAACAGTATTCTGAAACAGGTCGTATCTGTATTTTGTAGAGAAGTTTCTTGTCTGGAATGAAAATCCCAGTTTCTGTGAAGCAACGTTCGTGATAGAACTTTGTGTCATATGCTGTTTGGATTCGATTGTTATTTATAATGAGCATGGGGAATCTTTATATCGGTTTGAAGAGAATGTCGCCTTGTGATTATTCTATTTAGATGAAGTTGGGGAATATTTCAAATAAAAGCCGAGATACGATTTTGAATAGGATGGGATACTTATACTGTCTGGGAATGATGGCAAGAGATATAATAATTTTTCGTCGTGTACATTAGTCTTTTCGAATAATTCAATCGTGATGTTTTTGTGAAGTTTCCGTTACGTTTTGACGCATGCGCAATATGGCTCCTCCCACTTATACATCATCTGAAAAACGCCTCATGTGTTAAGTAGTATCTGTCAAGTGTCATCTATCTAGCATCATTTGTAACGATGCCGTACATAAAGTAGAGTATTCTATTCGCGCATCTATTGTCAGTATGATTAAGAAGGCTCAATACTAGCTTTATGAAAGATAACATGAAAATATAGGTTATTCACGGTTCTCCATTCTTTATTGATATCTCGCAAACATTGAAGCTCTGCGCATATCAATGTATTTGCGTGTTCATCCTTAGGAGTACTATTTATTTTCAATGGTAGGATGTATTTTTTCTTGATTGTTGGATCTGTCACAGATCGTCGGTAGCCATATTGTTTTCAGATATCGCAGTCGAAAACCTATATGCATTGTTATGATGTAAAGTCATACGTCTCTCAAATATTTCATCTGATTCAGGTTTTTGATCGTCCTGTATATTATATTTTTCCTCGTGGTAGTTCATATCTTGCTCAATACATTTTTGATGTTCGCTAGACATGCATTATCAACAAAAGATTGGAAGCTGTTATCAGGTTTCGCGCTGACTATCAAGTGTCTATTTCTATATTTGTTCAGTCATATCGTGGACGTTATGTGAAATTTCTCGTCGATTAAATGGCGTTGTTTTTTGAAAATGCTGTTTGTGTGAATTATTTGTGATGGTAGTGATGTGTGCTTTTGAAGAATCATGTATGTAATTAGGAGGATGGCGGTTTTTATTTTATCTGAATTGTCTTCTCACTATTTTCATTCATTATTCAGATTTTCATCGAATCTAAGCCTGCTAAGGTGAAAAAAGGTAAAGGTGAATGCTTCATAACACATTTTTCTATATACTGGGCTGTATTGGAATAAGCGTGAAAATTTCGAACCTCGAGACGTTAATACTATCGAATGACATATAGGTGAGGTGAGACCAATTTTACACCTATATAGTTCTACGCTGTAACAATCCTAACGTTCCCTCTACATGAATTTTTTGTGCTGAGTTCAATTATTTAGATTGTTTCAAAGTAGTCTACTTGATGTTTTCGGGATGCAATTTCCTGTTGATTTGGAGAATTTGAGAATATTTGATATGAGAATGTTATATATCGATGTGCTGAATACATATTATTATTTCAAAAACACCTCGTATAGTTGATACATATATTTCTGCAGTTATGACCAAGTAAACGATCCACGTGACTGATGTTCCTCATGAGGATTTTGATAAGAATTGGCCTACGATATATAAGATTTCTATATGACAGAATTATTTTAGGTCTGATCGGATATGCTTTCATATTAGATCACCCGAAAGATGATACCTATTTCGCTTCCTGCGGATCACATCCCATCGCACTAAACACTATCTCCTAGTTCCTCTGACTCTTAGATTACCAGTTTTGGTAGTGAGTTGTTCGACATATTTCATGAACCAACCAGAATACCTCCTATGGTGAAACACTGAGCTGTAATATGAGTTTTAGGTGTAAATAGTTGTTCGATATATTCCAAGGTGGACGGTGAAAGGGTGTTCTATTCCAGTTGTTTGATGCAGAATGTTTAGCATTATTAGTCTAGTATATTTGGAGCTTTCCAGATACCTATGATATCATTTTCATTGCTACCTCTGAATATGATGATATCTAGAGAATTTTCGGACTTTGCATATTGATGAAGAATCTTTCTTGTAGAGTAGTTGACAGCTATATTTCGAATTCTGGTTGAGAGTTGTTTGATATATTCCGTGGGTTCTTTCTTTAGTGAAGTTGTTAAATGAGTTCTGGTAAAGAGTTTATCGATATATTCCAAAGTGGATGGTGAAAGGATGTTCTTTTTTCGTTGTTCGATGCAGAATGTTTAGCATTATTGGTCTTGTATATTTTGAGCTTTTCAGATATCTATAATATCATTTTCTCATGCTGTCAGTATAATGATAGTGATTGCGTCACGCTAATTTCCCATTGATTTTGCTGATATATAGAGAATTTTCAAACCTATTATATGTATGTATAATAAGAATCTTTCTTGTAGAGTAGTTGACAGCTATATGTTTTTTCTGTGTGAACGCTAGCATGTTTATTTTTTCTGTATAATCGCTAATGCCCAAGGCCCCTAACCCCGTACATTACGAGTTTTGGTAGTGAAATTTTCACATATTTCGCAAGCACTTCTCTGGTGGAGCACTGATCTTTTTTTCGTGTTTTGTTCAAGAGTTGTTCGACATTTTTGTCTAATATATGCTAGCCATGCCTATAGTTGTTTTTGCAGCGAGTTTCTCTGTATATTTTCTCATTATCGCCCTGAAAATTGATCGGAATCAACAGTCAGCCCGTCGTCTGTCATACATTTCCTGTCTTATATGTTTGAAGCTTGCTCTGATGAATGGGGCTCCATGATGTGGACGCTATGGTGTCTGATATACAAATGAATATTCGATTACATCTGTAGGTATCTGTAGGCTTCTGTAGGTATCTGTAGGCATCTGTAGGCATCTGTAGGGATCTGTGGGCATCTGTTAGCGCGATCTGTAGGCATCTGTTATCATCTGTAGGCGTCTGTACGTATGATTAGATGATTTATGTGAACGCAATTGGCTAATCAGTCCGATTATTCATGAACAGGAGTGATGAACATTCCTCATATAGCGGTACATGTCAGTTCTAGTCAAGAATTTTCCACATTTCTCACACAATAGCTGATGACTATCATAGGGAAATTTCCTCTTTTTAAAACTTTCCCAGGTGTTATTGATGTTGAATGGAATCCGCTCTCCACTATTGAGGCATTCTATTATAAGAATTTACTGGTGAAGCAATGAATCATAGGCCAAAAGTTTCGCGTGATATCTGTGCTATTTTGAATCGATCGCCATTTTGTTTCAATAGCCATTTTGATTAAAATTCGTAGGTTGTCTCGACTGTGAGTGTTTTTGCCGACAAGCACTGGACGGTCACGTGATATACGTCATCTGTCAAACGTCATACGTATTATAATTTTAGCGCCATTTCGAACTGGTAACCATTTTGACGGCCTCTGCTTTTGACGAGCGCGTCACGTGGTATTCTTCAAACGTAAATTGAGCGTTTAGTTTCAGCACCAGAAGGTCACATGCCATCTATCATATGCTATCTGTCATACGTTGGCTGTAATCTACTATAAATGTGATATATTATTCATGAGACACCCTATATATTTTTTCAATTTCCATTCAATTCAAACACCCTGTATATCGAACCTGTTATTTACGCATTTTGTTATTCACATTCGAAATAGTACCTAGATCTAGGGAAAAATCTGATCTACTCTACATGGGCTCTTATGGGGCTTTCCGTCGTGCATCGTGTAATTTCAGTAGAGTCTAGGGAAAAAGGACTTGAAATTTACCGGTGAAGCTATAAATCATAGGCCAAAAGTTTCGCGTGATATCTGTACTTTTTTGTTTCAATAGCCATTTTGATTAAAATTCGTAGGTTGTCTCGACTGTGAGTGTTTCTGCCGACAAGCACTGGACGGTCACGTGATATACGTCATCTGTCAAACATCATACGTATCATCATTTTAGCG
This sequence comes from Phaedon cochleariae, assembly GCA_918026855.4. Lineage (NCBI taxonomy): Eukaryota > Metazoa > Arthropoda > Insecta > Coleoptera > Chrysomelidae > Phaedon > Phaedon cochleariae. The sequence continues at coordinate 28,606,518 of OU896709.1, forward strand.
CCATTTCGAACCGGTACCCATTTTGATGGCCTCTGCTCTTGCCGAGCGCGTCACGTGGTATTCGTCAAACGTAAATTGAGCGTTTAGTTTCAATGAGCCCCGGACGGTCACATGTCATCTATCATATGCTATCTGCCATCTGTCATACGTTGGCTGTCATCTACTATAAATGTGATATATTATTCATGAGACTCCCTGTATATTTTCATTCAGCGATCCGCCCTGTATATTCCATTTTGTTATTGTAGTTGTGTTATTGCTATTCTTATCAGCAGCCTGCTGATAGCGGCGGAGCCGGATGACCTTGAAAGAGTAAATTTTTGCTATTTTTGAGCTTGGATTTTCTTATGGAGATTAACATGGGAAAAGTGGTCAAATTGCGGGGGTTCTCTCATAGCTGAGTTACTAAGGTTGTGTGAATTGAAGATATCTGGTAGGTCTGGATCTATCTTTATTTTTCTAATGAAATAACTTGTCATCGCAGACATTTGGTTTGTTAGATTTGATTATTACCTATGGAATTAAATATTAATTGATTTATTTTTGATCGAATTTCATTTTTGTGAGAAAAAATTGCATTCGAGTTAATTGAGGTTACAATTCATATCTGATGGTTTCTTAGTTAATAATTGGTCATCGGTATCAATTTATTGAATATTTGGGTTCTTTCTATATTTTATTAGCACTTATTGATGATATTTTCGTAAAATTGACAAATTTATATGTGATATACAATTTTTTTTCAGCTTAATGGTTAAGTAAAACCTGGATTTATCTGCCTTGTTGCTTGAATTTGCTTTTTATTAACGTGTTGCTATCAACAGCTTTGTTGCTTATTTTTTCCTCATTCAATGAGTTGAAAACAGTATCTACTCTTTCAAAAATTTTTCTAGGTACCTATTGGAAATTCGAAACGTCATCGTAGTTTCCTCAGATGTTCATCCAGGAAACCTGAACTGAAGTCTACTCTGTGTCTCGTCCAGGAACCTTGAACCTACAGGACCTAGAGCCTCGAAGTTGGACTTTGACGTTCAGGCTGTACTTCTCCAGGATTCTTTCTCAGGTGAGCATTTAATTTCTGTTATTATCTTGAGAATTTATTTCCAAGTTATTTTTCTTTCTCTCTGAGAAATAAATGCAACCTGAGGAAGGTTTCCTTCTCTCTATAGCCTGTTCAGTCAACCTTTGTCTGGTTCCTGTATAGGTTTTGCCTTCTTGTGACGTAAGCACAATCTATAGTTCAAGTTTTCTGGAAGTAAAATTTTTCTCTCTATCTTACTGTCAGTATTTTCCTTGGTCAACTCAACAAACCACATGTCAATGCATGTCTATTTCCTCATCTCCAGATATACCATATCTTAATTCCAGACCTGTCAACTTCACACCTAAAGTACTTACCTATTTTCTGGCATTTAACTTTTGAACCAGAACTTGCCACCCTGTATATATATCTTTATACATACCTTTTTCTTTTACTTTCACGGAAAAGTAGATTACCTGTTAACTTCAAACTGGAAAGAGTATCTATTATCAGGCATTTTACTTTTGAACAGGACTTGCCACCCTGTATATAGATATTACCATTTCTTTACTTTCACTAGAAGGTAGTTTCCTTGGCATTTTAGTTGAAGGATTTGCCACCTTCATTTAATATTCCATTTCCATATTTTTTTGATTGAATTCCAGTAGGTATCGACAATTTATCAAAGTTGAATTTAGTTTCTTCATTAGACAAATGATAATTTTTCCTTGATTTTTTTTTTTGTAATAATATATCAAATACCAGGATATCTCATTATATATATTATTCTAATAATCTTTCTCTGAGTTAATGATTTGATTCTCAGTTATTTCTGGTTTCAATTTGAGTCAATTTTCTCTAGTTTTTTTAAAAAAGACTGAATTTTCAAGTGTCAATTTTTTTTTCTTCGAATTGAATATATACATATCTTCCTAATTTTTCTGAGTTTCTAAAATTTCACATTTCAATTTGTTACTTTCCAAAGTATTAACATTCAGAACATAAAACTCAGTGAGCGGTTCAAAGGATATCCTTTCGTCCCTTTAATCACATTGTCGACAACTTTCTGATTCCTCGTATATTTCCGCATGCACTCTACGTCTATACCTGCATCGAGGATCCTGGTTAACCAAAGAGGGTTGTAAAGGACGGTAACACCTGGAGATTCCTTACTGAGCAGTCAGAAATGAAGGAGGCTATACCCTACTAACTTCCATCATAAGAAGTACTTGGTAGCTCTGGAAGCAGAACAGAGAGCTGGAAGCTGAACTGACTCTGAAGGTTGAACTCCCATTTACCTTAAGGAAACCCTCTTGGACAATTCATCCGGCCAACCAGGTATAATCCACCCAAGTGCCAAGACCTTCGATTGGAATCAGATCGGATCAATAGCTCTATGTAAAGTTGAATGTTCTGAATCTATTTTGCTCCATTTCTCTTGTTTTTTGAATTTTTCAGTATTTTCAAATAATCCTCAATCTTGTTTTTGGGCCTTCAGCCACTTCAGTCTCACATAATTTTCAATATTCTTTGAGGGCCTTCAGCCACTTCACAGTTCACAAATTATTGTTATTTTAAATTCTTCTGGCCTTCAGCCTTTTGTAATTTTATCAAGGAAATAAATTGTTGAATTGATTCTCTGTATATTTGTTTTGTCTTCTCATCCAAGCAAGGTTTTTTAGGAAGTATCTGATTGGCTTTTGTCTTTTGCAAGCCTGGCGCCCAAAATTATCGAACAGTCAAATTGATTACATAAAATCACCATCTGGATTAATCACTTTTAACACCTCAATATTAAAATTGTAACTTTTGAACTCACACCCTATCGTATCAATCTGAGCAGCCCAAAGGCATAAGTATAAACTTTCATATTTTTTGTTTCAAAATTTTTCAAATTCTGAACTCAGAGTGTGGAATGTTACACAATTGTCGCTCACAACGTGGGGCCCGATTTGACTGTTTTCTCTTATCTCATCCTTGCTTGACGGAAGACCAAATAAATTATAATTTGGAATTTATCGATAACAAATTTTGACATATCTGCGTATCTGATTCTGAAGAACTTGGTATTTTAACTTATCTTAATTATCTATTTTTCATTATCTATTTGACTTTGATGATTGTTTCCCTGTATCTCTTTTCTCACTGCACCATAAGATATAATTCTGAAGCATCCCAAAAGTACAAGCCTTTCGATAATTCATATCTTCGATCAGTTGTGTTCTGAATTTTATCTTCCAAGTCCAACATGGATCCAAATCATTTGAAAATAAATGAATTGACTTATGAGCTCAAGCTTCGTAGTGTAGAACCTACTGGAAACATTGATTCCAAACGTAAAATTTTGAGAGGACTTCTGAGTCAACAAAATGCTAATCGCAGTTTTCATGGTACCTTTGAGAATCCTTATTCACATAATGAAGATGTGACTGAAATGAAAGAAAGTATTGAAGATTTAAAAGTAGCTATAGCTTCATTCAGTGGTTCTAAGTTGGATCCTGCCTTCAGAAAAATTTCTAGTCGATTAGCTCATTTGTCAACTTGTTTTAATTATCTTAAAGCTGATGATGAGGATGAAGAAACAGCCAGGAAAGAAATTCAATATCTTGTGTTGGAATTGGAAGCTAATTTTGATTTGAAAGTATCTCCTCCTCCCAGTACTTCTACCCCCACACTCCCAAATAATAACTGCAATATCTTTTCTTCAAATAAATCAGTTGCTCCATACAAATGGAATATCTTTTTCACTGGCTCAAATCAGAAAGAATCAGTTAACTCTTTCTTAGAAAAAGTTGAATTGCTACGAGAAGCACGAGGTGTTTCAAAACAGGAACTTTTTCAGTCTGCCTGTGATTTATTCAAAGGTTCTGCTTGGACATGGTTTGTCAATAATAAAAGTAAATTTCAAACTTGGGATGAACTGGTCAAAGAATTGGAAAAAGATTTTCTACCCTATTTCTATGAGGAAGATCTAGAACGAGAAATAAATTCTAGAACTCAGGGTAACAATGAAAGAGTAGCTTTATTTATTTCTTCTATGGAAGGTCTCTTCAACAGGTTGACAACCAAACCTGATGAAGAAACTAGAGTTCGAAAAATTCGTCGAAATCTTTTACCTTTTTTCATTTCTAATTTAGCTTTACATGATCCAAAAACTGTTTCTGAACTTTCTGAATTGTGCAAAAAATTAAAAGAATCTCGTTTATGGGCTGATCGCTATAAAGCACCACCCCATCGTAATACTGGTTTGTTGGAGCCTGATTTGAGTAGTCCTTTTAGTGGAGGCAGTACTTCCTTTTCATCTTCAGAACCTTCTTCTCGTAGAAATCTTCCTTCCAGTAATGTATCTACCTTATCGAATTATCGATGTTGGAATTGTGACTTGGCTGGTCATGCTTATAATGAGTGTCGAAAACCAAAAACAATATTTTGTTATGGTTGTGGTCTCAAAAATACCTTGAAAACCAAATGTCGTAAATGCAATCCAAAAAACGCGATTCCTGGTGGCGAAAAACTGGACGTCGTCACCAGTCAACTTACCGACAGTCCAGGCACCAGCACAGCCAACTCACAGTCCCAAAATGTGAAAAAATCGAGAAGAAAGCAACACAAACAGGACAACTAAAAACATCTCTTTGTGAATGGAAAAAATGGTTATCTTATGTTAAAAATTTCTTATCTCCTCCCGTGAATTTAAATCCCCTTTTTGTCATGAAATCCAATGATAATCGCCCATATCTTAATGTTGAACTTTTTGGACAAAAAATTCTTGCCCTTGCTGATACTGGTAGTACCTCTTCTATCCTAGGTTCTACAGGTTTTAGTCTATTACAGTCACATAATATTCCTATTAAATATGAATCTATCGTTCATGTCACTACAGCTGATGGCAAACCTCAGGATTTTTTAGGATATATCTTAGTTCCAATTTCCTTGAATGGTGTTTCTAAAGAGTTAAAAATTTTGATTATACCTTCAGTAGCTCATTCGCTAATTCTTGGCATGGATTTTTTCAAACTTTTCCGAATTGAGGCAAATTTTAGTACTTTATCTTATTCCTCTATCTGTACTGTGAACACAATAAAACCATTTTCTGAGTTGACTCACTTTCAGAAATCTGAGCTTGAGGAAGTCATTGACTGTTTTAGATCTATAGCTCCCAAAGACAGGCTTGGTCGAACTCATTTGTTGACACATCATATCGATACTGGTGATGCCAAGCCTAGTGTTCAACGTCAATATCCTTTATCTCCAGCTATGCAAGAACATTTAAATAAAGAAGTTGATGAGATGTTGAAACTCAATGTTATTCAACCCTCTCAATCTCCCTGGTGTAGCCCATTGTGGTTAGTTCCCAAGCGCTCTGGAGAATATCGTGTATGCTTTGACGGCAGAAAACTTAATGAAGTCACAGTCAATGATAGTTATTCCATGCCTCTTATAGACAGTATCTTGAACAAGTTGAGGGATGCCAGATACCTTACGTCTATTGATTTAACGAAGGCATTTTTCCAGATTCCTTTGGACGAGTCATCTCGACCTAAGACCGCATTTGCAGTCTATGGAAGAGGTCTTTTTGAATTTCTTGTATCTCCTTTTGGGCTTAGTAACAGTCCAAAATTGATGGCTCGTTTAATGGATATCGTTATAGGACCTTCATTGGCTCCTTTTTGCTTTGTTTACCTTGACGACATCATTGTGGCTACTCCTACTTTTGAACTTCATATCAAGAATTTGAAAGAAGTATTTCAACGACTTAAAAATGCCAATCTCACTGTAAACTTAGACAAATGTGAGTTTTGTCGTCCTTCTCTTGTCTATCTTGGTTTTGTTGTGGACCAACAAGGTTTGAGAACAGATCCTGAGAAAGTTTCTGCGATTATTAATTATCCAACTCCAAAAAATACCACCGAAATCAAACGTTTGATAGGACTTGTCAGTTGGTATCGGCGGTTTATTAAAGATTTTTCTTCTATTTGCTCCCCTATATCTGATCTTCTTCATGGTCGCAAAAAGGGAAAACCAATTACTTGGACCCCTGAGGCAGAAATGGCTTTTAGTGAAATTAAATCTCGTCTTACTTCTGATCCAGTTCTAGCAAGCCCTGACTTCACCAAACCTTTCGTGATTCAGTGTGATGCTTCAGACACAGGTGTAGGTGCTATTTTATACCAAGAATGTGATGGCGTAGAACATCCAGTGGCTTATGCCAGTAAAACACTCACTGCTTGTCAAAGAAAATATACAGTAACTGAAAAAGAGTTATTAGCTGTCATTTTTGGTATAGAAAAGTTCCGAAGCTATGTTGAAGGCACGAAATTCACAATTGAAACTGACCATGCCTCCCTTATATACCTTCATAATCTCTCAAATCCCTCTGGACGTTTGACTAGGTGGGCAGTTTGATTTAACCATTAAACATCCAAAGGGTTCTTTAAATGTGGTTGCAGATGCCTTATCTCGATCAGTTGCTGATGTATCTGTTATCGATGTATCTACCTTCCAGCCTGATAAATGGTATACCTCTATGGTGAAGAAAGTTCAAGAAAATCCTGAAAATTATTCCTCTTTTCGTGTTGAGAATGGCATTCTCTATAAACATATATTATCTCATCATAATATTGTCAGCAATCTCACTGACTGGAAAATTATAGTGCCTTCTGCAAATAGACCGGAAATTCTTGACTTTTATCATGACAGAGAGACTTCTGCACATTTAGGAATATCTAAAACTCTTTCTCGTATCTTGGAACTGTACTACTGGCCTAAAATTCGCAAGGATGTCTATAAGTATGTGAGGAAATGTCCTGTTTGTGCTGCCTGTAAAAGTTCGAATTCACCTCAAGCTGGTCATATGGGATCCTACAAAAATATTAATTTCCCTTTTCAATGTATCTCTGCAGATTTGTTAGGTCCCTATCCCCGATCCAAAAATGGTAATCAGTATGTCTTGGTTGTCACTGACTGGTTCACGAAATATGTCTTAGTCCATCCAATGTCTGAAGCTACTTCTAAAGGTATAATTAAATTTCTGGAAAATAACGTTTTTCTTATCTATGGTGTACCTCAGATCATCATGGTAGATAATGGAAGCCAATTTGTCAGTAAAGAGTTTAAGAAACTAATGGAAGAGTATCGAGTACAGAAAATTTGGTATAATGCCAAATATCATCCTCAAATTAATTTTACCGAGAGAGTTAATAAAGTAATTGTCACATCAATTCGCTGTTATATTCATGAAAATCATAAAACATGAAATACTTCTATCTACAAGGTTGCTCAAGCCATAAGGCTAGCAAAACATGATGTAACTGGCTATTCTCCAGCTTTCTTGAATTTTGCTAGGAATATTCCGGTGACAGGAGATTTCTATGGCAAAGTTTCAGAAAATGAAAATAACACACCTATTATCTCTGAAAAATCACAGCGAATTTATGATGTTCAGGAACTTCCAAAATTATTTGTTGATGTTCGTAACCAGTTACATCAAGCTCATCTTCGAAATACTCGTCAATATAACTTGAGGAAACGAGAAGTTAAATTTCATGTAGGTGACAGACTTTGGAAGAAAAATATTACTCTATCTTCAGCTCCTAATCATTATTCCTCTAAATTGGCTCCCAAATTCATACCATGTATTGTTTCTAAAGTAATATCGAACCTAGTATATGAGCTGAAAGACATGGATAGCAAAGACTTAGGACGTTGGCACGTCAAAGACTTAAAATCCTCTTTTATCGACAATGATGCAAACCCAACCGAAGATGAATATTTTAGCGCTGATTCTGAAGATTCGGATAGTTAAATATATCCTATTATCATTTTGTATCGTAAAATGACATATTAGCCGTTTCTCTTTCCTTTATCGTTCTTTTTTTCTATCTTTTGAGCTCTGTGAGAGGGGCCTAAGAATTCTCTCACCATGGCATTTTACCAGATGATAAGTAAAAGTCTCATAACTGGCCACTTCTAGGAATCTTTCCATCATTCAACTGTAAGAACTGTACCTAAATTACCTAAACTTTATTGCATTACAGTAATTTATCTGCAATTATCTTGAAAGTATCTCATGTATCTTGCGTCAAGAAAAAGTCATTCGAGTGAAAAAAAAAATAGAGCTTGTGCTGATGTTTCCAATAACGTATAATTGTTGATTCAGTTGTAGTTTTTGGAAGTATTTATCTTTTGATAATGCCTTGATGGTATCTTTGAACTTTCAGAACAGACAACTTGCCAACAAATTTGAAAGACTGATTCTATATTCCCTCTGTGATTTTTTTTTCTTCAAGTGATTGATTCAATTTTGAGAAAAAATCTATTTATCTTTCAGTAAATTTGGTTATTGGTATCAAGCATTTGCTACCATCTTATCTTATCTTATCGTTTGGACAATTTGTATCTTATTTCGAAATAATAATATCGATTTATTGTCCAAACATTATTTTTCTCTCAGTTTGAGGTGGTAGAATTCATCGAATGTTATCTAATTACCTTTATGTCAGTGAATTACTGCTTTCACTGATATTATCTTCCCATTCGAATGTTATCTAATTACCTTTATATCAGTGACTTACTGATATTATCTTTTCATTCGGAAATTTTCGATGACTTTTGTTCTTGTTAGATACTTCACGAATCAATAACGGTAAATTAATGAGCTAATATGTCAAAATTTGTTTCGGTTGAGTTTGAATTATTTCCGGGTTCATTCGGTCTGCCTTCATACCTTGTACTTTTCTTCTCTTTTATCTTTTCTATCTTTTCCTCAGTCTCTAGAGCGGTGGCACAACTTGAACTCTGTCAAGCTTCATTGGTCTGTTGCTGAATAACTCCCACTCCCTTTGTTTTTTTAAGAGCGTAGTTTCACTAAACTGTTTTATAGAATATCGAATATTCCCTGCACCTCTCAGTTCGGTCTACGGGTACGTTGGTTGTGTAGAGAGCACTTTGGAAAAGCTATTCTTTTTTTTCCTCTAACGTTATTCACCGACCGACTTTTGATAGTGTCTGCTGAGTTCATTTTGATGAACTACTGGCTAGAGACGGGTGGCAAATGAATCCTCCTGAGCCATCTTGATTCCCAATCAGGTTTAACGCTATTCTTCCTTCGTTTTCCCTTCTATCTCTTATCTTTCCTATCCTTCGATTTTTCATCTATGAGTAGATGAAACACGACATTCAGCCTCTTCTAGGACTGTTTGTAGCACTTTTGAAATTTCAGCATGACAGTGGCTATACTACTGTTGGGATGGCAGCTTCTCCCTAAGGCTGGACAATTGAGGTGGGTGTGTCCCTGGAGTTTCCCGTCTGCATCCCTGGGGCTTGTCGGCAGAATGTCCGGAGTCAGTGTGCTCTTTGAGGAAACCAAAAAGTGAGGCTTCTCTCTTATTCTCGAGATGCGCAATTTTGGTTTCGTGGGGTCAACTTCCATCCCTGATTACACCACATTTGGTTTCGGACATGCTGTTGATGGGTTCTGGTGGTGGGGATGGTTTGCTCTTGGGCCATATGCATCCCAGTTATATTTGGTGAAGATTTTTTAGTTTACATAACGATCTAATTTTTTTATAGGTAACTTTTGACGGTTTGAAGTTTTCTGGTATAGATCATTTCGAAATTTTCATGTCTATTCGATGAGGAGTTATTTCATTCGGAATACCTTGTCTTAGCCTTCATCTCACCAACCTATCTTTTGATGTTTAACTTATGAATTCAATTGAAAATCATTCCACAAATCATCATTGCGGGAAAATAAAAACACAATGAATCCTGTAAAATTTGTAAATCTTGTAAATACCTTCTGTAGATATTGTAATTTTTCTCTACTATATGAATTTCATGAATACCTATATTGAGGTGAATAAATATTTGAATCCATAATGTGAAGTGCCTTCTCTTGTCTACTAAGATTACTAGAATGAAGGTTGGGATAATGTTTTTGCAATTAAGAAAAAATTTGTAATCTCCTAGAGTTTCCAAATTTTTTTCACCGAGTTAGGGTGGTGTGTAACGATTATTCCGTTCCATTGAGATGTTTTTCAATTAATCAATCATTCAATTATCTGACGTCCATTCGTTCTTCTATCTACTTCCGCTTATCAGCCCTTCACCGGTTCAATAACCATATCGAATTTATCAAGTCTTGCGCGCTCGTCCTTCCCGCTAGACAGCGTCACAGAAGATCGAAGAAGGGAGACTGAATAACCAGTCAGGAGAAGGGATTGATGGGACAGGATCTTTCGCGAAGAACGAATAGGAAAATCAAAGTCCTTCTGATTTGAACTATCGACTTGAAAGGTTGAAGTGATAGGTTGTGTGAATTGAAGATATCTGGTAGGTCTGGATCTATTTTTATTTTTCTAATGAAATAACTTGTCATCGCAGACATTTGGTTTGTTAGATTTGATTATTACCTATGGAATTAAATATTAATTGATATATTTTTGATCGAATTTCATTTTTGTGAGAAATAATTGCATTCGAGTTAATTGAGGTTACAATTCATATCTGATGGTTTCTTAGTTAATAATTGGTCATCGGTATCAATTTATTGGATATTTGGGTTCTTTCTATATTTTATTAGCACTTATTGATGATATTTTCGTAAAATTGACAAATTTATATGTGATATACAATTTTTTTTCAGCTTAATGGTTAAGTAAAACCTGGATTTATCTGCCTTGTTGCTTGAATTTGCTTTTTATTAACGTGTTGCTATCAAAAGCTTTGTTGCTAATTTTTTCCTCATTCAATAAGTTGAAAACAGTATCTACTCTTTCAAAAATTTTTCTAGGTACCTATTGGAAATTCGAAACGTCATCGTAGTTTCCTCAGATGTTCATCCAGGAAACCTGAACATAAGTCTACTCTGTGTCTCGTCCAGGAACCTTGAACCTACAGGACCTAGAGCCTCGAAGTTGGACTTTGACGTTCAGGCTGTACTTCTCCAGGATTCTTTCTCAGGTGAGCATTTAATTTCTGTTATTATCTTGAGAATTTATTTCCAAGTTATTTTTTTTTCTCTGAGAAATAAATGCAACCTGAGGAAGGTTTCCTTCTCTCTATAGCCTGTTCAGTCAACCTTTGTCTGGTTCCTGTATAGGTTTTGCCTTCTTGTGACGAAAGCACAATCTATAGTTCAAGTTTTCTGGAAGTAAGATTTTTCTCTCTATCTTACTGTCAGTATTTTCCTTGGTCAACTCAACAAACCACATGTCAATGCATGTCTATTTCCTTATCTCCAGATATACCATATCTTAATTCCAGACCTGTCAACTTCACACCTAAAGTACTTACCTATTTTCTGGCATTCAACTTTTGAACCAGGACTTGCCACCCTGTATATATATCTTTATACATACCTTTTTCTTTTACTTCCACGGAAAAGTAGATTACCTGTTAACTTCAAACTTGAAAGAGTACCTATTATCAGGCATTTTACTTTTGAACAGGACTTGCCACCCTGTATATAGATATTACCATTTCTTTACTTTCACTAGAAGGTAGTTTTCTTGGCATTTTAGTTGAAGGATTTGCCACCTTCATTTAATATTCCATTTTCATATTTTCTTGATTGAATCTCAGTATCGACAATTTATCAAAGTTGAATTTAGTTTCTTCATTAGACAAATGATAATTTTTCCTTGATTTTTTTTTCTGTAATAATATATCAAATACCAGGATATCTCATTATATATATTATTCTAATAATCTTTCTCTGAGTTAATGATTTGATTCTCAGTTATTTCTGGTTTCAATTTGAGTCAATTTTCTCTAGTTTGTTTAAAAAAGACTGAATTTTCAAGTGTCAAGTTTTTTTTCTTTGAATTGAATATATACATATCTTCCTAATTTTTCTGAATTTCTAAAATTTCACATTTCAATTTGTTACTTTCCAAAGTATTAACATTCAGAACATAAAACTCAGTGAGCGGTTCAAAGGATATCCTTTCGTCCCTTTAATCACATTGTCGACAACTTTCTGATTCCTCGTATATTTCCGCATGCACTCTACGTCTATACCTGCATCGAGGATCCTGGTTAACCAAAGAGGGTTGTAAAGGACGGTAACACCTGGAGATTCCCTACTGAGCAGTCAGAACTGAAGGAGGCTATACCCTACTAACTTCCATCATAAGAAGTACTTGGTAGCTCTGGAAGCAGAACAGAGAGCTGGAAGCTGAACTGACTCTGAAGGTTGAACTCCCATTTACCTTAAGGAAACCCTCTTGGACAATTCATCCGGCCAACCAGGTATAATCCACCCAAGTGCCAAGACCTTCGATTGGAATCAGATCGAATCAATAGCTCTATGTAAAGTTGAATGTTCTGAATCTATTTTGATCCATTTCTCTTGTTTTTTAAATTTTTCAGTATTTTCAAATAATCCTCAATCTTGTTTTTGGGCCTTCAGCCACTTCAGTCTCACATAATTTTCAATATTCTTTTAGGGCCTTCAGCCACTTCACAGTTCACAAATTATTGTTATTTTAAATTCTTCTGGCCTTCAGCCTTTTGTAATTTTATCAAGGAAATAAATTGTTGAATTGATTCTCTGTATATTTGTTTTGTCTTCTCATCCAAGCAAGGTTTTTTAGGAAGTATCTGATTGGCTTTTGTCTTTTGCAAGCCTGGCGCCCAAAATTATCGAACAGTCAAATTGATTACATAAAATCACCATCTGGATTAATCACTTTTAACACCTCAATATTAAAATTGTAACTTTTGAACTCACACCCTACTGTATCAATCTGAGCAGCCCAAAGGCATGAGTATAAACTTTCATATTTTTTGTTTCAAAATTTTTCAAATTCTGAACTCAGAGTGTGGAATGTTACAGAATAACCATAGTTGAATACGTAGCAGGACTAAATCTCCTGCCCTATAAAACCTGGCAGTAGGTGAAAAATGCAAAACAAAAAAAAACATGATGTCGAGTGATAACAATATAATACCCCAGGTGGGTAGAGCAGACTGCTCACAGTCCCACCCTGTTTCTACAGGCAGCTCCACGGATTCTGGGAAGAGCAATCAACCGACCAGCATGCCAAATATGGAAACAAATACACAGGATGAAGAAATGACGAACCCCTTCCAGAGAAGGGAATCAGTAGCGAGATCTCCGCCCATGCTTAGGCATGCGATAGAAGCCAACAAGCTTGACAGTACAGAGGCAGACGAATGTTTTGAGAACCTAGGAAATGCAGGAACAAGTACCGACATAACCGATGGAAATGACGGCGCGAGACGGGAACCCAAAAGAAAAAGAGAAGACACCCCCGTGAAGATGAAAACCAATGAAACGAATTATCTACATAGAATGGAAAAAGAACACGACATGTTGAAGGAATTGATGAGGAGAACAACAAATGAGATAAAGACCCTTCGAAAGCTTATAAAAAAGATTCCCAATACGAAGAAACAGATAAGAACGGCGATAAACAAGCTGGATGAATTCTCCAAAAGAATGCCGAATGCCACAAAGTACATTGAGGAATTAATGGAGGAGCTGAGAACAACTGGATATAAAAACGAGACAGCTGCGGTCAGGAATACTACTGAAATGGGTACACAGACAATCAGCAAACAACATGCAGAAAAACTAAAAGTAATGGCAAGAATTGAAGATGCACTGGACAAGGAACTTAGTGACAATGAACTAAAGGAGATTATAGACCTCAAATGGCCCGAGGAAATATACAAAAAAATGCCCATTAGGCGAAGCCGGAGAATGCATAAGGGAAGATGAGGACGTAATCATAATCATGCAAGCGGGTAGAGAGATGGATGATATATCAATTAGGAACAGCATCGAAAGAAATCCACAGCTAATGATGGCACAGCAAGTAGGCAACTTGGAACCAGGGAGAATGATCTGCAGTAAAACAATAAATGAGCTGATTGGCGAGGATGACGCATTTGAAGACACTGTAGAAAAATATACGTACCTCATTATGACAGAAGGCGACGGAACCACACCTAGAGATACATGCATCCTAAGAAAGAACCTAGATAAAACCATTGAATTATCGAACAAAAACACGAGAGATAAAATTGCGTGTACGATGACCAAACGAATGGATGAAAAATATGTGAGGAAGATGCTGGAATACGTCTGCAGAAAGAAAAACACCGATATCAAAATGCACACCAATAGACCAAAACATGGCGCACGTGGCACAAAAGAAGGTGACGAAGCCCTTGCATTTGAAAAGAGCCCTATGTTGTAGGTAACTCAATGAGAATATATTTATGGTTCTGCTCTTGCTTCCACCAGAATAAATAATGAAGTATTCTAAAACGTTTATCACAATGACATAGATAGAAATGACACTCAATAATTTACTCCCTACAATGGTCAAACCTTCAGATTCTAAACCTAAACCCTATCTCAAGTCTATAGCGCTATCTGCGGTTAACCCCCCCAAGAACAAGTTCATATAATTGAAATCACTCTGTAGATTGATGACGAAGATCCAAAAGAAATGCAATCGTAGGCCTGGAAACTCCTTTCACCTTCTAACTGCTACTATACAAGAAAAGCAATATTGCTACTCACAATATTGATTCGTCTTTCTCGCCACTGCTCTCGCTGCTCCTTGGGTGCACCCTGTAGGTCGATGAACTGGCCGTGAATCAACTATCCACTCCGCTCCTCACTCTGCGATATCCAGTATCGTCAGAATACTGGTTTCATGCAAAAATCGTCCACTTATTTTCTTGATCATCAACTTTCTTCCTACTTGACAACTTGTCAAAAATCCTTCTTATTGTTTCCATTATTTTGACAACGTCCTTCCATTTTCCAATGCCTTCCCTTCAGAGTCAATTTCAATTCGCACACTTCCCCCTTACAACTAGAACTACCTACAAAACCTAGCATCTGATAGTTTGACTATACACACTAAAAAAAATGAAATAAACTGAAACCACGACATACCAGGCGCGTTACATCACCCCCCAGTTTGATTTAGTTCCATGAACCAAATTCAACATTCAACTGATTATAATACCTCACTGAATAGCAAGCACTGGAGGTCGAAAAGGTTTCAAATTGTATATATTCTGAACACCCCAAAACTCACCAGATACATCATCAACAATTCTATAAGAATTTGGGCTACTTGTTCAATCCTACCTGGGCCTTCATAAAGAAGGAAGAACTTTTTTATTTCTTGGACTTCTGCGGATGAAATTGGATGTGTCTTTACCAACACCTTATCCCCAACATTGAAAGTTACAAAAGATCTTTTATTCAAATCATGTCTCATCTGACGTTTTTCAGCTTTTCTCTTCAATCTTTTCCTAGCAAGAAAAATATAATCTTTTATTTTATTCTGAGATATCGGATAATCGATTGTCTGAATGAATTCATTTTTACGCGATTTATTGAAATGTACCTCATTAGGCGAATATCCTGTGCTTTCGTGAATTGTTTGATTCAATAAATTTTGAATATCCGTTAACACAATAGCCCATCTCGTATGTTTGGTATGACAATAAACTCTCAGAAGACGACCAATTTCCCTATTCACTCGTTCCGTCATATTCCCTTGCGGAAAATATACAGATATATGCACAACTTCAACATTATTCTCACACATCACTTTCTTTCACTCATTACTACAAGAATATGTTGCATTATCACTCAGAGTTCTTCGTGGTTTCCCTACTTCGATAAAATATTTGGATACCAAACACCGAAGAATAGATTTGGAGGTACCTTTCCTTAGCGCAAACAACTGCACGAGTTTACTAAAACCATCGATTGTCACTAACAATTGTGTTGAGCCTCCTCTAGATTTAGGAAGTGAACCAATCAAATCAACACACAATAACTCATTTGGAGTTTCAGGTGAAACTGACTGCATTCTTTCATGACAAATTTTCGTATTCTTGGACTTCTGACATAACTCACACCCAGACACCACTTGACCAATATGCTTTCTCATTTTTGGCCAAAAAGAAAATTTAGAAAGATGCAAAAAACATTTTGCAGCTCCAAAATGTCCGTGTTGCTCATGCTCTTCATGTATTATTAAAATGATTGAATCCTTTGGAATGCACAATCTGCTTTCAGGACTGTGTTTAGTTCCTCTGCGAAACAATACATCCCCATACACTAAAAACCATTCACGAAAACGTTTTTCCCCTTTCTCTCTTTTTTCTAGCTCCTTCTTCACACTTTGACAGAATACATCATTATTTTGCGCCAGTCGAATATTTTGGAGAGCCTGCTTCAAAACCTTCGAATCATCTTCAGTCTGAACTAAAAAAATTTGAACACCGTCAAAATTTGGTTTCTCAACAACCGAATCATCCTGTAATGGGTAACGTGATAATGTATCGGCTACCACATTATCAGACCCTTTACAATACTCTTTATTGAAATGATACTCTTGAAGGTACAGTATCCAACGAGATAATCTAGAGCTCATGAGTTTGCAAGATTGCATGAAGGTTAATGCCTTATGATCCGTCACATCCGTCAAATCTTTTCCTAAAATGAAAACACGCCAATGCTGCAACGCTACCACGATTGCCAATGCTTCTTTTTCTGTGACCGAATAATTGAGTTCAGGACCTTTTAGCGTCCTACTTCAATACGCAATCACTTTTTTATCCCCGGTTTCTTGTTCAATTTGGTATAGGTAAGCCCCTATTCCATAATGAGAACTATCAGTCGTTACATAAAATCGGTGCTCAAACAATGAAGTATTCTAAAACGTTTATTACAATGACATAGATAGAAATGACACTCAATAATTTACTCCCTACAATGGTCAAACCTTCAGATTCTAAACCTAAACCCTATCTCAAGTCTATAGCGCTATCTGCGGTTAACCCCCCCCCCCCAAGAACAAGTTCATATAATTGAAATCACTCTGTAGATTGATGACGAAGATCCAAAAGAAATGCAGTCGTGGGCCTGGAAACTCCTTTCACCTTCTAACTGCTACTATACAAGAAAAGCAATATTGCAACTCACAATATTGATTCGTCTTTCTCGCCACTGCTCTCGCTGCTCCTTGGGTGCACCCTGTAGTCCGGTAAACTGGCCGTGAATCAACTATCTACTCTGCTCCTCACTCTGCGATATCCAGTATCGTCAGAATACTGGTTTCATGCAAAAATCGTCCGCTTACTTTCTTGATCATCAACTTTCTTCCTACTTGACAACTTGTCAAAAATCCTCCTTTTTGTTTCCATTATTTTGACAACGTCCTTCCATTTTCCAATGCCTGTCCTTCAGAGTCAATTTCAATTCGCACACTTCCCCCTTACAACTAGAACTACCTACAAAACCTAGCATCTGATAGTTTGACTATACACACTAAAAAAAATGAAATAAACTGAAACCACGACATACCAGGCGCGTTATACAGTGAACAGAAGACGGAAAGCAAGAGACAAAGATACAATTATACTCAAACCACTTGCTGGCAGCACATATGCGGAGATCATTAGAAGCATGAAAAATGAAGTAGACACAGAAGGTATAATAATCGACAGGATCAACAGGACAGAGGATGGTAGTGTACAGCTGAAGATAAAAGGGAAGGAGGAACAGAATAGAAAAGCTTTCAGAGAATCACTAAGTACAAAGCTCAATTGTTTAGCGGAAATTGACGTTAAGCAAAGAAATGGAACTGTGATGATCATGGATATAGATGAAACAATACAAGAGGAGAACCTACGTGCAACACTCGAGAAAGCGCTTAGCGAACACAATGGAATGCAGGATGTGGTGCAGCAGAAGCTGTCAGAAAAGGCGAATAAAAACGGAGTCAAATATGCATTTGTAACACTCAAAGAAGACGCGGCGAAACACCTAGTGGCAAAAAAGTTCATAGGTGAAGGCTGGCACAGATGGAGGGTGAAAGAAATAAGTAGCCCACCTAGATGCTACAAATGCTACAGGGTAGGACACACAGCGAACAAATGCATGATAAGAAATGACATGTGCCATAAGTGGGGATTAACAGGACATAAAAAAAGGAATGCCGACATGGACAAAAATGCTACCTCTGCAATGCGGTAGACCACAAGGCTGAAACGATGCGATGCCCCGAATATAGAAAACTAGTAAAGGCGCATGAGATGGAGAAGAAGGGTAGCGTGAGATCTCCACTATGAGAGTAATCCAAATTAACCTCGACCGCAGCAAGAGGGCAATGGACCTGTTCAGGCATAAATGTACTATGGAAGACGTGGACATAGCACTGGTAGCAGAACCAAACAAAAATATGACCAAACAGAATGCCAAATGGATAACCGACAATAGAATCGATGCAGCCATATATATACCAGGAAACAAATCCAAGATGAGAAGAACAGGTGCAGGACATGGATATGTATGGGTAGAAAATGAAGACATGGTGGCCTACTCATGCTACGCAGACCTGGAACCACTGAAGAAGAATTCCACCAATTTCTGTTTGAACTAGGACTGAGTATAAGATCACATAAGAAAAGAATTTTGATAGGAGGAGACTCCAACGCTAAAGCATATAGCTGGGGATCGCCGATAGAAGATAAGAAAGGAAGTGCATTGGCAGAGTGGGCTAGCGGAAATGACTACATCATATTGAACGATGGTAATATACCCACCTTTGAAAGAAATGGCGGATCGTCATTCATTGACGTCACCATGTGCTCATCCAGCCTAGGAAGATTTATCAGAAAATGCTATGTGGATGAAGAGGAGAATCTGAGCTACCATAAAAGTATTCACCTAGAAATAACGGAACCGAACAATATGCAACAAGAACAAAAAAAACTTCGGAGAGGATGGATATACAAGAGCGAAAAGGAAGACCAGTTGCTCCAAGAAATAGAAAATGAATCTGAAAGAAGAAACTTTACACACGATGTAGAAGAGTTGTCATCAATAATTGAAGGTGCATGTAACAAGATACTGAAAAAAAAAACTGGCCCACAACAAACACAAAGGCACCTACTGGTGGAATGAAGAAATATCTGAACTGGGAAAAGCAAGTTTCATAGCGAAAAGAGAAGTGACGAGAGCAAATAGGAATCCGAATATAAGCGGAGAGAGAAAGTACGAAAAACAACAACAATATAGAGACCGAAGAAACGCACTGAAGAAAGCAATCGAAAAGTCGAAGAAACAAGCATGGAACACACTCTGCGAGGAGATAGATCTAGATCTATGGGGTCTAGGTTACAAAATAGTGGCTGGAAAACTAGGACGACGCTCTCCGATAGAAATGTCAGATGAGGACCAGATGAAAATAGATAGGGAACTATTCCCAGAACACGAGGCGAAGATATGGCCAAAAATCAGCGTAGACCAAGAGGAAGTTCCAGAATGCACAATTGAGGAGATCAAAGAGGCAGGACGCAAAATTGAACCAAAAAAAGCAGCTGGACCGGACGGAATATCTCCAGAAGTGATAAAGGCAATTGCGGAACAAAAACCAGAAACACTCTTGAGAACAGTAAACAAGCTCATCAAAGATGGAATATTCCCAAAGACATGGAAAGTAGGCAGATTAACCCTGCTTGAGAAGCCGACAAAGGCAGGTGGAACCAAATCTTATCGACCATTGTGCCTATTGAATGTGATGGCAAAATTTCGCGAACAGATCATCAACAACAGACTGACCAAGGAAATTGAGGAGAAAAATGGTTTTGCACGTACCCAATTCGGTTTCAGTAAAGGACTCTCAACGATGGATGCCGAGATGGATGCTATACAAGCTGTACAGAATTTTGTATACGACGTCCAAAGAAACTCCAGAGAATATGTCGCCATGGTAACGCTAGACGTCAAAAATGCTTTCAACTCGGCACCGTGGACTGGAATTGTCAGCGAATTGGAGAAAAGGAATATTTCCCACTATCTGACGTAGATAATCTAGCTGCAGATCTGAAAGAAAGAACGATACTGGTAGGCGAAAACCAAGAAATGACTATGACATGCGGAGTCCCACAAGGATCGGTTCTTGGACCAACGTTGTGGAATTTATACTACGACGACGTTCTGAGGATTGAAACGCCGAATGGAGTATCAATCATTGGATATGCTGACGATCTCGCGCTGGTAGTACGTGGAACGTATAGAATGGACAATTGGGAGAATTGGAATCTGGATGGCTGAGGCAGGACTGGAACTGGCACCTCAAAAAACCGAAGGCGTGATATTAATCGGCAGAAGGACCTTGAAACAAATCAAAATCAGAACTGGAATTCTGGAAATTGACTCAGTAAAGTCCCTGAGGTACCTGGGCTTGCAGATAGGACACAGCATGAGTATGAGTCAACACATTAAGGAAGTGGTGAAAAAATCAGAGAGAGCGGCAGCTGCACTGTGCCGACTTATGCCCAATATCGGTGGACCTAAATCAGGGAGAAGGAGGATCCTCAGCAGCGTAATCAACTCTATCATTCTGTATGGAGCACCTGCATGGAAGGATTGGGTTGAGAAAGCAAAATGCAGGAGGTTGATCGAAAGCGCACAAAGAAAGGCCGCAACAAGAATAGCAGGCGCATACAGAACAGTGTCAACAAAAGCGTTACAAGTGATTGCGGGAACCATACCAATACACTTACTGATCACTGAACGGACATATGAGAAGGATGAAAACAAGAGAGCAAAGAAAGCAAGGAAACTTGAAACGACCATGGCGAAATGGCAACAAGAATGGGAACAGGAAACCAGAACCGCTCAATGGACCAAGAGCCTAATACCGCAACTCGAACCCTGGCTGGATCGAAAACATGGGGAGGTGGAGTACTATCTGACGCAGTTTCTAACTGGGCATGGGCGTTTCAGATCTTACCTACTGCGCCTGAAGATAACAGACAGCGATGAATGCACATATTGTGGAGAACAGGATACACCGAAGCACACAGTATTGGTCTGTAGAAGATGGAACGAGGAAATACAAAGGGCAGAAACAACAATTGGAGAGCGGATGACGACACAGAACATAATGACGCACATGCTGGAGAGTGAAATTGAATGGGAAGCCATAGCAAATATGATCACCAGAATACTGAGAGAAAAAGAGAAGGATGAGAAGAGAGAGAAGAGGAACCTGAAAAGAAAAGAATAGGTCGTGGTGAAGTAATACCGAGAGGTAGTTCCACTGCGAATCTAGGCACGAGAGGAGGGGTTTTAGTCAGTAAGAGTCTGACACAACCCATACACCCAGGCGTATGGGAGGCCATAAGGGTTTCCCCTCAAAAAAAAAAAATAAAAAAAAACAACATACTGAAAATTCAGAAAATTTCACCGAGAACCATTTCACGTACTAAAAATGCGGCGTCCTCTCGATGTTGTTCTTCATCATCTCCTATTCCTTACTTCCAGCATTCAGCATCCCGGTATAAAAATTCCCATTGGTTCTATATCGGTTCGCAAGTTGATTGAGCAAATTCAATTTGATACTCTTCTGAAGGATTTATTCATCGTAGGTTCATACTCCACTCTCTAATGGACTCATGAATCATATTCATCATGATATTCTCAGGATTCTGTGGTATCATTTCATACAGATCTTTCAGGAAAATTCTGTACACACTCAATTCATCAGTTACGTAGCGAGATCACATGAGTACTGTAAGGGTTTTTATTCTGGGGCCCTTACTTTGACGCTCAGGACAAGAGACTACTCTGGTATTTGACAGGAGGGGGGATTTTTGAGCTTCAGACTGTTTTTGAGGTACTTTACTCTACCTGCTCTTCACAAAATATTTGTTGTACAGAGGCCCAAAGTAGCAACAATGGAAAAAGGTACAGGAGGTATACCTACCTCGGTACCCAAAGTATAAACCAGGGGTCAATGGTATTGAATCGACCTGGAATCAATAAGTAGCCAAGGGAGTGTAGGCTTTGATCACAAACCCTGCGATTAGCCTGAAATACTGATTGCTATTTCTAGTCTGGATAATTACAATAATAATAATAATCTGCAATCTTGAAAAATGAAAACATTGAAAGTTATTGAATGAATTGTTGGAACCATTCGGAACTGAAAACAATGACGACAAAGAAAGAAATATGGAATAAGCAATCACAAAAAAACCGTTTATTCGTAAATACAACTTTCTGGATTCGTAAACAGGTCGGGTGAGTATCGGTATGGAAAACAACAGGAATGAAATGCAACTATAAACAGGATGAATAATAATGGTGAAAAATATTATACCAACTTACATGTGCAACAGGAAATCACTATACATTAACATTCTACACTGGCTTTGAATGAAATATGAGAGCACTAAGAGATCAGCAAGAGAATCACGTGCTTGAAGAGCAATGTAGATCAGGGAGTGTAGACTTTTAGAGAAGAGCCTAGAGCAGAGAGACCTGAATCCTTGGATGTCTTCAGTATTTATACACTGATTTGGCCATGGCACAAGGGCAAGTAAATCTTGAATCTTATTGGTCGAAACTCTCACCTTGTCAAACATCAAGCATTTCAACAATGAGATAATTCATCTAATTTCATATCATGAGCGAAGGGTTGGAAAATATGAATGTCTCTAGGGTTGTTATGATGTTCATGAGAGTTTACTATCAGGAAAAGCTTTGGAAAGTCAGGAATCAATGCATTACTCAGCTCTCTCAGGTTTTCAGGTTTCGAGCTTTCGAATAGGTGAAATTCAACTAGAATCAGGCTCAGGTACTTGGATTTCTATCGAAACCAGTCTAGTAATGAAGGTGGTCAAGAATACTTCATTACAGTACGTCATTAACTCGGTCATGCATCATGTTTATTAGTTACCAGATGTTTCAAAAGTGATAATGTTCATAACAAGCAGACAATTCATCTTTGGTACTCCAATATTCTCCAAAGATTTCTGAGGGGGTTGAAGCTCCATTTGGTCTATTTCATTTATTCATCTATCTCATCATGTGATAAAATAAGTTCAAAACGCCCTTAGCTCTTTGAATTTGTGAACAATGAGATTCCTGAGGGGTGAATTCTTTGGACTATCCTCCTGTAGGTGATTGTTGTGCTATCAGGATGGAATATTAATTGTGATAAGTGAAATGGGCGCCAGCTTATTCCATTTATGAATAATAAAAAAAACAAGCACAAAAAAAACAGAAGTCAAGAAATAGGTAAGTACTCAATTCATGAACTTTTATCTCAAGAACTCTCTTCCTGTTAGTAGAAGCAATAAGAACAAAATATTCAAATTTACATCTATTAACAACAATAAAAAGTGTTGAAATTCACAATGCAGAATGAATTACAATATATTTACTGTTCTCAACTTTTACGAGTACTGATCAATATTGTTAACTCAGACCATAACACGATACTTGCGAATGTGTCCTAGATTTCCAGTTAGTACAACCAGCCTCTGTAGATAGATCTGAACGAATGCTGCTCAGCTCTAATGCAGTTCCACAATATACGAGGTCGAAGATGGCAGTTGACAGCTCGGATGATTTCTAGAGGCGAGCTCCTCGGCTCTTTGCAGGTCTTTGTTGGATTGTGAAATAATCAGTTCACTCCTGCTCTGAATAACATCCTGTGATTAGGAATTGTTTTGTCAGTTCTTGACTTATCAGAATTAATGATGTAATTAAGTGTCAGAATAAATATATTATACTTGTCATCATCAAAAATTAGTTCTCAAAAGAACTGTATACTTCTGCCGATTTACTAGAGTCTTCAATCTCAGCACTGAGATGTATGGAATCTAGGTGATCTTCAACGACTCGCGTTGTACTGGTCGTATTGAGCTTCTCGATTGATCACTCGTGTGTCGACATGAAATGGAAGTTAACGAGAATCAGTAAATTCTCAAGGAGGGTGAACCGCTTATGGTTCCTAGTGAAACATGTCTTGAAGCTGAGGGCTACAAAACACAAATGTTGAAGTCTAGTATATAACAAAAACTGAAAGTCAATGCTGAAGTTTTACAATGACAAAATATTGAAAATCAAGTTTATCAAAAAAAAAGATACAGGATTACCAGAATTATGAAAAAGATTCCAGATTACCAGGAAACAATAAAATTGATTCAAAAATAGGTGTTTCTATTTTGGTAATACATATACATATACAGATAATATGATCCTAAGATAAAACTGAAATTGTCGAGGTAATATCTATGCAATATTTGACATAAGAAAATATTTGCTGAATAATCACACTTCGTGCAATTGGCCACTTGCAGGAATAAGAAATTTGAATTTTATAATTGCCACAATAGATCGAGATATTCCCTGGGAAGAAGGAAAGAGGAAAGAGGAAAAGAAAAGATTTTTGAGTGAAGGTAGGCACAACCGTCAAATCCAAAATTCTTACATGAGATTGAACAATGGTCACTCTGTTTAAATAGCAAATGGATCAATGATATCAATTCACTCAGGTGGATAAGAATTGTTAATCTCTCATATAAGAAAAACAAAAGATGCGCACGTGAGCAACAGTTGACACTAACAGATTCAATATCTAGATTCAAAATGTACACTGTTTACTCACCTGCGCATGTGTTTCTCCTCCTTGAGCCAAAATTCACAATCCTTTTTGTGTTTCTCCAAATTTCCACCAGAAATCGATTTTTTCTAATTATGCAGTCTTCACGACTATAATTTCCTTGGCGACAGACAAACTGAAAGAATTGAAAAAAAACACACAGAAAATTTTCCACTCAAAAGAATCCTGGGTGCTCACGTGCTCTGGCACGCAATCAAATTTCGATACTAATCCAGTGAGTAAGTATTGAGGGAGAGCAATGCAACAGCTATTTTACCAAGCTGTAAAATATGCTACCAAGCAATATTTCAAATCAGCTATTCATTCAGAGAAAATAAAATTTGCTATCCAAACAGTCTACTGCGTGTTATTAGACACGGCCATTTTCTAATCAAAATGCTCACTATAATAAATTCAACAAGATTAAATCAGCAATCTTCGAAACATTCAAAAATTAGAATCGTGCCTACCTCAAATCACTCTGATGTCACAAACGTTGAAAAACTCGAGCTTCCAAAATTTTTCTACGGGAGAATCGACAAAAATCACAAAGGTCAACGTCGAGTTGTTCTTCGTTCGAAAGGTCAAAGGGAAGAGAGAGAATTTTCGTTTCACCTTCGCTTCGAGCAAATTCGTTATCACGTGACTTCTATCAATCATTCGATTGGCCAACGGACATGTCTGTAAATACACTTGTTGAATTGTATACGCGCAGGTTCCTATTCCTTAGCTAGTGATTCAGTTCTAGGACTCTAGTTACCATCATCATAGTAGAACGAAGGGAACTGGAAGTGCTGTTTAATGTTCGTGATATTTCCAACAGATGCCGCTGCCAGTATCAAATTGCTGTGATCTATCAACAACTTTTATTGATATTCATTATGAATAACCTGAAAGCGAGTAACGAATTATATTTCGTTACAATCATTGACTCAATTTCCTGCTCCTACTTTATCTTCTTCTTTTGAGAATTTGAGGAAATCAATTGACTCTGGCCAGCAAGGTCCGGAGTTTTTTTTTTCTTTTTTTTATTCTCTCTTATTTATTGCTTAGAGCGCACGAAAGGGAATCCCTATAATGTTCAGAGAACATCGTGCGTTCCTAGGGAGGATAGGAATAGGAGGTAGGTATTGGAATTTTTCTTGAACTTCTGGAGATTATATGTTGTTGGGAATACTTCCCCAGGCAATGAATTCCAGAGCCTAGCCGTTCTATCGATGAAGGAGTTTTGATGAAGTGCTGTTCGACATCTCTCGAGGTTGCCAACGAAAGGATGTGTTGACTGTATGGGCTTGTCTAGTTCGTCTGACTGGTATTGCTAGTGAAGGGATGAGCAGAGATACCCGAAGCACATTAGTAGTTAGGTCAACAAGGCTTTTAATTCAAGGGTTCAAAAAACACTCACTGGTGTCGCTAGTGGCGCTAGTGTCGCTGTGGCTGCGCTCTGTACTGGGCGGCGGCAAATTCAAATATTGGATAGTGACAAATTCAAATAGTGGATGATGGTGGCGATTTCGAGTAATGGATGGTGATTTCGATGGAATGAATATTTGGAATTAAAAAAAAGCTGGTCGGGTGTGCTCTGCGCGAGGATTCGAACCTCGACCGACGGGCTGTGAGCCCGAAACGCTACCATCGCGCCACACCACTAGACGGGAAAGTTTACGAGTTGTGAGAATGATACAGAGATTGGCACAGTGGCACAGGCACAGACTGCTAGCGAGTGCTAGCGAGCGATGGGACAGGGTTGCCAGACGTTGGAAATACTCGGTGTGCTACGTTGTCGGACGTCAGAATAATTCGGGGTGCTACGTAATACATAATTGCCGTTTTGGCGATGACGTATGACGTTCGACATATGACGTATGACTTTCGACATATAATGTATGGAGTAAAAGGATATAAAAACTAAAACACGAGAATATTATCGAAATTATTTATATCTCATAGTAATGCTTTTCTACAAAGTTGACATGTTTCTTGAGAAGATGGTTGACTTTCGTAGTGTGTTCGCCGATCTGGACGATTATGATGAACAAAGCATGGCAGCTTGATCTTTAGTTCAAAGTTGCTGCGATATTCTTCAGGAAGTTTATGCCACACCCTTAATAGTCCACAAGGATCTGCAAAATCGATGAGAAATTCTACTGGAATGTACTGCAATTCTTGTTCGGTGAGATTTTTCAGAGCCGTGGTTGGAGATTTTGAAAAATCTAAGAGCACTGCTACTTCAGGCTGCATTCTTTTTTTCAATTCAAGCTGGTTCAAAAGAATTCAGATGCTTCTCGTTTCACGTCAATTGGTACACTGATTCAATAAAGATGATACGTCCTTTGTTATGAATAGACAACAACAAAAAAACAGAAAGGTATAAATCTTTGAATGTCAGTAGTTGGCGTGTTATTTTCCAACGGACATTCATCGATGATGGGAGTTTCAGTAGAATATGAATGTCCTAAAACGTTGAAAATATATTGCTGTAGAAAAAAGTGTTTCTCTATATCTGCTCAAGATGATGTGGTTGACGGAATGGCATGCAGAAAATGCAAGCATTATAGCTACTGCGTATGCGCATGCGCATCGAGATGCAAAAATGGAATAGTCGAATGTTTTGTGACAGTTTTCAAATGTCTGCGACAGAGTTCAAACGTCAGTTGGAGGAATTCCAGAGGAAAATAAGAGAACTTGACGAAGCAATAAAACGTTTCGAATATAAACAGCTGATGATTCGGAATTTTTCGAAAATAACTTTATTGGAAGACGTTATCAGTACCAGAACTATGCCACTATCAAGTAGCACATCGAAAAAAATATGGTTGTTCTGAAAGCATCATTCGTATTGTTGTTTTCAATTATGGGAGACATTTTGTACATGAATGTGCCGAAAAAAGTCAGCGAAGCAGGAATTTGTTTCGATAATGAGTCATGCCAGTGGATTGCTATGCGAAGAGATTTCATCAATGATGGTCTAATGGAAGTTTTTTCAATAAGAGTACCCGAGAACGAGACGAAATATAAAATCAGATTGATTTTCAACGATAGGAACTTTGGCGACTTGAATCAATGGCAGTTTCTCAGATCATCAATACCAACACGGGCAGTGGATCATGAAACATTCTTTGCTATGTTGAACTTGTTCATATATATCAATTCAGCATTTTTTGTTGTAATATTATTACTCAAAATTGTACAGTTATTCTGTAGGAAATAAAGAATATGTAAAATCAAGCTCAATCTTGTCTGGTCATGTCGATTCATGTGGATATAAATATGTTTATTTCGTTGGCTCGTTATTTTGCAAGATTTCTTGTGGGTTTTTATGCCTTGGGAATACATCATCAATTTGCATAATAATCCAATTAAGACGCCGCATGACCGCTGTGTATCTATAGACCCGCTCTTCGAGGAATATTTACGCAACCAGTCTCAGATAACCTTGCACACGAGTTTTCCTTTCTTATGATGATATCTCAAGATTGCTATTCGCTGCATATAAGATGCGCATTTATATTCAAAACAACATTCCATGACCGGCGTTTTTTATTTTGTTTGACCATTATCTTGAGATTGCCAGAATGTTTTTATATGCGCATATCAATTAACATGACGCGACTGCATGTTTACTGCCTGCGGTCCCACGCTATCTGCGCCTATAAAACTGCATCCCGCATTGATGCAGTCATCAGTTCAACAGTGAAAGCAGCCAACTACTACCTATTTACCTACCAGTGCCAGAACCTGTCTGTTTCGCCGCCATAATATCGATAATAGTAAGTACATCTATTTCATATCCAAGTGCTTGTTCATGCCCTAATGTCTACGTATATTACAGACCTTTTTTAATTGTATTTCTGAGTTTGTATTCTTGATACCGCATATGATTATTGCAACTTATTTTCAATCGCATTCAGAGTTTTTTTTCTTCAAATACCATAGACCTTCTGTAATTCATCTCGAATTTTAGAAAATAATTCCACTATTCTGCGTAGATATAATTGGCGTTTTTTTTCCATTTCATATTGAGTTTTTGCAAATATTATTGGTCTTTCATCATTCATTTCGATCTCTCGTGAATAATTTCACATTTCTGCGAATATTATAGACCTTAAGTCGTCCCAATTTGAATTTTTCAAAGGAAAAAGATGCTTTTTTAACTCATTCTTCTCTCCAGATGGATCTTACCTCTCTGAACAAAGCCTCCCTCGTAGCAAAGAAGGATATAAGAAAGCTTACGGAGCTATCCTTGGGACAAGCGCACTCAATAGAAGGAGCAAAAATAACGAGTACGAGATTCGGCAAGGCAGTTCTTCTAGAATTGGAGGACTCTGTGGTATTTCTACCAAACAGGGTTACAGCTGACTACGAGCCTCACGTCGGAGAGTTCACCCCAGGCAAATATTCCTTGGTATATAGGGAAACAATCAACGTCGGAAAGCAGCATCCAGCCACATCTTTCGAAATCATCGAAAATAAATAGTGAGTAACTTTTTTCTTTCTGAAAACGCATATATTGGTATTACACAATCATGGAAAATTTCAATAGGACCCTCACTAAAATCGATGAGACACTTTTAGCGATCAAAACAAATAATTCCAAACCACATGCTTTATTTGCTCTCAAGTCAATCAACTCTCATATTAGAAAATGTATTTTGGCTACGAAAAAATTCCATTTTTCGATCGGATTGAAGCGAAAAATACAAACCAAAATTGGCGAGCTCAAACGAATGAGGTTCTTCATAAAAACGATGCATAAACATCGTCATGTTGGCTCAGGTTTGAAACAAAAACAAACAGTTAGATGGATAAACGTGAATTCATTATTTGAATCAAGACTTCAAACAGCACTTATTCTCAATTTGAGTCATAAAGAAGTCATTGACTTTTTGATGGATTCTTTCAAATTATTCGAGAAAAAAATTCTGAAGATCTTCGATAAGTTTACCATGCTGAAAATCAATTTTTCATTTTGTGGTGATTTCGTGAAAACATCAAATAATGTTGAAATAAGTGATAGAAAATATTTCAATACTACTAATGCTACTGTGGACGTAGGAACGGATTTGGAGGATTGGTTCAAAATTAATTGCATCGATATGATTTTGAATAAATTGAGTGAATTTGCTGAGAAAAACAGTGGGTGGGCTTTGAAGGAAATTATTTCCTTGGAAGTGGCCATCAATAAATTTGAAATGGGAAACGGCTCGTCTTTCATCGAATTACCTAGGGACATTTCAAATAAGCGTGCTTGTATCAATGTGCAGAACCTTGATAAAGCATGCTTCTATTGGAGCGTAGTTAGCGCTTTATATCCAGCAGCAAAAAATACTGAAAGATCAACAAATTACCCACATTTTGCGACAGTTTTGAATACAAAAGGTCTAGACATACCGATAAAATTACCTCAGATTACAAAATTCGAAAAACTAAATGATATTTCCATTAATGTTTATGGCTTAGAATTGAAAACAATTAGAGACAAAGAATATCACTCAGTCGTGCCCATCAGATTAACCAAACATAAATTGGATAGACATGTTAATTTATTATTGATTCAAGATAAATATTTCCCCAAATTAAATGATTATGAAGCCCCGCCTGTTCATGATGAAGATATTTCAATCAGATACCACTACTGCTGAATAAAAGACTTGTCACGTTTGCTATCCAGACAACTCAACAAAGATCGTAACAAAAAATATCTTTGTGACAGATGTCTCAACTATTTCATGAGTCAGGAGAAGCTCGATAATCACACTGCTTTATGTGAGAAAACCAATAATGAAAAAATTTCTTTTCCAAAATATGATTTTGTCGAATTCAAGAACCCCATCTATAAACAGACATGCCCTTTTATAATTTATGCAGATTTTGAATCGCTATTACAAAAATGCAATTCAAAAATATCTAAAACAACTTTAAAGTACCAGCACCATAAGACCTATACTGCCGTGCTAAGCCTAACCCCCGTATTTGAAAAAATATCGAAAAATGAGATTTTTTGCTGTAGTAGATTGAAATATAGAAAATTTCAATTTTTTCTACATCAAATCACCGTAATTGAGCCAGATATCTTTAAAATCAAATGTTATTAAACCCGTATTCGAAAATAACTTGAGAAATGCTAGGGCTTAACCCAGTATTTTTAGTTTCCTGAGCGCTTTCCCAGTATTTGAAATCAGATACGGGTATTATGTTTAGTAGCTTTCAAATACGTGCTATATGCGTAGAAATTAGACCTGTTGAATCCTGACTATTGCTACCGCGCGCTTAGTTCATATTTCAATTTTAGTTTGCCCGTTAATTCTTGTAGGGTGCAGTTCGTCGTGATGGTGTTCTGAAAATTGCAAGAATTTTGTATTTTAGTTAAAATTAAGCTGCAAAATTTCGGTTATCATAAGAAAATGAGTTCGTGGTCTACCGGGAGTAGAGGAAAGACATTAGTTTCCTTAGCTACTACCTCAAAAGTGCTTCCAGTGTTTTCAGACGATGATTTTTTCTTGGGTGACCTAGATTCAAGTTGTAATAATAATAATAAAAGTGATGCAGAATTTATAAAAATTACCCAGAGTTGCGTTATTAATCAATCGCACCCGAATAATATTACGAACTTGGGATCAGGTCTTGCTAATAGTAAGTAACAATTAAAAAACATTACCTAAAAAATGTAACGATTGTGTAATTATAGTAATTTATGCAACAAGTGCAATAAACAGTTTTTGCACGAGTTGCATACATTTTTTCTACGTTCATGCAAAAAACAAAAAATGATTTATTGAGGTGCGGCACTAGGTGTAGGAAAATGAAAAACGCAACTTGGATATACTTTATTATATTAATATCGATTTGCATTGAAACAGGAACTAATACGTTACGAACAATTTAACTCAAACTTTATGTTGAAAGTGAATGAACAATTGGTGCAATTTTCAATATGAATATTTCGTAGTGAAGTACTTTTCAAATCCACTTCAAAAATGTTTGTCATGATGACAGCATACGTTGAAGCAGAATGACAGATGAGTGCAATAAAAACTTTATTGCACTAAGTGCAATAAAGAACTTCTTTTTCCACTAAATATAGTTCAATAAAGTTCTGCTTTTTGCATGAATGTTAAAAAAATTGAGAGGTCGTATCGATTATTTGGGTTTTTTGCATTATATTATTGTGTTACGCTTAAATTTACAAGTTAATGAGGGACAAAATTGATAATTTCAGGTGCAGAAGAATACATCGATGATTACCTATTGGAAGATATATCGAATAATGTACTCACTGAAAAATCTATGGACATTACAAATATCACTGGTGGATCTGGTAAATTTTTTTTATATAAGTAAAATTGAGCAATAACTTTTTTGTTCTAATTTTCTTAGATTTGGAGTTAGTATGTGGTCACTCACAACTCCTTGAAAAAGGAGTTGATGAAGAGAATAGCAATTATCTGGCAGTCACAACAGAAGAAAATGATATTAATTTTCAAGATAGCTCAAATGGGAGAATAGAAAATGATGAGATTGAAAGTATGGAGGACGATAGGAATAATAATGATCATGATGAGAACGAAAATGAACAAATGAGAATTAACGCAACTGAAGAAATGGAAGAGAATGAGACTGATGGTATTATCTTGAATAATAGGATTGATACTATTGAACAAAACGAGAATGAGGATAAAGAAAACGAAAATGAAATTGGAGGCCCTGAAGAAATAGGTAGGTAATTCTTAATAAGTATGCTTTCTATAAGTTCTAGAAAAATTTCTTTGACTTTGAATTCCAGATCCAAATGAAATAGTTGAAACCCACACAAAAAAAGGAGAAGACAGAAAAAGGAAAAAATACAAACATTCCAAAAGTGTAAGAACTGAAATTAGGAAGAAAAACATAATTTCTCTACATACAGTTAAACCAAGTTGCATAAATTGTAAATTCAAGTGTCACGGTTTTTTCTCCAAGAACGACAGAACAAGAACAAATCAAGAATTTTGGAAATTAAACTGGAAAGAAAAAAGAACATTCGTGATGAATTCAACTGAAAATAAAATACCAAGGCGCAAAGTAGAAGGCTCAAAGAAAAACAAAACTTTTACATATTTCTTAAAAGACGCTAGTGGTGTGAAAAGACGTGTTTGCAAAGTTTTCTTTCTCACAACATTAGGGTACAAACGGACTAATGATTGGATAATCCATTCAGTGTGGGCGAAAGCTACCAGCAAAAATCAAGTACAGAATAATGATTCAGATCGACGAGGTAGAATTCCTCCTAACAAACTATCGAATACCCAAATAGAGAAACACATTGATTCATTTAATCCATCTGTATCTCACTACAGAAGAGTCCACGCTCCTAATCGATTATATTTACCAAGCGATTTGAATGTGACCCTCATGTTTGCAGACTTTAGAGAAAAATATCCCGATTTCATTTGCTCATACGAAAAATACAGAAAAGTCCTTAAATCGAAAAATATATCATTTGCCAAATTAGGAAACGAAGAATGTGAACTCTGTGAATCTTATCATATGCATAATCCAGAGCACACAGCTGAGTCGTTAAGCGAAGATTGCGAGAAATGCTGCAGTTGGAAAGACCATATTGAAAAGGCAACAGAATCTCGTGAAAGATACGCATTGAACAAAGAAAATTGTAATGAAGACAAAGATAATTTATGCGTGTCTGTTGACCTCCAGAAAATAATAATGCTACCCAGGATGGAAATGTTTAAAAAAGCAATATTTTCTCATCGCCTGATAGTCTACAATGAAAGTTTTGTACCCGTCGGAAAAATTAGACACTTTGTTCCATTTGCTGTTTTGTGGCATGAGGCCGTTAGTGGGCGACATCAAGAAGACATTATCAGTGCCTTTAATGCATTCTTTCTACACCACAGGGATGTAAAAAATATTACTTTGTGGCTAGACAACTGCTCTAGCCAGAACAAAAACTGGGCTTTCTTGTCTTTCTTAATTTATATTGTGAATTCGCCAGGTGTAGCCGCAGAAACTATACATGTGAACTATTTTGAACCAGGGCATACCTTCATGTCTGCGGATTCATTCCATCATCAAGTAGAAGAATCACTAAAACGTCAACGAAAAACATATGATTTTGCAGACTTTGTAAATGCAGTACAATCAAGCAATAAAGGAAAAGTCCAGATTAAGTCTATGAAAGTGAACGATTTTCAGTTATGGAAAAATCTCAGCTCGGCTAGTAAAATTAAAAACCAAAATCCTAAGTTCTATATTGCCAAAATAACTGAAATGATGGTAAAAAGAAATGAGTTTGAAATTTATTACAAATGCAAATCCGATGAAGAATGGAAAAAACTCGACTTTTTGCTCAAAAAACATATTGGTGAAATGCCAACACCTTCCATAAAAACGGCACCCAATGGGTTTGAACAAGAAAAAGTCGACAATTTGTTCAAAGCTTTAGGTTCCATCATGCCAGAAAATCGAAAAAAATTTTGGAAGGACCTCCCAGAAAAGGTTACTCTTTAAATAGTTTATTTTTCTGGTATAATAATCAATGTGTTTCAGTTACCATTAATAAGTACTAACTCAAATATTCAATAATTATTTCTCATTCTGTTAATAAAGTTCCTAAGTTGAAAAAGTATATGTTACTGTCTCATTCAATATTACCTGGATTTCCTATGTTGAATACCGGTATCTGCCAAATACGATGATTAACCTAAGTAAATTCGAGAAAGGACCAGGCCAAATACCCGTATTTGGTAAATACGAGGTATTTGCGAAGGAAATTAGCCAAATAAATTGAAAAAAAATGCTCGTAAGAGATTTTATTGCATATAAACGATAAAATAATAGTTTTTTAGGTATACATGAGGATGTTAGTTCCCTTATTGTTTAATTTAAGCAACTACTTTCAATAAGGCCAAGGTTCATTGAAGCAACAAACAAAAGCGAAATTACAAATCAATATTCCGCCATTTCTAGAAATTTTCAAATACGGGGGTTTGGCTTAGCACGGCAGTATAGTGCTGGGTATTACTTAAAATGTGCCTATGATGATTCACTTTCATTTTATAAAAGTTATCGGGGCGAGGATTGCATGGATTGGTTTGCGAAAGAAATGTCTGACGTTGCCAAATTAGTGCAATCTAAAATTAAAAATATCGTTCCAATGGTGGTGAAGCCGGGTAACACCAGTGGCGTCGCAACTGATGTTTGCCATATTTGTGAGAAAAAATTCGAGGAAAAAGACATTGTCGTACGCGAACATAATCATTTCACGGGCGAATTTAGGGGTCTTGCGCACCAAGCTCCATGCAACATCAACTTTAAAAAACAGTTTGTTGTACCAATAGCTTTTCACAACCTCTCAGGATATGACTCACATTTCCTAATTCGGGACATTTCCAAGCGTGGACGTATAACTGTGCTTCCAGTAAACAAGGAGAAATACATATCTTTTACTCAGCATGATTCTGAAACCGATATCAAATTCAGATTTATTGACTCATTTCGTTTTCTGGGAGCAGGTCTCGATGCTCTCACAAAAACCCTGAATATTGCTGATTTGAAAATTTTGAAAAAAGAATTTAGTAGTGTGAATGAAAGCCAATTTCAGTTGCTTACAAGAAAAGGCGTTTTTCCCTATGACTATATTGATAGTGAACAAAAATTGAATGAAGCTGACTTGCCTTCTATTCAAAATTTTTACAATAGATTATACGATGAAAATATTTCTGATGTTGATTATGCTCACGTTCGAAACGTTTGGGCGGCTTTCGAAATTAAGACACTTGGGGAATATAGCGACTTGTACATGCGTACCGATATTCTTCTTCTCGCCGACATAATGGAAAAGTTTCGCGAATCCTCACTGAAAACGTACTCTCTCGACCCAGCCTGGTATTACACCATGCCGGGGTATACTTGGGATTGTATGCTCAAATATACAGGGTGTAAATTACAAATTCTGAAAGATATAGACATGGTCATGTTTGTAGAAGAAGCAATACGAGGAGGTTTATCGGTTTGCTGTAGTAGATACAGTGAGGCGAATAATAAATATCAGATTAATTATGATCCTGAAAAGCCGTCAAAATATCTGCTTTACCTTGACGTGAAAAATTTGTATGGTAAAGCTATGAGTGAACCGCTCCCCTATGGAGGCTTCACTTGGGTTGATGACACCAACATTGATGTCACCCAAATTGCTGATGATGCCGATGAAGGTTATATTCTTCAAGTCGATTTGGAATATCCTGAGAGGCTACACGATTTGCACAAAGATTTCCCATTTTGTCCTGAACATCGCATTCCACCCAATTTCAAATTATCAAAATTGATGGCCACCCTTCATAACAAAAACAATACACCCTACACTATAGAAACTTGAAGCAAGCTCTGCAGCATGGATTGAAATTGACAAAAATCCATAAAGTCCTAAAATTCGTTCAGTCTCCATTTTTAAAACCATATATCGATTTGAATACGCGATTGAGGACTATGGCTACGAGCACCTTTGAGAAAGACCTTTATAAATTAATGAACAATGCGGTGTTTGGGAAAACAACGGAGAATATTTGCAATCACCGCGTTGTAAAATTGGTGCGAAAGTATGAAGGCCGTTATGGCATCAAAAATTTAATTGCTAGTCCTAGATTTCAGAATCGAACAATTTTCGATAAGGACCTCGTAGCTGTTGAATTGAAAAAGTCAGAGTTAATTTTCAACAAGCCCCTGTACATTGGTATGTCTATTCTCGATTTATCCAAGATTGTCATGTACGATTTCCATTATAATTTCATAAAAAAATTGGATATAGGCGGGGAAAATTGCAAGCTGATGTACACCGACACAGATAGTTTCATTTATGAAATTACGTGTGACGATGTATATAGGGAAGTGATTGCTCGGAATATAGAAAGATTCGATACATCGGACTATGCTCCTGAAAATGTTTATGGAATTCCTCAAGTCAATAAAAAGGTATTGGGTTTATTAAAGGACGAATCCTGCGGAAGGATAATTTCTCATTTCGCAGGGTTGCGAGCCAAAATGTATAGCTATAAATTGGAAACAACCAATGAAGACATTTAAAAGGAAAGGAAACGTTTAGAGAGGAAAGGACTGAATAAAGAACGATTGGATAGTGAATTGAAAAATTTCGGAATAACTAAAAAGTCAAAGGGAGTCAAAAAATGCATAGTTAAGAATAAATTATCATTTGAAGATTATGTAGAATGTTTGAAAGATAAAAAAGAGAAGACTATAACCCAACAAACAATTCGTTCTTACGCCCATGATGTTTACTCCATCGAGCAATGTAAAAAAGGTCTGAGTCCACATGACGATAAACGAAAAATTATGAACGACGATTCGTTTGACACTTTGCCCTGGGGACACAAAACCTTGAATTAATTTCTTCATTATTTTTCATTACAGAAAAAAAAAATGAATCTACAAGACATGTGTATCAAAGCTGTATGTGAAAACATGAAATCAGTACTCGGCTTCATTCTCAGATCCCCCCTACCCCCGCCATTAACTGGACGAGTGGTGAAAAATTTCGCAAAGTACAAATGGCTCAAAATTAATCAAGAAACAGTGCCTTACAACGACTTGATTCTGCTGGATTTTCCAGATCAATACTACTATGACATCGACCTTCCTTCAGATTTTCGAAAGGCACTATTAGATGTTTATAATTTAGAGGCTTTTTGCGACAAGGATTGTTATTGTTCACTGAAAAAATGTTACAAAATTGAAGAGTTTAATTTATCTGTTTGTAAAACGTGTAAGAAATCATTCGCCACGTTGATAAAAGAATTTCAAGACAAAGAATTAAATTTCAGCACTGATAGTGAGCATACAATCATCACTAGCAATGAAATTCACGATCTATACCGCAACAAGTCTAATTGGTGTCAAAATGATTTTCACAATGTTGTGTTTGAGTTGAAAGATCGTGATGAATGCATTCACGATCTTCATAAATATAAGAAAGCAAAATTTTGCTGATTGTGTTTCACCAATATATAGTTTTTATCAGAAACGAAAAAATGTTACTCATATATTATTTTTCTTCTTAGATTCTTTCTGTATTATATAGAATCTTTCATATAATTTTTTTTGGCAGCTTCATGTAATTTCAAATAAATATTTTGTAGTGTAATGATGATTTCATGAAAAAATATAAATATAGTCAAGAAACTTTACGCTTCAATCAAGATATGCAGCATTATAGATTTTTTTATATTGCAGTTTCATACTATATTCGTTTTATGAATATAGGAAAAAAATTCATGAGCTAGAGAGGTTGAACATTCAAGAAACTTTGCGCTTTTAATTAAGCTACAGAGTGTTCATACAATATTGGTATTATGAATATAGGAAAAATGTCATGAGCTAGAGAGGTTGAACATTCAAGAAACTTTGCGCTTTTAATTAAGCTACAGAGTGTTCACGCAATATTGGTATTATGAATATGAGAAAAATTGCATTAGCTAGGTGTTGAACTGGTAGGTAGATAGGTAGTATATGTATTTTTTCATTGTCATGCTGTTGTTTCGTTGAATCATGAATTAAAAAACATATTAGAGAAAATCTTTGTGCTTCATTCATTCTATACATAGCCGCACATCATCATGGTGACTATTGATGTGAAACAAAACCAGTACAAGCATTCAATCATTTATTACATGAAATTATTTACAAGTACATCAATTTTGAGAATCGTAATAGAATAAATATTCTCGTAGAGCACTAGCACGAATGCTGTCTGCAAAAGATGCCTCACAAAGCACAGTAATGATTTCTTCAAATGACAAAATAGTTTTATTCTCATACAACCATGTGCTGGCAATGTTGGAAACATTGTGGAAATAACCATCAAAATCCGAGGCATTCAACATGGCAAGTCGATTAGATACCACACCCACATGTGTTTTTAAAATTTCCGTGGCGTCCTCTTCATTCAAGGTCATTTCGGTGGCATCTTTGTGAATGGAAATTTGTTTCACACCGCTTTCCATGAATTGATGTAAAGTCACAAAGTCCCCAC
Organism: Phaedon cochleariae; assembly: GCA_918026855.4. Taxonomy (NCBI): domain Eukaryota; kingdom Metazoa; phylum Arthropoda; class Insecta; order Coleoptera; family Chrysomelidae; genus Phaedon; species Phaedon cochleariae. Next base: position 28,645,045 of record OU896709.1, read on the forward strand.
ACTTTTTCATCACAGGTTCATAGTCATCTGGATAGCTGCTGTTACACTTTTTCATCACAGGTTCATAGCCATCTGGATAGCTGCTGTTACCCTGGGTGCTTAGTGCGGCTCTGAAGAAGGATTGCTTGACGTCCGTCAATGTGTCTATGATGGTGACCCACTCGTATGTGTTGAAAGATATTTGTTTTGGTGAAAATCGTTGTTTTAGAATCACACAGGTGCCGAAATCTCTCGTAGGACTGATACCACATCGGATTTCATAGCAGGGCATAGGAAACACCATCAACAACAAAGGATTTTCACTTTGTGCTTTGATTTCATACCGAATCATCCCGGTGTGATTAGCACCCACATCATCGAATTCTTGATGAGCTGCATTTTCATACTTGTTCAAGGCGCGATTGATAGCCTCAAGAGTTTGTTCATAATCACCACTACTATTACTGCTATCATCAAACTCCATTTCAGCACTACTGATGCTGCTGCAATTGCTAATATTATCACCACTAACATGAGACATCTTGAACTCTCTACTGAAATGCCGTTCAGACGTATGACATTATTTATACTTGGAAATCACGTGAGATACTGATATGATTTTTTTTGTTTTTCTAGTTAGTGGTATTCACTCACACACACATACACACACACACAGCAGAAGGCCCCCCCATAAAACATGTGAAACTGTTCGTATTTCCCATAAAATCCTATACTAAATCAGCGTTTTAGATCCAGCTGTTGTGTTTGGCGTCTAAACCTAACCATTTGACGTACATTTTTTTCCCCTTCTTTCTCAGCACCTTTTCAACCAGATAGATGTCGGGGTTTGCAGTTTTCTGTAATTCTTCTTCATAGAAAGCGCCACTAATTGGTGAACCATGCATGTCTTCCAGCATGTAGGTGGCAGGATTGGTTATTTTGCATTTGATGATTTTGAATAGTTCAGTAGTCCAATTTGGCGTGTATCCTTTTTCGAACACATGCTTAGCTTTGCTTATGCGAACAACGTCACCTAGTTTGAGTTTTCGCGGGCCAGCAATTTTCAAGTGAGTAAACGATCTGCTCAGAATTTGCTTTTCGTTGGATTTGTTGACTTCAGATGGTTTGCATCCAATCTTACTGTGACGTGTATCATTGTAGGTTTTCGTAATGGTAGGTAATACGTCTATCCATTTGTAGGTGCCGTTCAGGCTGAAATATTTGAATAATTTCTCTTTCAATGTCCTGATTACACGTTCCGCTATGCTTGCTTTCTTGATGCTGTAAGTACTATAATGATTGATGTTGTACGTTTTCAGCAGACTGCGAAATTTGCTATTGTAAAATTCCGTTCCTTGATCTGTTTGCAGATTTTTCGGACAACGTTTTGTGTGCGTCAAAATATCTGCAAACGTTTTCGTTATTTCCTCACCGGTTTTCGTTTTCAATGGGCGAGTCCAAACGTATTTGGAAAAACAATCAATCACCACCATTATTAGTTTGAAATTCCGATTTTGATGTGCTGCATACTGACGCATTTCAGCCAGATCCATTTGCCATAAGTCATCTATGCCTTCAATGATAGTACGTCGATGTGGATAGTTTTTACGAGCAGGTTTATGTAGCTCATTGACAAGTTTGATTTTTTCCTGAGATTGTGACATAGTATATATATATATATGGGGGGAAGGGAGGTAAGGAGGTAATAGAATGACACAGTTGAAGACAAACATTGTATTTATGTATTTTTCATAGACACTACTTTGCTTGACATTGGTGTTTTCGGATCAACGGTCTGATACACGTTCTTTGCGAGGCCATCTCCGATCTGAGCAACATTATCAGCCAGCTGAATCACTGTCTGATAACTTTGTTGCTGCTCATTCTTCAGAGTACTTATACTTTTAGTATTATCTTCGAGTAATTTCAAAACTTCTGCTATGCCCTTTGCATTCGAGTTCACATCTTTTTCTAGTTTGGGCAACGATTCTTTGAGGAAATGTGTCATTTGCATAGCTGTATTCTGCACCTTGGTGGTCAACTCCACCAACTGAGTATTCTGAGAATCATTCACTTTTGTGAACTTGTCTCTTTTGACATACTCGTCAGTTGCACTCTTGAAATCTGTCTGGATTCGCGCTAGGGACTGTTTCACGTTATTTCTTATCTGGTCCACGTAATCCTTGTTTGCAGCATCCTTTTTCAAAATAGGTGTTTTGACATTGCACAAATTCAAATTACCGAAATCTATATCGCCTTTAGGAGTATGTGCTAAGCCGCCGTCTCCTGATGCAATCACCACCAGTTTTCGTTTTCTATCCGAACTACGTCCGAACTTATCGATTGTCATCTTTGAAATGACTGATATTTCATAAGCTTATATCTATTGTATAATGTTTGCCTCCTTCAGTTCCGAAATAATGGATACAATTTCATTGTCGAGAGAAGTATTTCCCGCTTGTTGTGATGCTATGAGCAATCTCAAACGTTCACACAACTCATTCGGGTCATCCCAATAGATGTATTCCACGGGCTTGGTTTTGTACGTAATCATCATGGGTTCTCTGCTCTTGATATCGCGGCGAATCTTTAGGCCCTGTCCCGTTGTACCACGTCGTGTTCTTGTCTGCGAGGCAGCGGCTGCTGCTGATGGTGGTGGTGGTGGTGGAGGCAGAAAAAACGGTCTAACGATTTCCCTGTACTTGAATCGTGGACTATGTTTAATCTTCCCATTTACATTCAGATGGGCCTTTGATAGTTCCAAAATTTGTTTGTAGCCATACAGATCATCTTTATTGTAATTTTCAGGGACATCGTAGAATATCAGCTCATATATACCAGGAGTTCCTTTCACTTGTTTCCCATCAATTTTGATGTAGCCAGTGCGTGCATCAAAATCGATTTCTTTGTAGCCAAGCCTCCATTTTGAATTGCTAGAATCATATATAGGACCATATATCTTGTCTATTTTATTGCTGTTGGTCCAATGTTCTTTCATGAATGGAATGCTCATTGGAGGATATTGTTCCAGATATGCCTCAATAGCTGCAGGATCGAAGCTCTCCACATCACCTTCATCTTCTCCTACATCTCCTTCGAACACTTCATCACCAAAACTTTCGCCACTCGTACTAGCAACACGTTCAAGTTTCTGAAACGGTAGTCCATTCGCTTCTTCTTCTTCTTCTCCTCCCTCTTCCTTTTGAACTTTCTCTTCCTTTTTCGGTAGCAAAGGTTCATTTTTGATGGCTGTGTTGTATAATGAAGTGTTTGCTGCTATTATTTCTTTCAGTGGTGCAGATACAGGTTTGAAGAATTTCTGCAACGTTTCATCCTCCTCTGATTTGCCTAATTTCAAAGCTAAATATTTCTTTTTTATAGCCTTGGCTATTTCATTGATTTTATTTTTGCGAACGACATCCACTTCTTTGCTGAGTGGTTTCATGTTGACAAATAGGCTTTATCACATCGAGTTCATACTTTTATAAACTTGTCGAAGCCTTGACGATAGCGACCTGCGTTCAGATCGTGATCCTCAACAATAACCATTGCACCATATTTTTCACTCCAACAATCCGCACAAGTTCGCTTGAATTGATCGAATGTCATGTCGGGCGAGACGTGTTCATCAAACACATGCTTCAAATTCACCTCATCCTGTTTGAAGAGCACCACTAGGTTGGTGTTGTCGCGCAACATTTGCTTGGGGGCTTTACTGTACGTCTGTTCTATGTATATAGCATCGATACCTCGATGACGACACATGGAATAATACTCTTGAATTTTCTGTTGTGAATCACACGATATGTCATCGAAAATAAAAATGGAATTTGGTTTTGCTTCATTGGGGCCCATAATTTCCTCATTAGCTTTGAATGGAAAATATCCAACACCTTTGACCATTCTCAGTATCTTCTCAAGCAACTGGTATTTGGGTTGGTACAGCGACTTTGAGTACACGTAGACGTTTTCGAATTTGGCACCATTGGGATGGAACAACAATGACAGTGCAGCATTCGTTTTTCCACATCCACTTGGACCACAAATAATGGCGCGAAATGAGTGTGGTGAGAGGACACCATGTTTACCTCGATCGATTCCGCTACTGCTGTCATTCAAGTAGTCCAAGTTTTCGATTGGTAGCGTCTTTTTCTGTTGAACGACCCTCATGATGTGTGATAATTCACAGAGCATTGAGTGCTTTTATAAATGGAGATGATTTCCAACATCAGAGCTCATTCTTAATGTTGATCTACCGCGGTGAAGGTATTGTCAATACACTCATCAATAAACTACCATTCGAATTACATCTTCCTGGTTATTCGTATTATGGTCCAGGAACCAAATTACAAGAACGACTAGAACGTGGAGATATAGGCATAAACCCCTTGGACGAAGCCTGTAAAGAGCACGATATCGCCTACTCTCAGAACAACACTTTGGAAGAACGTCATAAGGCTGATCGAGTGCTGGAAAATAGAGCTTGGGGACGTGTCAAATCAAAAGACGCGAAAATTGGTGAAAAAGCTGCTGCTTGGCTCGTCACCACCGGTATGAAGACAAAACGTAAACTTGGCATGGGGGTGACGAAGCAGCAGCAGCAGCAGCAGCAGCCATTCTCCAAAATCGTGAAAAATGTGCTGAATGCTCTGAAAAACCTTTGACAGCAACGCTGACGGTGGTAGTCATCAAGGTAGTGGTTTGAGTAGATCATCTGCAGCAGCTTTGCGTGCAGCCCATAAGGCAATAAAAAAAGTTGGAGGTCGGAAAAAAATTCGAATTCCCAGAATAATACCTCTGCCTGCCGCAGGAAAAAGTGGTGGATTCCTACCATTGATACCACTATTTGCAGGCCTATCGGCTTTAGGATCGCTGGCTGGGGGAGCAAGCGCTATCGCAAAGACAGTAATCGATACCAAGAATGCGGGGAAAAAACTGGAAGAGGATAAACGTCACAATCAAGCTATGGAGCATCTGGGTTCCGGTGTGTATCTACGTAAAACACGTAAAGGATATGGACTGTATTTGAAAAAGAGAGGAGGTGGTGGTCGCGGCGGCGGTGGAGGAGGAGGAGGAGGAGGTGGCAGCTGTGGAGCTGGATTATTCTTGAAGAAACAAAAAAACTAATATCCAAGCTACCCAATAGAGCATTATATGATGGAGAGATTGTAAAATACGCCAAACAACTGAAAATACCATATTTTCGAGGAGTTTTCATGCGAGACACGCTACCTACCCGCCCATGGCGACGTCGTGAGTGTGCAGTCATGAATTTAGATTCCTCCAAACCGCCGAAGGAATTAGCTGAATATTTCGGAAACAACGTGCAGATATTCTATAATAATGATGTCTATCAGAAATACAATCAGATCAATTGTGGTCATTTATGTTTAGCATTTCAATTGAATTCGAAATTAAAATGATGAAAATGAAAACCAAACTATTTAAATTATACATACCTCTACACTGATCCATCAGTCATGTCTTTGATATTGACATTGAAGAGTCGTTCTTCGACGCTCTCTATTGATTTTTCATCTCCAATTCCATTAGATTCCGATTATGAATATGGCTTAGCTCTACTCAGTTTCCATTCGTACAACAGCGTGCCCAACATCGAGGAAGGAACAAAGTTATATTATTTCGAAAACGGTGACAAAAAACGAAGGAAAAGTGTTGATATTCCTACTGGAGCTTACGAAATTGAAGATATTGAAAAGCTGATCAGAAAGCATATTGTACCACCACCTACATCGAAAAATATGATGTCATTGTCTCCATCGCAGAAGCCTGAAGACCTTTTCTATCTCAAACCGAATAATAATACTTTGAAGAGTGAAATTTTCTGCAAACATCATGTAATCGATTTCACTCAAAACAATAGTTTGGCCAACATATTGGGATTTTCGTCGAGAATCTTGGAAAATGACATTCATCATGTGTCAGATCAGCCTGTGAATATTATAAAAGTTCGAACAATACATGTCGATAGTAACATTACCTCAGGGGCCTTCTACAACGACAAACCATCTCACACGATCTACGAATTTGCCATCGATGCTGACCCTGGTTACGCTATCGACGAAACGCCGAATCACCTCATTTATTTACCCATCGCTGCCCATACAAACGAAATCTACAACATCACGCTCAGAGTGCTCGATCAAAACTTTCAACTGGTCAATTTCCGAAACGAAGAAGTCATCATCCGATTGGAACTGAAAAAATTATGGTCCTGAGTGTTTATAAGAGTCGCACCTCCGTTCCTGCTCCTTCAGTCTTCAAGAAGACATTCATCAACCACATTGCCCGCCGCCCACTCAGTACTCGGAATATAGCATTTCTCAAGTCACTCGGCTATCATGTTATCCTCTCAAGTGTTCAACATATTCCGAAAGCCTCACGTCGACGAGTCCATACAAAAGGTCGAATGGAGAACATACTACCCTTACGTCAAGTCGTTTCGCAATAATGATGTCATAGAAATCAACATCAATCAGTCTGATGCTTTCGATGCTCTCTATGAAAGTATCTTACACATCAGTGGAAAAGTTACGAGAACTGAAGGTGCTGGACATGTAGCTTTCGTCAATAATGCCGGTGCCAATATGTTTCAATCCATCAGTTATGATCAGAATGGCAAGGAATTGGAATCAGTACGTGATGTTGGTACTGTGAGCACTGTCAGAGGTTATTTGTGCTACAGTGCTGAAGATACGAAACAATTGGCTATAGCAGGATGGACCTACCCCAATAACGTTGATGTCATAAATGCAGCAAGTTTGGCATTTAGTATGTTCATCCCATTGAAGCATCTGCTGAATATTTTCAACGATTATGAATGTGTCTCATATGGTAAACATTCCATTCGTTTGGTGAGAGCTGGAAACGATAACAACTGCTTCAAAATCACCGAAAATGCTGTTGGCACCGCTGTTGTACCCACGAAAGTACAATTGGAAATCGAAAACGTGGAACTCAAAGTGAAAAGACTATTTCCGAACGATCAAATCAAATTGCAACTTTTGAAGGCCATCAAAGCCGACACTCCCATCCTGATACCCTTCAGAAAATGGGAATTGCATATGTTGCCTTCTCTCACGACAGGCGCCACCAATGAAATATGGGCCGTCAAGACATCTTCGTTTCTCGAAAGTCCTAGATATTGCATCGTTTGCTTTCAAACAGATCATGATCTGACTAAAGTTGATACTGATCCCACGATTTTCAATCACGCAAACATAACGAATATCACATTAACTCTCAACGGGGAAAGTTATCCAAAGGAGAAGATGCAATTGGCCTTCGATAAAGGAGCCTTTCCACAGGCGTACTTCAACTATACGCAATTTGGATATAGCTATAAAAACACCTCCCAACACACTCCGCTCCTAGGCTACCCCGAGTTTGCCAATAAACAACCTCTTTTCGTTATCGATTGTTCGCGACGAGACGAAAGTGTCAAAAGCTCCACTGTCGATGTCAAACTTGAAATTGAAGCATCCCAAGGATTTCCTGCCAACACTCGAGCCTATTGTATCATCATCCATGATAACATCATTGAGCACCTCCCACTCAGTGAAATTATCAAGAAGTGGAATTGAATCTCAGTTTGTCATTCAGTTTGAGTTCGACCAGCATCATGAGAGTTGCGTTCATAGACATTCAAGGGTTCATTATCGAGCATGAATTCCGCCCCAAGGAGATTGCTATCAAAATTGGAGTTCAATGTAGTAATTATCTACTACTTCCATACAAATCCTTCTCTTCTCTCAGCAAAGAAGACCGAACCGGCGCTTGTTTCTTGGAAAAGAACATTCATGGGTTGAGGTATTCTAACGGATTTGTGGCATACAATTTACTCAATGATATCCTTCAGGATAAGCTGAGTGACATCGATATCATCTATGTGCGAGGTCATCAAAAAAAGGAGTTCCTGGACGATAAATTAGCAACATTCAATGTACATGCAAGAGTCGTGAATTTGGAGCAATATGACGATTCCTGGTACATCGTTCCAACTTTCGATAACAACAACACCATCACATCCTGTATGCATCACATTCGTCGAGAATCCTCCAATTGCAGCCTTCGCAACGTTGATATTTTATACAAATGGTTCGATAATTTGATACCTAAATGATGTTACTGATTTATTTAATGAAAAAACAACTTTTTCACCGATAATTTTATTTCATTTTTTTATCCTCGATTCCGTCAAACGTCATCTGTCAAAAGTCATACGTCATATGTCGAACGTCATACGTCATCGCCAAAACGGCAATTAGGTATTACGTAGAACCCCGAATTATTCTGACGTCCGACAACGTAGCACACCGAGTATTTCCAACGTCTGGCAACCCTGTCCCATCGCTCGCTAGCACTCGCTAGCAGTCTGTGCCTGTGCCACTGTGCCAATCTCTGTATCATTCTCACAACTCGTAAACTTTCCCGTCTAGTGGTGTGGCGCGATGGTAGCGTTTCGGGCTCACAGCCCGTCGGTCGAGGTTCGAATCCTCGCGCAGAGCACACCCGACCAGCTTTTTTTTAATTCCAAATATTCATTCCATCGAAATCACCATCCATTACTCGAAATCTCCACCATCATCCACTATTTGAATTTGTCACCATCCAATATTTGAATTTGCCGCCGCCCAGTACAGAGCGCAGCCACAGCGACACTAGCGCCACTAGCGACACCAGTGAGTGTTCTTTGAACCCTTGAATTGAAAGCCTTGTTGACCTAACTACTCACATTTCCCGTGGAAGTATCGAAAGAAAAGTGGAAGGTCGCCGACCTTTCTACGTTGTTTCAATGATGTCAAAGAGTGAGTGAGTGTGGAGGAATAATTAGGCTTAGAGGATTCGAAAACACAAAATTATCTCAAAAACGTGTATTGATCGAAAAATTATCTTAGGGAACATGTTTCTGACAGTCATGTGTCCATCATCAGCCTTATTTCTCACAAATCATATATTATGATACAAGTTCTTCATGTAGAATATGTAAAGTAGAGAATTTACTCACGTGGATGAGAGAAGAATATCATGAAAAAACTACATCAAAACGTTGACATAGACATCAATATTTCATACCATATACTATGGACTCCTTTACAAATCAGGTGTTCAGAAAGTCTCTTGCTTTGATTGTTATATTCAATACATCGGTCAGCGTGGCAGATGGATGTATACCAGAAAACTTGAACATGTGAAAATAATTGAAAAATCAGTGAACCTCCGAATTGATGAATATAACACAAAAAGTTCATTTGCAAATCATATCCTCAACTATCAACTACGACCTTCCAACGTATTGGGAATTTTCGAAGTAACCGCGTCCTTCAATGACTCTTATCTTATCTCACTCATTGAGCAAATTCATTTTGATTGCCAAACATTTTCTCAATTCTCTGGTTTTTCTTCAATGAACTCATAGTAATATAATTTTCACCTTTCAGTAATGAATTTTTTTTCTGCTTTGGTCTCTACTATCCGCCTTTATGTTCATTCAAATTCTTGTACCTAGGTATCTTCTCATTTTTTCAGGTCGAGTGGTGCTTCTGGTCATCCACTATTCTTCATCTACGGACAGTTGACATTGTCACTATCAGAAAATGTGTTTTGTCTTCACAGAACTTGCTTTTTGCGTTTTGTGGATTGCTAAGGACGCCACTTTTTTTATCACTTGGAGCGCACGGAAAGAAATCCCAATACTGTTTGAAGAACATCGTGTGTTCCTAAGGAGGATAGGGACAGGAGGTAGGTATCGAAATTTTTTCCGAACTTCTGGAGATTATATGTTGTTTAGAATACTACCACAGACAATGAATTCCAGAGCCTAGCCGTTCTATGGATGGAGGAGTATCAATAAAGTGCTGTTCGACATCTTTCAAGGTTGACAACGAAATGATTGTCTATTTCGTCGTAGACAAGTGGAAGGTCGCCGACCTCTCTACGGTATTCCAATGATGTCATAGAGTGAGTGAGTATGGCGTCACCCACCAAGCGAATGGCTCTTCTCTGGATGGAATCTAAGAGCATCAGCGTATGTTTTGGTGCTGAACTCCATATGTTGGTTTGTCTTGAGTAATTATTTGACTACACCGTTTATTCGTTTATTTCTTCTCCAGACATGGGTTCTGTCATCAAATTCGAATATGTTCGTCCTCATAGGGGCACACGGCTCCTTTTCGATTAACTTGAGCATCAACTGGTGCCAATTTGCACAATAATACGATTCAAAGTTTCCTATAACTTGTATCATATTATAGGACCTTCGGTTTGTGAGGATTGCGGCTGATGATGAACACATGACTGTCCGAAACATGTTACCTAGAATAATTACACGATTATCGAACGTCGTGGAGATGATTTTGTGTTCTCTAACCCTCTCATCACTACACTTCACTTAGAGAAAAGTATGGACTTCTACATAACATTAATAATTATAAGCATGTTGCAGGTGTACGAGCTGTGCTCATTCTATTTGGCGTAACCCGACTGCAACCTGCTACTGAAATATACAATCTGGTGAAAATATTGATACCAAGATCTCCCGAGCTCACATGTGAAATGGATCCCTTGATTTTTCTAGCATACAATGAAATTCACTAGGAATAAGGACAATGACAAATAGGCCTGAAAACGAGGCACATATTCAAGTTGAGCTCTGATCTCCCAGTTTTTTTTTTTTTTTTTTTCATAAAAAAGCGACATGAATACAGCGTCTTTCGTATTCCATTAGTGGAACTGGAGGCCGGTTCATAATTTCATTAGGAAACTGGTGCACATAGTTTAGAGCTCAGTGAAACAGTTCTCGCACGAGCTGTTATAGATCGTACGTTATCAGTGCAGTCTTGAGAATCGCGAGAAATTGAATATGGATAGTAAGGAGGGCGGCAAATTGTTGATGACGAAGTTTTTATTCTCGAGTAGTGATGGAGAGTTGGAGCTCTGAGGAATGGGAAGGGATTAGGTACTTCCCAAAATTCATAATTTTGTTGACATTGTTGTGCACCAATTTCATGATGAAGAGGTACTCAATGATGAACGTTATTTGGATTCATTCCATATAATTTGGAGTTGTTTCTTCAATTGCAGCTCACGAAGAATTCCAGATTGCGGACAAGTTAGGGACAGAAACAAACCTACTCGACCGATCCAAGCTCTGAAAAAAATTCAACATCATTTTATTTCGTATTCCGTTGGGAATAAACTAGTTTGAACTTTAGAGAAAATCAACGTAATTTCAGTGCAAACCGACTTAAAACTAGTGCACCACCAGGATCGTAAATGGTATTCGCTGTTAGTTTCAACAGAAGAAGTTATTGGCAATACAAACGAAAGAATGGAGAAATCGGAGTAATCAATCAATCGAATCAATATCTTTTGTTCCAGATCATGATAAGATATCCTTTGTTTCATTTGAACTTGATCAACTCAAGAACAAATCACTCTCATTTATCTAGAAAATGATATCTTGGCGGCACTAGTCTCGAGGACACAGCATATAAATATCCTTACAGTGATCTTTGGTGAGAAGGCTCAGGATATGAGGTTCGTTATGCATCTAATGATTTAATGAAGATTCAGCCTTTGGGGTGAGGTCAATAGCTTAACACAAATTGAAAAGAGAAATTTGCTCTATGTAAAAGTTACTTCCATGAAAGTAACATATTATATTTCAGAATGAATGAAAAGAACATTTGCCGAAAGACAAACATACGTATTGAATTCTCATGATGATTACAACATGAAATGTGTCAGTCGTAATCACTTCATGACATATGGTATGAGGAAGAAAGATCATCATCGAGTATTAGACGATAACGTCCCACGAATTCTTTTTCAAAGAATAATCAGAACGTGTAGGACTCAGGAGAAGCTAGTTAAAAGATGACTCAACCACATATCAGATCACCAGCAGTGAACATAAAATACTAAGATCATTCAGTCAATCCATCTAGTCAGCTGCTGCCAATTATAACAATATTAGTAATTATACGGAATATCTGTTGAATATTGATAGGAATCAAGTCATGACGAAAATTCGAAAATTATATCCAAAAGATATAACAATCGTATCTGACAGATCAAGATCAAATCATTGTGAGAATGGAAAATATAATTAGAACTTGAAGCAAAATTAAATGAAGTGCCACAAGTGAAGGTTTCAGGTTCAGTACGTCCTACTGTATATGTATAATTTGGACCAATTCCTTTTCTACAAAAAATATTCAATAATACACATAATCATCGTCACGACGATTCATTATCAATGAACAAATCAATGGATAGATGTTGCGGACATACGTATAAGTATAATCAGCTGTATTGTTTTTCTCTGAGAGCGCACCCCAATCCAAAGAATGTGTTTCATGGTACATTCCATGATTATAAGTTCTTGAATCACCTCAAAACCATGAGATATCCTGAAATCTGCAATCTGATATCCCTTGGATATCCAGATGACACAATTCCCTATAACCTCAGGACGTCCCAAGAAAAAGTTGTTGTTCAACCATAGGACAATATCAGGATTCATTCAGGATATCTTGAAATGAACCAATGTCATAAGTATCGATATAAGTGAATGGTACAATCAATTTCAACCTCAGGACTTCACAGGGCTATCCAGATGTACGAAGTACAACGATGTGTTAAGCACATAGGACCAGGACATAACCAGAGCAATACTTTTTGTAACCTGAGAATTCATCAAGAACTATCATGAACGGTCCATCAAAAATATGGGAGTGATTAGATATTCAAGGCAAGCGTTCGCTATCAGGGTTATATCCCACAGATTAGCTCTTTAGGAAAGTCTGTGAGATTTTTATTCCATTGGTTTCACCTGAAAATTGAATCATATGTTGAATATCAATATTCACGTTTAATCTATACCAATGTCTTCAATGATACTGTAACAAAAAAATTATTTCTAATGGAAACATCTAGTGAAATTGTAGGTTATATCATAATAAGGATCAGTCCCCAAGTCCAACATTCATCAGCCTCTTGTGCCTCCTCGTGATTTCTCGTTTCCCAATACATTTTATTTCTTGCATGGCATAACCAACTCTTAATAGCAAATTCAATGATTCCTCTGGTCGTATCCTTCATTGTTCGGTTCGATATGGCATCCGGAAAGGCAAAAATGGAACAAGTTTATAATTAGTCTGCAAAATGATTAGGAAAAAAATTGAAGAATAATAGACAGAGTAAGGTACTGGTGAACTCTCAAATATCAAGAGAGCAACAACCAGTTTCTTGAACTGATGAATGTTTGAAAATCGCGACAAGAGAATCAAAGCTAAAACATATAAGCAATTGTGATGGTGAAGATAATACAATCGACTTTGAAATCAACACCTTCACAATCGTTATATTGTTGCTGCCAGAAAAAAATATGTTCAATACCGACTTCGACAAAAACTTAACAAGAAACAGCAAAATCCGAGGCAAAAGTAACCATCCGTCATTGTTGATTTCTCCTGAACGCTTCTGATACTGCAATTCGAAGTGAATGTGAATTTTTTCGTATTGTTGATCACAAATATGATTGAGAATAATCACAAACAGGCACAACAAGCTCGCAATCGGATGTTCTCATTACTCTCAGTGAGGTGGACTGCACAGAGTGCATATTTGGTGATGGCATGTAATAACTTGTATTCTATTTGTGACAAGGAAACGAGTTGAAAATCACGAGAACATATGAGTTTTTGAGAATGAATGCGTACACAGAGGAAAAAGTACTCACCCTTGGTAGATATTTAATAGTGCCAAGTTGAAATTGTATACTATTCGAGACAAGGAAACAAGTTGATAGCGACAAGAATATTCAAGTTCCTGAAAATCTACACCTTCCACTATCCACATGTTCCATTGAATATCAGATTGATTATTGTTAGTGAACACAGCACTTGGCATCAGTAACTTATCTACCTGTTATTAGCTAGGTCCTATGGGGAATTACATATCATGTTTTCTGGAAAATGCTAACCTTGGTTGAAAGACAAAAACTTGGTTAGAAGAGAAAAACGATCCACCGCATACTCGTTCATTTTTTCCCATTCATGTCGAAGCAGGAGTTGAATTGAAATTACCTCCATACTCTCTGAACCTCACTCTCATTCAATTCGAGTATCATCGGAAGCGAAATATAGGATCCTGCATATGATGTCAACAATCATGTACTGTTCTGGGAGAGTGATGAATTATATTATCTTCTCAAAAGAATAACAGATCAAGAACTCAATACCACACAGCTCAGATCGCGGCACACATACTGGCAATCTATACACGCACCGAAAAATAATTGTCCAAGTAAAACGTTTTCTTGACTCGTTTCGTATTGTGATAAGAAAAATAATATCTATTAAAGAAACAATCACCATTCGCCTCTAGAAAAATGATGATTGTGAACTCATGAACTTGTAGCTGTAATATCATCTACCTACAGCTAATAGTCTTCATCCTAGATAATTCGCTTTGTATAGTCCTAGATCGACATTCAATAAGCACTGGTGGATTTTTTTTCGAAATTCATCAACTTCGAGTTTCTGAAAAAAAAAATGATTACAACAAAAACTCGAGTAACAAGTACAATGCAATTGTACATCTGCGGTTGAACCTGATATTCCTACGGTGATATGACATGTTGACCCAATATATCAATCGGAAGTAATCGGGAACAATCGCCGGGATGTTTTTCATATTTCCGAATCCAACCAGCGTCAGTTCGTTATGACTTCTCGAGAGTGCTAAGTATAAGGATGCATTGGTGGCTGTGGTGAATCGGAAAATGATTTTTGGTCTTGTATTTATCATAAACGCTAAGGCCATGGCTAATTACCACGAGAGGTATGGGGGGGTGTCATTTAGAATTCCTAGAAGGGGTGGCCGAGAGTTGGACGATCAATAGTGATGTTCAACTTTTTCATTCGACTTGTTTGTCGTGTCGTTGTGTAGAACGGGAGTTTTATTTAGGCTTATGATATGTGGGATGAATTGACATTATAAAGTAGGATTTTTGTTCAATTGAAACTGATGAAAATGTATATAATATTCATCTCCTTATTTCTTCAACGAATTTTCATTTTTATTTTTTTTTTTGGTTTCTTAGAACGATCTTTATGTTTCACGAAGAACTCAAGTTTGTGATAATATACGATGAAAGTCAGTGCTTGCCTGTTTACCAATTCATTTATATTGAATTCAGACTAGACATTCAACTGAGTTCTGGAGTAGCAACAGTGCCGTCAATTTTGATTTCAAACAGGAACATGACACACTCGGATTTCTATTATTGAGTAACACTCACATAAAATTTGAAAAATATGAAGTGACATTGCCAAGCAAACATGATTTTTGCGGTCCTCTGAAGGTACAATGGAACTTGCCGGCGAGCGGTAACAGCGGTCCTCTATTGTACAACTAAATTGGGCCGACAGCCGACCGCCCCTCTAGAGCCATCAATATGCCGCTTTTTACATTGCAGGGCCTCTGATGGGCAGAAGCAAGTACTCAAATGTACTGCATTCATGGTATATCTTCGACTCGATTGAGACTTTTTAGAGACTGCCATTAATAATTGTCCGCTTGAGTATTTTTATTCCCCCGATAGAGTTTTTCAGGGCCGTTGGTTAACGTGGTTGAAATAATTCAATATTCATGGTATTTTGTTTTTCGATGTCCCATTTTTCAACTAGATCTGTCGAAAAATATACAGAATAATGCATATATCTCAGTGAAAATAGGTTTTTTGATAGGTATCCCAGTTTATATCACCACTTGGAAAGCAAGGTATCTTATTTTCACTCAGATTTGCACAACTCTCTTTATTCTCGAACTGGTTTGAAAATGTGGAACTTCAAAAAACAGAACTGGGGTCTCCGAGTTTTTTGTGAATCCTCTGGGTATAACAGAAATGTGGAATTCACTTCTCTCCTGAAGTTGTTGAATTAATACATAAAAATATCTGAGATGGCATCCTGATATCACAGTTACTTCCAAGAAACTAGCAGTTTAAACACCCCATACAAAAACAAGAACTGAAAATATCCATGTGTGTATATTATTGCTATGATCACAACCAATTCATATCACAACTATGGAAACATCAAACATCTTAATTCTAGTTCTATGTATCACTCTGTATACTCATTATGAAAAGGTACCTACAATTTCCAATAATAGGTATTTGTGTTTCTTCATGCAGGATAGATATTTGTTCTTCCACTTGTTTCCAAAAGTTTCTAGCTCTAGGTCAAAAATCACATCACCTATTCACCTACTGAATAACTTGAAAGTTATGTAGGTAATCAGTTGCCTATTATATTGATCAAGTTATTGCCAACAATAGAGTTCAATCCACAAGAAAACAATTCCCAGATATGAAGAACCTCACTCTTCATCATATTGATATGAGTGTTGCCTGGAGGTGAGATTTCATATACTATGAAGAAATTTATATCATAGTCTGAATCATTGTGTGATTTCTTCATTAATATCTGTGATTGATGGTCTTCTGATTGTTGGTTTTGTAACTGAAAGATTGAATGATTTCATTCTCTACTAATCCAGAACATGCAACCTTATACATACCTACAGTAATTCTTGGAATATAACTGTTTCTTTAAGTAGGTACTCTGTGATTTTCTTCTCAAAAATAGATTCATGATTCATATGTAATGAAAGCTCATGCATCTTCAAAGTCCGCATATTATTATATTCTTGTGTATCCGCTGAACATGTCCAAACTATGATTGCATCTGTTTGTCTAATGCTGTTTGTTATAATTATTATCTGAAATAAAAGAATTATTTAGCTGTGCCTGTTTGTATATATCTTTGTTCCTCACTCACTGTGTATTTATGTCAATTCCCTTCCATTTTGTATGAAAATTCACTAGAGAACCAAACACGAACTGAACACAGTACTAAAATCTCTGTTGAGAGTGTTGAAACAACATGAACGAAGAAATCAATATACGCCATACTAAATCATTGTTGCCACTGCAAAATGATCAGAATAAAAACTAACGCAAGCAAGGGATGCCAACGTTGAGTGAGTGATGATGGCAGTGGCATACGCATCACAAACTTTATCTCCGGCCGAAAAAAATATTCTTATATCGAGAAAGAGGTACTCGCTATTATATTCGGGTTATGTAAGTTTAATCAATACATTTATGATAGACCATTCATGTTGGTGGTTGACCACTTACCATTGGTATCAATTTCTCACCCTCAGAAAAATATTCCGCAATTTTCGGCTAACAGGTTGAAACGCTGGGCAGTGATATTTTCAACTCATCAATATGACATTGAATTTGCACAATCAAGTAAGAATTATGCAGATTGCTTGTCAAGATTGCCTAAATCAATTAGCAAAAATGATAACACTTGGAATAATGTGGATGTAAATTTCATTGACTATTTTTCTCAAAATGACCATTTCCCGATTGATTCTGAAAAAGTAAGATTCGCCTCATTACAAGATGGAGTTATACCCGACATAGCTAGATTTGTTTGTACAAGGTGGCCATTGAAAATATTAGAAAAATTCATACAATATTCCAAAATTTGAAATGATTCGAGCGTGGAACAAGATTGTTTACTTTGGAACAACAGATTAGTTATTCTAAACATTTTGAGGAAGGATATAATAATAATAATAATAATAATATCGTCTTTATTATTCTCTTCCTCTTCAACGGTACAGTCATTAGAATAAAAATAATATATATATATATATAACACATTTAACTTCGGAAGAAAATTAAAAGGCGGAGTTCAATTTCAATAGTGACGAATCACCATTGAGATTGCTCTTCCACTCAACCTAGAACATATCGCTTAATGCTTCTATGAAGAATATAAATAATAATCAAATATAATCGCTAAATGGTAGTTATTATTAGGGGTGATATTAACATAGGGATGAGATAGGTGGTTTGAATGTTAGAATCAGTTACCGCAAAAGAAATTCAGTGAATTCATTTTTGAACCGATACACATTTTTCTGTTTGATTGAATCAGGAATGCCGTTATACATTGCATATATCTGGTACGTGAAACATCTTCGAAAAATCTCCAAACGAAATATTGGAGGGGTAAGTCGGCCTTTGTGCCTTATATTAAGATTATGCACGTCAGTTCTAAACGAAATTTTCTCATGTAGGTAAGGAGGGTTTTTTTCCATGATTATCATGTGGAATAAAGTGGCAGCATGTAGTTTTCTCCTATTTTCCATGTCTAACCATCCGATAGTTTTCAATTCGTGAGATATTCTCTCTTTCTTTCGGATACCAAAAATAAATCGTAGGCATGAGTTCTGAACCTTTTGGATTTTTTGTTTGAACTGAACGGTTAAACATGGGCCATACAATACATCGGCATAATTGAAAACAGATAGGACCAAGGCTTCACATAATGTTGTTCTCACTTTAGGTGGTAAAAAATACTTGTTGCCATAAATAACTTTAAGTGAGTAATATGCACGATTGACAAGTTGAGCTACATGCTTTTCAAATCTCAAGTCTTCATCTAAAATTACCCCTAGGCTCTTCGCTTCATGTACTACCTCCAGTTGCTCATCATTTATCTTAATATTAGTGTGGACTGCACGACTCACATTAGTCCCACATGGGAGTTGTGGAAATAAAGAGCCTTGCGAGGTCTAACTTCTGGTGGCCAGGATTGGGTGAAAATATTGAAGACATTTGCAGAAAATGCGAAAATTGTGTTTTAAACAAAAAATCGCCAGATAAAGCGGTTCTCAATCACTGGCCATGGCCGTTTGGAGTATGGGATCTTTTCTCGACAAAAAATATTTCTTTATTGGTATTGATGCACATTCCAAGTAAATTGAAGTATTTCTCATGAATTATATCACCTCTTCGTTCACAATCGAGGTTCTGAGATTTCCGCGAGACTTGGATTACCTAGAATTATAGTATCGTATAATGCCTCCACTTTTTCTTTCAAAGAATTTGCACATTTTTTATTGATGAATAATATAAAACATCTGACTCCACCTTCTTTCCAAACGTCTTCTGATGGCGCAGTAGAAAATGCGGTTGAAACGATGAAATATTCTCTGAAAAATGTCTTGGGCAGAAATCAAACCCTAGATTTCAATAAATCATTGAATAATTCCTAATTTTGATTACCGTATCACGGCACATTGTACAACGGGATTATGTTCGTCAAAGGACCCCGCACCGCATCAATGGGAAATTGGCTTTCGGTGAATTTACTCGAATTTTTGATATATTGTAGAACTCGTGGTGCTGATCAAATGTCTCCATCGCACCAACGCTCTTAAATCAACAGTTACGATTATATAGGGTGATAAAGTTGACTTTTGAAGAATTTTAGATAGACATTGTGAAGACACCTTTCATAATTTCGAAACCAAATCAACTGTGCATTGATTGTTCGAATGACCGATACGAATCTACTATAAAGTATAATGATTCCTGCACGTACCAACAAAATACAGGGTTGGTCGGAACATGGCGAATAATTCAGTGATTTTCTGAAAATTGTGCGGTGGAATTTCATTTAAATTCTGTTGTATACAAATATCATCCCCATTTCGTGATATAAGCATCTCCTTATCAGATATATTATATACAAGATGTTTTATTTTTGATAAATTCACATCCATGTTAGGTACTTATTATTGTCATCCTCAATATGACTTACAACTTGAACAACCTATGATGAATGTCCACTCTGCAAATCCGTGAAATATACAGAGTGGATGAAAAATCAATGGTCTTTGCTAATAACTTCTCAAGAGTAGTATGTGCAGATTCTTGTGACCCATTTTATTGACCCTGTTTCATAACGACATTATAATCAATAAAACTAATTTGAACCATTCGATGCAGTATATTTTTAATAACATGTTAGATCCATAAATTCGAGATGTGGAAGTACCCTTTCATTTGGTTCTCCCTCAAGTCGTACCATATTTTGTATATTGAATGCTGAATGACACGTAAAACAATTCAATCGGCGACGATTAGCCATTTTTCAAATAATTATTACTTTGACTTCTATAAGAACTAGACAGATGCAATAGTTGCAAATGGCAATGTTAAACAGATGAATATAGTTGCTATGTGCCTGCCATATTACATTATTTGAACCAGAACAATCTTAACATGATCACGATGAACATGTAGTCCATCATGAGAAGAGATCACCGTAATTGAATGAAACCAAAGATTCATTCGGCATTTGTAAGAATTCATCATTCGTCCTCACTCAATATTCTATCATTTTATATTACCATGATTTCATGATGATATGTGTGTATGTTTCCAACTGATTGATATATTCATTTGTTAAATACTGTCTGTAGGTTCATTGAGGAGGTGAAATATTCATCATTATACTGTTGAATTTTTGTTATAGGCTCTTTGATAGTGACATCTTTGAGGCAAATCATCTGATTTGTCCTTACTACACGTATATTGAAATGATACTCATATTTTCATTTTATAGAAACGAGGTGATAAAAACCCAAAAAATCTGGAATAATTTATATATTTATGTTTATTGAAACTAATATAGCTGCTTCTATCTTTATTGAGTACGTTATGAACTCGGCTATAAAGTCAGGAGTATTTTTCAAATATAATAACTATGCCATCGTGTTGATTTTCATACTACCTTATAAACCAACCAGATAGTATTGTTTGTTACGTTAGGTATGTATTTTAGATAATTGGGTTCATCTTCATATGTATTTTTGTATGTATGTCTGTTTGACTCAAGAGACGCCAATGTATAATTAGCCAATTTGATGTTAAAAGAGGCTATCAGAGTCAATTTAGTATGAGCCACGATATAGAAGCAGAAAACCTACCAGGTGAAATTGGCAGAATCTCATATGAAAGATGTATATGATATCACGATGAAAATCAATTTCAATTGAAATACGAACGCTCATGGATTTTTACGAATAGAATTCACTCAAGCTTCCGTTATTCCAAGAAATAACAATAAATTGTGGATCGCATTCAATGCCGGAAGACATTGATGATTGTTTCACTATCACCTGAAAAACCTATGATACCTGCATATTATCAAAAATAGACTAAGTACATCGAATGGTTCAAATTATTTTCATCGAATATAATGTCGTTATGAAACAGGGTCAATAAAATGGGCCAAAAGAATCTGCACATACTACTCTTGAGAAATTATTAGAAGACCATTGATTTTTCGTCCACTCCGTATATTTCAAGTATCTGCAGGGTGAACATTCATCATGGAATGAACGAGATTCCCAATAGGTTGTTCAAGTTGTAAGTCATAATGAGGATGCCAATAATAGTTACCTAACATGGATGTGACTTTATAAAAAATAAAACATCTTGTATATAATATGTCTGATTAGGAGATGCTAATATCACGAAATGGGGATGATATTTGTACACTACAGAATTTAAATGAGATTCCACCTCACACTTTTCCGAAAATCACTGAATTATTCGCCATGTTCCGACCAACCCTGTATATTGTTGGCACGTGCAGGAATCATTATACTTTATAGTAGATTCGTATCGGTCATTCGAACAATCAATGCACAGTTGATTTGGTTTCGAAATTATGAAAGGTGTCTTCACAATTACTATCTAAAATTCTGGAAAAGTCAACTTTATCACCCTATATAATCGTAACTGTTGATTTTAGAGCGTTGGTGCAATGGAGACATTTGATCAGCACCACGAGTTCTACAATATATCAAAAATTCGATTGAATTCACCGAGAGCCAATTTCCCATTGATGCGGTGCGGGGTCCTTTAATGTTTGAAAGAAATCTGCGTAACAGATTTGATAACTTTTACCAGAGAAAGAGTCGAAAATCCAACAGGAAACAAAATCTGTGAAGAGTCGCGTCCTCAGTAAACAATCTGAGCAACAGAAATATCATTGTGGCAAAAGGTTAATAGAATTCGCTGAAGATGATACTGTAATAGTTAGGGACTATAGGAAAATACTTGAACTTTCATGAAGAAACGCAATTGTTTTGAAGAAAATTGAAAAATCAACTTATTTGGCGAAAGTCCCAGGTTTGAACAATGAATAAACAATGAACTCAAAAGCGTCATTTGAAACAGATTGAGAAAATGGAATTCGAAGAGTCAAGCCTACCGATATTGTCAAATGACATCCTATCTACCAGTTCGATTGTATCAAATTTGGGTGCTACAGACGATGATATAAACAGTAGTGAGAGTGAATGGAACTCAGCCCTGATGCTGAAAGTGACAAAAATTGAACTAGTGAAGATGATGCGAGCCATAGGCCAAGACATGTAGTGAAACCAGTATCGCGTTTAAATTATTAAGAATTGAAATGAAAATCCATTGAAAATTTCTGCTTTTTTATCTAGCTCCATTTTATTCAAGAGTTCAAACCATGGTTGTTTATGCAGATCTTCTTGAAAGCTGGATCGATAACAAAGGTCTCAAGGTATGACGCTTGGAAATTTTCCATGACATCGACAAGAAAAAGAATATCGGCCCGCATAATATAGGTCGCTTTATTCTCCCAGCGATTTCAGCTCGAAAAATTCCACTTTTTGCGCGTGCACGTGATTTATGTCCGGAATATTTGTGCCGTTAAATTTCCTTTGGATTTTGAATGCTTGGCAGCTCGGAATCATTCAATCTTTCCACATAATCGACATAATCATCTTGAATCCTTTCTCAGTTTTACTTGTTGTTTCTGAAACATTTTTGTCAAATTTTGTTATTCATTGACATGTGACTCATTACGGCCCTGCTTCTTCTCGCATCTTGCCTTGAATTCTTTGTTCATGCCACAGGACAGTTTTGTGTCACTTGTCATTGGAGACATACTCTACGTATCCTATGTCAAGCTAACATACCCCCCATTTCACCGCTCTACCACGTCACGGTAACCTAGATTCTCATGATGAGCCCCATTTCATCTTCAATCACTTGGATGAACAAGTGTTGGGATACCCCATAAAGTCCCCTTAGGGCCATGAGTGATTTCCCCTTCTTCATTGTAAGGATTCAAATTGAACCATGTAATAATTTCATCATCTTCTCATTTTTTCACTTTCACGCAAGTATACCTAACCTAAGGTATGATATTTGTAACTATATAAAGAACTTTTCTTTGTAGGAGTATTCCAATTAAAAAATGCTTCTCATTCAATAAATTTACCATGGATTTTTACCATAGATTATCCAATGCTAGTCGAGCAACCTGGGTCCAGTTCTTCAAGAAACTTCTTCCACAGAAAAAAACTACCTGCTTAGATATTCGGTTCAACAGAGAATGCATCCGAAGGAATCTCCCACCAAAATACATTTCCTTACGTTCTAGAGAAAATAGCTATTCTTCAGAGAAAGCTATCTATTCAGTACACAGAATATGGATCAAACAAGAAATCAAAAGATATTATGTTAGATTGACTGACACTAATAGCAAGTTAAAATGGCTCTATATCAACCTCACTGCAGTTCTACATATTTATGAATTGGATGTCATGTATTCCTCTTTTCTAGATTTTGTGGAGTTTCAAGGTGAGGCAAAGTACTCAACCCTGAAAGATAAACTATCTCTTCTACAACCTCTACCTGTACCCCACAACTACAGATCACTTTGTAGACCATAAATTTCATCACAGGATCCTCAACCTCTCTTCTTGTATCTTTTCTGATGATGAGATTTTCTTTTTAAATCAAGGCCTCAATTACAACATTGATGAACATAAACATTTCGAAAATTTCAGGAGACTAGCAATTGAAAGTGAACGTATCATAGAAAATTTCAAATTTTCGAGTGAAGACTTAGTAAGGAGTGAAGTTGCTTCCCCATTGAATAATAACTTTTCTATACCTAGTGGCTCTTTCGACAATAATTTAGATATCAGAATATCAAAAAATATGACAAGGATTATCAAAGACAATAATTTGGTAGTAACTAAGGCTGACATGGGTAACTGCATTGTCATTCACGATAGGTTAGATTACTGCTGCAAAGTTACTCAGTTCTTGGACTCAGATAATTTTTCAAAATCAAAAACTGATCCTACCTCAAAATTCTTCAATAACATGAAATCTATCTTCAACACCTGTATTGATACCATCAATTTTTACCATTCATCAGAACTAAAGTTGACTCCTATGAACCCTCCCACCCCTCTTCTATATGGTTCACCCATAAGTTCATCAGAATAACATCCCCATAAGACCAGGTGTATCATATTGCCATTCTCCTGCCTCTAAACTAGCATTATGGCTCAACGGTTTGATGAAACATCTTACTGACTTCCATAATCCTCTTTAATTAATAGAATGAAAAATGTGATCGTTCCTCCTAATGCCATCTTAGTTTCTTTTAATGTTGTGAACCTTTTTCCTAGTGTTCCGCCTGATGATTGCATTGGGTTGGTTCGTAGTCTCTCTTTTGATTCTTATATCCCTACTTCTCATGTTCTCAACCTATGTCAACCATTAGACACAGTTCTTGAACAGAACTTTTTTCAGTTCGACAATACTCATTATTCACAAACCTCAGGTTTAGCAATGGGCAGCAATCTCTCTCCTCTCTTATCTGAAATGCTTCTACATGATCTGAAAAGCAATCTTCAACACTTTCTCCTGTTTCATAAAATGAACTCTTGGTACAGATATGTAGATGATTGTCTGGTTCTTTTTGATGGTACAGTACAAGTGAACTTGCTCCTGGAATTTTTGAACTCACTTCATCCTGTCATCAACTTCACGATGGAATCAGCTATCAATAACTCTCTTCCCTTCTTCGACTTATCACTTAACATTGTGAATGACAGGTTTGAATTCTCCATATACCGCAAACCCACTCATACAGACAACAGTAGGGGGGCTACAGGGATTCAGGCTCAAGCCAATCAGAGACCATCATTTGGTTGGAAGTCACGCCCACTACATACCGGCGCGAAATTCGAATTATTCATACGTCGTCACGTCGTCACGTCGCCATCGTGAATAAATGAATTGAAAAAAGCTGTCACTGCTGGGGGATTGGACCAGGGACCTTTGCATCACGAGGCAGCGTATATACGCACTGTGGTATTCCGACCTCCGTAATATTTCAATTATTTCAATGCTATTCAAACGGGATATCTATCGCTGGCGCGCGCTTATCTCTGCAACGGATCTGTAGAGGTGAAGCAAAGCGAGAGATGCGTTCCAGAGATAGGAAAGTTTGAGTGGAAGATAATATCCATCGCTGGCGCGCTCTTATCTCTACACGGAAACAGCGAAAGCAAATTTCACAATCAACAGCATATCAGATAAGGTTGGAGGTTATCAAAACTACAAAAAAAAAACCAACAGCAAATTTCACAATCAACAGCATAACAGATAAGGTTAGAGGTTATCAAAACTACAAAAAACCCAACTAGTCGCATGAACAAAATACGTGATCAGAATGACGCAAGAAATTATTGCTTTCAGCAGTCGTTTCGGATGGGTTTCTTCAGAACATCCGCATCGCCAATCAGCAAGTCACGTGGTATCTCCGCCAGCGTATAAAAGCGACGACGCAGCGCAACATCATTCACACTCTCCGTTCGAGTCTACACTTGTCAACGTCTACTATCTCGACCAACTCCTTCATATAATACAGTTTGTGTGTGTGTGTATTGATAGCTATAATAGTAAGTACCTCTTTTTCATCAAAGTGCGTATTTATATTCTCGATCCTATATTATCCGACTTTTTCATCCTATTTTGAGTTTCATTGCAAATTATTCATTCAGTGCCCATTCCTTTCTCGAATTTTATATTATCGGTCCCTTTCATTTTATTTCGAAAATAATACAACCTAGTGCTCATTCTGCATCAACCTTTTTCATTCCAAGTTTTTTGGAGAGACAATTCGATGAAAGTGTCAATGATCAATCGCAGTTTGATTTTATTTCTCATCATGACTTTGTTGGACTGCTGATGTTTTTTGTCCTTTTCCTTCCCACCAGATGGATCTTACTCAAATCAACGCGGCTTCTCTGATTGCTCCAAAACAACAGAAACCAAGCGTGAAGTTGGTGGTTGCTCGGGCAACCCCAACCAATCAAGACAGCGGAAGTGGTCACCACAAAATTTAGTAAATCTGTTCTGATTGAGTTGAAGGACTCTGTTGTGTTTCTGCCCAGTCGTGTAACTGAGACCTATTTGCCCCACATTGGATATGTCGGTAGGAAAGGTGCAGACTGGAAAAGCCAATCCAGCAGCTTCGTTTGAAATTATGGAGAATTAAAGTGAGCTACATTTGTTTTATTTGGGTAAAATATCATCAATACAGCAATGGAGAGCAACAATAAAACCTTGACCAAAGTTGACAAACTCTTTTATTAATCAAGAGGAATTATTTTAAACCATTGGCACTTTCTGTATTGAAATCAATCCGTTCACACATACGGAAATGTATTTAAGCATTGAAAAGAAATACTTTTTCGATTGGTTTGAAGCGTAAAATTCAGACTGAGATCGGGGAACTGAAACGGATGAGATTTTTCATCAAAACTATGAATAGAGGACATGTTGGCTCCGGCCTGAAGCCCTATATTTGTTGGATTGATGTTAATTCAATCTTCGCGTCGAGAGTGCAGACCGGTCTCATTCTGAATTTGAGACATAAGGAGATTATCGACTGTTTGGAGGATCAATTAAGATTAGTAAATGAGAGAATTTCAAAAATTTTGGGGCGCTTTTCGATGCTAAAAGTCAACTTTACATTTTCCGGTGACTTCATTAAGCAGTCAAATAATGGGGAATTGGTTGACCGCAAACATTCTTGTACTCCCAATGCCATCGTGGACGCAGGAACGGACCTAGAAAATTGGTTCAAAATCAATGCGCTAGATGTGATCCTTAATAAACTTAGCGAATTTGCCGAGAAGAATAGCAGGTGGGCCTTGAGCGAAATCATTTCCCCCGAGGTGGTCATTAATAAATATGAAATGGAAAATGGCTCATCGTTTATCAAATTATCAGAGCAGATTGAGAGAGCATCCTTGTATCAATGTCCAAAATGATGATGATGCATGCTTCTATTGAAGCATAGTCAGTTGTTTGCATCCCATTGAAAAAAATTCAAACAGAGTTGATAATTATCCTCACTATTCACAAGTTTTGAACATCAAAGGATCAGACATACCAATAAAACTGCCCCAAATCACAAAATTCCAGAAAATGAATGATATTTCGATTAATGTTTATGCGCTAGAGTTGACAGAAGTCAACAAACGAACATTTTACACTGTCGTACCCACCAGACTTACTAAGCATGAATGTGATCGACACGTTAATTTGCTATTAATTCAAGACAAATATTTCCCAAAATTGAATGACTATGAAGCTCCTCCCGATAATGATAATGTTGAGGAAAACGTTAACGTAAAATATCACTATGTCTGGATCGAAAAACTTTCACGTCTAGTATCAAGTCAACTCAACGAATATAAGGTTAAGAAATTCATCTGCGATCGGTGCCTCAACTATTACCATTGCCAGGAGAAGCTTGATAGTCATGCTGCTCTATGTGAGAGAATTAATAATGAGGAAATTTCATTCCCCAAGTATGATTTTGTAGAATTCAAGAACCATGTGTATAAGCAGACATGTCCTTCCATCATTCATGCTGATTTCAAATCGCAGTTGGAGAAATATGATTCCAAAATTTCAAAAACCACTTCAAAGTATCAACATCATAAAGCATACAGTGCTGGGTACTATTTCAAATGTTCTTTCGATTACTCACTGTCATTTTATCGTAGTCATTGGGGTGGAGATTGCATGGACTGTTTTGCCTGCGAAATGTCTAAAATTGCCAAATTTGTCGAATCCTAATTGAAAATTATCGTTTCAATGGTAGTCAAACCAGCTAGTACCAGTGGCGCATCCATCTGCCACATTTGTGAACAGAAATTCAAGGCAAAAGACGTTAGCGTACGTGACCACGACCATTTAACTGGCGCATTCAGAGGCTTCGCACACCAAGCTCCATGTAATCTCAACTTTAGGAAACTGTTCGTTGTTCCCATTACGTTCCACAACCTCTCAGGATATGATTCGCATTTCATAATCAGAGACATTTCAAAGCGGGGACGTATGAGCGTACTCCCGGTTGATCGCGAAAAATACATTTCCTTTACACAAACAAACAAGCATAAAATTTCGATTCATCGACTCTTTCCGCTTTTTGGAAACCAGTCTCGATGCTCTAGTGTCAACGTTGGGAGTCGATGAATTGAAAATCCTGGAGAAAGGATTCAGTGACGTAAATGAGACGAAATTTGAATTGTTGACACGGAAAAGAGTATTCCCATATGACTATATTGACAATGTGGAAAGATTGGATGAATCCGAGTTGCCAAGTATTCAAAATTTCTATCACAAATTGAACGATACAAATATTTCGGACAACGATTACGCGCACGCGCGAAAAGTTTGGAAATCTCTCGAGCTGAAATCGCTGGGAGAATATAGCGACCAAAATATGCGGACTGATATTCTTCTTCTTGCTGACGTCATGGAAAATTTCCGTGCGTCATCCCTCAAGACCTATGGCCTCGATCCTGCTTGGTATTACACCATGCCCGGCTATACTTGGGACTGCATGCTCAAGTATACTGGGTGCAAGCTGCAAATCATCAAAGATATCGACATGGTGATGTTTGTGGAGCAGGCGATAAGAGGGGGAGTATCGGTTTGTTGCAATAGGTATAGTGAAGCAAACAATAAGTACCAGAAAAATAACGATCCAAAAAAACCGTCAAAGTACCTTCTCTATCTTGACGTGAATAACCTTTATGGAAAAGCGATGAGTGAACCCCTCCCTTATGGGGGCTTTACATGGGTAGAAAATGTTGACATTGATGTTACCCAAATTCCTTACAACAGTCCAGAAGGCTATATTCTTCAAGTTGATTTGGAGTATCCTGAGGGGTTACATGACCTACACAAGGACCTACCATTTTGTCCCGAACACCGTACATCACTAAATTCAAAATTATTCAAACTAATGACCACACTCCAAGATAAAAAACAATATACTTTACATTATCGAAATTTGAAGCAGGCATTAGAACACGGTCTGAAATTGACCAAGATTCATAAAGTATTAAGGTTCAAACAATCCACGTGGCTAAAGCCCTACATCGAGTTGAATACTCGATTGAGGACTCTAGCCACAAACGATTTTGAAAAAGATTCAAGGAAATTGGCCAATGATGCGGTGTTTGGGAAGACGATGGAGAATATTCGTAATCATAGAACAGTTGAGTTAGTCAGAATGTATGAAGGCCGCTATGGCATTAAAAATTTAATTTTAAGTCCTCGGTTCCAACAACGAACAGTTTTCGATGACAATTTGGTGGCAGTAGAGTTGAGAAAAGCAGAGCTGATTTCCCATTATCCTCTCTACATTGCCATGTGTATCCTTGACTTGTCAAAAATCGTCATGTATGATTTCCACTACAACTTCATGTAGCCAAAGCTTGGAGCTGACGTAAAACTCATGTATACCGATACGGACAGCTTCATCTACGAAATTGTATGTGACGATGTGTATAGTGAGGTGATTGATGCAAATATCGAGAGATTTGACACGTCTGACTATGCTCCAGATAATATTTATGGTATACCTCGAGTAAATAGAAAAGTCTTGGGCATATTGAAGGATGAGGCAAACGGTAAGATCATTACGCATTTTGCTAGACTACGGTCTAAGAGGTACAGTTATAAATTGGATATAACGGATGAGGATATTGAAAAAGAGAGAAAGCGATTGAAGAGAAAGGGATTCAGTAAAGAACGACTAGATAGGGAATTGGAAAATTTTGGTATAACTAAAAAATATAAGGGTGTCAAGAAATGTGTTGTCAAAGAATAAGGTGACTTTTGATGACTATGTGGATTGTCTGACGGCTTGAAAAGAAAAGACCGTAGCCCAGCAAACGACTCTTTCCTAAGCTCACGATGTTTTTTCCATCGAACAAACAAAAATTGGTCTGAGTCCCAAAGATGATAAGCGGAAACTGATTCACGATTCGTTTGACACACTTCCGTGGGGTCACTACAATTTGACGGTGTGAACAATTTTTTTTTCCTTAATATCATATATACAGGTATTGACAAAAATATCGGCACAAACTGCGAACGGCAACTCTTCATCAGAGAACACTATGAGTTCGGATATGTTACATTTAACTTGAACTGAGATTCAGAAAATTATTTATTCCAATAAGTTTGAAGATCGATAGCAAAGGGCGCCACACAGCTAAAATATTAGGTGAACATTTATCTGGCTAGCTGTGGAACCAAATAAATCTATATAAAGTATATTTTCTTATAACTTACCTTAGGATTTGATTAGTGAATTTGCTCATAGAAAAAAGGTAGCTATATGCTTGAAAAATCTAAAGTGTTTGGCTTAGAGATTGTTGTGTGTTTATGAAAAAAACATGAATGGTGCTCACAAATTTAATAAAACATTTAAGCTGCAAAAATGGGTGCTCAAAAATAGTTACACAACTTCAGATGAGTGAAGCAACCAATATATCCAGAAATAATTGACGTTTGTGAAGATGGAATTACCCATGTAAACTATATACTTCATAATGTGTGTAAGGAAATATATCATATATCAGACCTGATGATTTTTACCAAAATACGCTTCCCCATAGTACTATGTTGATGCTTACATGAAGATAATTATATTATGTGAGTATGATGATATTCATGGTGAAAAGATATTGGTACTAGAAGTTATGTAAACAAAATTATAGAAAATAAATC
The DNA here is from genome assembly GCA_918026855.4 of Phaedon cochleariae. Classification (NCBI taxonomy): domain Eukaryota; kingdom Metazoa; phylum Arthropoda; class Insecta; order Coleoptera; family Chrysomelidae; genus Phaedon; species Phaedon cochleariae. The sequence goes on from OU896709.1 coordinate 28,675,871, forward strand.
GATCACCTCTGATTAGTGAAATAAAAAATAGAAAATGTCAAGTTGCCTGATCTGAGCTTCCATCTTCTGCAGCCGGTAAAAACAGATGGCTACTCAGCCTGGTGATTTGGAGCACCCCCTCAGCACATGAACCCGACGAACACAGGGGGGAACATGGGCAGCCGGCGAGCAGGATAACCCTTCATTGTGAGCTGAGTGCTTTCTCCACGTTCATTCAACTCCTTCAGGGCATGCCTTGGATCCAGATGATTTCTCATGTGAGAGACTTGGGGAAGCAGGATGATCACATAAAGTGAAAGACTTGAACCTAGCCTTGAACCCTACAAAAATTCTCCTATATGAAGAGCCAATTTAGAATTAATGTACAAAAAAAACGGTCTATATAGACACGAGCCATAAAAGAAGATCGCAATTTTTCACTACGATGGCAAGCTTACCTTCTAAGAAGGGTGAAATCAGAAAATATCCGACTTGAAATGATGAAATGGCGTCTCGTGCTTCGGTTATAGCATCATCTTCGAAGAAAATCTCGGAAGGCAGGACATTTGGCGATTCTCAGGCGAATGGAGTAGTTTGGGTCGATCACTCCCATTAGCAGATGGCACCAGCGAATCCAGATTTGATCTGATCTGCCACAAGGCAAAATGGCGTTCTCCAACACACCACTCTCACACACAACCGAACCCCTTCAGAATTTGACCAAAAGTGCCTAACCTAATTAGATAGTCTCGTTTCTGACTTGCCTCCCTCCACAAGCAAATTTGACATGATCACATTTTAGTGTTGTTCATGAATCCACGGTAAACGTCAAACGCGAATGACGTCATGGTTGACCAGAGCCAAATCTGAATAAATTTTGAAATTTCACCTGGCAACACTGTTTTATTTCTGCAGAAAGAGACAGACAGCCGCAGGAAATCGACAGATGATAAGCATGCTGAAAAGTGACAACACCTGACATATGGACAGTGTCTATACATAATTATAACCTATCAAAAAGAAAATTATTATTCAAAATAATCAACACATGATCGGAAAATCTCTATACAGAAAACCTCAGAGAACCTCCCAACTATGATTTAAATATCAAACCAGATATATCGAGCAGACCCAGTAGCATATCACATTCCTATAAAATGGTAAGGGAGAAAATGTATTTGATATTATATAGGGTTTGAACCATCACCTACTTTCTTTTAGTTCCGGAGGAAATTGCTAACTGTGGATATCAAAGAAAGATCCCAGCCGAATAATACGAAGCTATATTTGAAGAGACCAGAGATAGATAAAGATTTTTACCATCATCACATCATGATGTTTTGACGGACCGTCTATGGGAAATAAAATCATAGGATTGTCATGTTCTCCGAATATAATATTGATAAAAAAACATACATTGTGAACGGTAGGTTTTATAAAATGGCTAGAATGAATAAGTAAAGAAGTGAGGTTTACCTAGTTGATTTTGTTTGTTTAATTATCCATTAATTAGGTTTCTGATTTATGTGGTAGATAAAATTTGTATAAGAGACTTCCTAGGGTAAAATAAAAAGTTCAATTCCCAACATACACCGATATTCTGGGTTATTGTATATAATACTAGAGGCTAAACTACAAATCACCTTCACTGAATAATATATTATAGTATATCAATTTGCTATACAAGGCGATCCAGAAAAATGATTAGTGAAATATTGACTTATTCTATTGCACTTGAATCTTGACTGATCTATTCAAAATTTATATATACTTAAAATATAGTATAGCAAAAATTAATGCTACATCATCCCTCTCCTACATAAAATAGAATGGACCACTACTGGTCTATTTTATTTTTGAGAATTTATCTGAATGTCATGAGTTGGTATCTTTGTGTACCACCCATCTTTATTTAAAAGAATACTCAATCGGTTTGAACAAAATTTAAGAAAAGTCTACGTCGGGAATTTCGAAATTGGGGAAATGTCCTTCAAAACATCAGGGTAATTATAAGGGACGACTATGATTAATATCCTATTGATACTTATGGCTAATATGAAATATACAATTTGATAAAAGAATTAAACCCGCTAGCTGGTTCATTCTACTATCAAAAACAGGGGAGTTATCTCATTTTTTCGAATAGAAATATCATTCTTTTTGACTTAGAAATGAGATACTGAGGGGTTGAGTTAGTTTTGGTACTGGTACCGAAATGTTTTTTTTTATATATGGCATTCCAGCCAATAATAAGGGTTTCAATGAGTAGTGGATTCAGTTGAAACTGAAACAGGCCTGTTAACACCAATTATAAGGGGAAGTCTTAAATGCAAAACCACTGATTTTTGCAATAAACTATGATCAGAGAAAAATATCTCTCGATCTCAAAAATTCAACCTACTGAAATATCAGAGTTTGAACCAAAATAGGGTTTGAGGTCCTTAATATGCCATTCTCCTCCTGGTGAGCCATTAGCATTTTCCAATTCATAGACCAACCGTGAAATTTTCCTTCTAACTGTACACAAAACATATTTTGGGGCAAGTTTAGCACTGAATCTTGAAGAAGCATCAGACAATATTTTATTTCTTCTCCATACTTTGTATCCGACATTGAAAGAAAAATATCTTTTTCTTAAATTATACGATTTTGAATTTCTTAAATAAGCTATATGTAATCTTTCCCTAACTTCCTGAAAAACAACTGTGAGGTTTGATATATCCTCTACAAACTCAGTTCTATTTCTCGGATTCAATACAAAATCTTCTGTATCTCTTAGTATAGCCATTGTCGATCTAAATGAAAACCTAGTAGGCGACCTAGTACGCGAGGAGGTACAATATTGTCTGTTCTTTGAATCAAAATGTGTCTGCCTGTCAAGTGGCGCTGGCATCCTGAAAATGGAAAAAGCTCATTTGTTTATGTCAAAATAGACTATGTTAGGTTGATATTGTCTTCTTCTATTTTTTTCCAATTTGTTAATCAACCACAGATGTGCTTTCCATCATTGACGTGATATTCGATACAAAGGCGATGAAGAAGATTCTTTCATGAGATTGAGATGTCATAATCAAAAAATTATTTTCTGACAGTTGTTATTAACTTATAATTTCGTCTTTGTGAATATGTTGAACTTTGAATTCGTATTCTTGAAAATTACAATTATTCCTAATTATTTCTTTCAGTATTGGTTTTCTATTGCAGTTTGTTGATTGGTTTGTGAGTGCGATTGTGTTATTTTGCAATGTTATCTGAAAACTTCGCACTCCAGGAGGTGGAGGTGTAAAATTATCAAGACCTGGTTTCTCCTATCCCCACTGTTGTGAATTTGAGCCTCAAATCCTGAGGCATCAATGAGTTTATGCCATATTCATTGGGCAAGGTGAAATTTTTTTCTTAAATCGTATAATATTTGAAACTTGATGCATTGATATTTCAGGAATGGGAGTTTTTGAAGTGAGCGAACATGATACTATAATATGTTTCCAACATTTTGAGGGAACTGTTTCTTGCCAATGAAGAATTGGAAACGGTTTTGGAAGGAGGGTTCGGTTCCAAGTTTGTTTAAGGAAGGTATATATAAATAAAATGATATTTAACAAGTTCCTACCTATACAAACTTTTTGTAGCAATCAGATTATTAGTTTCTAGTTGACTAGAACTATGAGTTTCAGTATAAAACTTGACTTTGGTACCTCTAAAAATTGTTCCAGTCAATTGTCATTGAATTCATTCCAGAATGGTACAGAATATTGAAACTGGGGACAAAATAGATATCAAATATTTTTATAGTTTCAGACTCATCAATGTAGTTTGGAATATGATGCTGAAGAGAAACTCCTTCCTTAAGGAACACGACCTGAAGATGAGGAAGCATCTTAGGAGGAAACGGGCATTTGAACAGATATTATAGAATGATAATAAATAATAATGATGTTTATTCAAAATTTTGACAATATAAATTAAAAAGTTATACATATTGGCATTGAATATTCCTATGGTTCAATTTGTGGCAATTATAGACACATCTTCTCATATTTAGTGAAGTTAGTGGCTTCAATAAGATGATTTAATAAAAAAAATCATTGTTCAGCAAAACATATATTTGACCTAAATACTTACCTTTGGTACAATATATAATGTTTTCAAACTTACCTGTCAATAAATCTGTACAACAATAAACAGGGTATCAGAGGAGAACAAATTAGTAAAATAAAAATTGCAATAATTCTTCATAATTATATTCAATTTATTAAAAAAATATAATCGTATTGTCATTCCTACATATAAAAGTTATTTTCCAATAAAAAAAATTCTAAATATCCCAGCATCTTGATATTTTGAGTTTGGAGCAGAATATCCATAAAACTGATGAAATAAACAGATTGAGTCTAACCTTATTGCTTCTATATATTCATTTCAGATGGGAAATTTTCCATTCTGTTCTCAAACATCATCATCCTTCTGGTACATTTCTTCTAAACATTACTCACATAATAATTCCTCATGCGATCCTTCCACATCAATCTGTTTGTATCACTCATAGTTTTTCGTTTTTCAACTGAAAAGCTATTCATGTAGGTACTCGATCTTCGCTGTAGGTAGGTACCTGAAATTTTCAAGTATAGTGAATCCGATGTGTACATAGTTTACATAACTAAAGACATGTTTTCACTGCAAATAACGGAATTTCATGAATTATATAGTAACTTATCAAAAATATAGAAGGAAATAAGCAGCCCCTACCTTTCTGCTTGGCTTGCATGTCGAAAAAGTGTGAAAGCACTGATGAGTTTCCGAAGTTTCCACAGTTCCAACTTAAATTCAAGTTGCATCATAAGTCAACCTAATACAGCATTGCCTAAACATCTCCCTGCTTCCATTCAAGTATAGGTAGATGGTTTTCATACTTGATAATATCTTTCATGATAATGTTTCATTTTTGGGTTTCAACATGACAGATTTTTATTTACAAACTTGACAGGACCATGAAAAATGTTTGGGTTAGGAATAAAAAAGGAATAACTTAGTTTACTTGGTTCACATTGATGTCTCTGGACTACTGAACGCCTTCATTTATTTTTTCAAAGAACAGACAATATTATGCTCTCGCCTACTAACTACCTAACTAGGTTTCCATTTAGATCGACAATGGTATAGCATAGTAGTCACCGGAAACTGGTACATGTCTACCGAAATTAAGAAAGGCTGGCTCGTAATTATGAACTTCATGACAAGCAGTATTTATTGCCTGTTGAATCTTAGCTAACTCCTTATCCCAATCTTTGTGTTTCGTGATATAGCTACGAATAGCCTGACCTACAGTTTTATTATTCCTCTCAACAAAATACATTGTGCAGAATACCTGGGAGTGTACCAGATTTTCTGTACGTGATACTGATCAGCCAACTTTCTGAAAACTTTTCCAGCAAATTGTGGACCGTTGTCACATATTATAAATCGCGGTACACCACCCAGCCAGCACAAAGAGGTCCTAAAGATATCTTGAAGAAATCCTTTTAGGAAATTGTGATGCCTTTTGTAACTTCTTTGAGAGATCGCCGAGAGTGCTATATCTATGCCAAATGTCCGCCACCTAGGCTGAGCTCAGCGAGGTCTTGAAGATATCGCACGCAGAAATTCTCATACAATGCCCTCAGGCGCGCACTTTGAGATATACGCTTCCATCGCCACTGGCGATAACTGAAAGTGCTCGCAATCATGAGCTGTTTGAGAAATTCGCATACATTGATTTGTGACGAGGACATTGGGAAATTCGCATCAATTGCTTCTGTCGAGGTCTTTAAGTGCTCGCGACTACGAGCTGTTTGAGATTTTCGCACGCATCGCCTTGTGAAGAGAACTTTGGGAAATTCGCATCAATTACTAATAGCGAACTCTTTAAGTGCTCGCAACTATGGATTGTTCAAGAATCCGTGCACATCACCTTATAACGAGGCCTTTAAGAGCGATATTTGCATCAATCGCCACATGATCGCCACTAATATGGTAAGGTGTTCAATCTTTGAGAAGTCATTGGTTATCAGCAGTCTCCTGTCGACGAAGTCTAACTAGCGCCAGCTATATTGTTTGGGGTGGAGTTGAATTTACTGGATATTTATTTCAGCGAAAAAGATTGAGGTACCAAATTTAAAGTTAGATCAACGTAATGAGCTTCAATTATAAATTATTCTATAGCAAGACATTGATCAAGTGAACTTTATCACTTGAAAAAATCTCCGAGGAGTTGGCCGGGTATCCTTTAAAAAAAAAGGTCGTCCGATATCTACCCACGAATTTGAGGTAGATATTTGATTCTCGATCCCACCTGAATTAGAATATTTTTGTCTTTTTCGTCAGAGCAGATAATTAATTATCATTGATTTACTGCAACATTTGAAATAATCAGTAAGAAAATCTAGTATCTAGTATACAATTATTATTATCATAGATTAAAGGTACCGGCAAAAACTTGCTTACTCGACAAGATGAACAAAAAATAGTAAAAATGCTTCAAATGACATCAAGATAACTTTCTTTATGACTCAAAAAAAAAGTGTATAAGATTGGACAGCCACCTGGTAGCAACTCCTCAATTTTCATTTAATGGACTCCCTGTATATTGTCATTGAAAATTGCCAATCATCCTATTCCGGGAATGAACGATAGCACATCGGTACTTTGTATTTTGTTCATTAATAACAACATTAACAATGAAATTTTTTGACCTCATTTACGTTACATCGATTGAAAATTGCCTCCTCCCATGTTCGTAAAAATGTCCCACAATGAAATTAGATTAATTATTACACTAGGTAGGTACCGTCTGCAATGATTGATATGTTCTGCAGTTCAAAATGGAATATCTGTCATTAATATTTTGAAACAAAAATGCAATCCATACTTCTTATTTGTGAACTTCTTGAACATATGGGTGAAAGCAATTTGTCATTTGAGTAACGTAAAAAAGTCACAAAATGTTCATGTTTTTGTTGTTATCAAGAACAAAACACAAAGTATGTGCTATATCGTTGTATTCCAAATAGATTGACACGCAATTTTCAGAGACAATATGCTACTAGATCAGTATCTACCATCCGGGGGCTGCCAAATATATCACATTCTTCATAAGCCATTAGGAAGGTTATTTAATGCCATTTAATGCAGTTTTTTAATGCTTTTGATATCTTGACGAATAGGCGAGATATTGCCTGTGAACGATAACTTGGGACACCCAGTATTTGAATTATAAAGGCTATTGAAAAAAACAACTCAATATTTTTGTAGGAATATTCATTAATTTTTCAGGTTATGTTTGTGATTACTTGAGGAGCTCGCAATGGGAAATTCTCGATCTTGTTACGTCCAGGATATCCTTGGGTGCTCGCAGAAAGAAATGCCTATTCATTTCCTGTTATAGATAACCTCAAGGATTCGCAATAATGAGGAATATATCAAATCTGAGGCGAGATCTCCGCGATTTCTTTCGGACGACTCCAGAGAGTATTTCCCATGGTGACAGCCTATAGTGATCTTTGATACCTCGCAGAAGGATTTCGCATTTTGATCCTGAAGATAACTACTTAGAGATATCGCGGAGAGTACCGTGTTACCTGGGCATAAACAAGAAACACTTGATTTTCCATGAATTTCACTACATGAGTGGCGGTGGCATCACGCATGGGAGAAAGTAATGTAAATTTGGTTAAGAAATCAGCAACAACTAGCAGATACGTGAATCCTCTCGAAGAACGGGAAAATGGTCCCATGATGTCAACTGCAATGATTTGAAAAAGAAATCTAACAGACTTTTCCGCATCCATCAGTCCCATACGAGCTGTATTAGACAGCTTTTGAGCTTGACAAACTTTGCAGAAACGAACATACTTCTGCACGTCACGCCTCATCTTCGGCCAATAGTAGTGAAGTTGAATCCTACAGAGGGTTTTGTAAAATCCGAAGTGAGCACATACAGGGAGTTCATGGGAATCTCGCATGACTGCATATTTCTGAGATTTAGGAATAACTATTTTCCATTCATTTTCGTTAGACTCCATTAGGGATTTCGAGGGAATAAACTTATACAGGACTTCATCGATAACCTTCCACTGGGGATATTACTCGGGATTTCCAGTTATTTCATTTCTCAATGACGTATACCAAGTGTCAGCATTATCTGGTTGAACTTCAAGCAAACAAACTTCCTGACCATTCTGTGAACCGTTCTCTGGTACGATGCAAGATAGACAATCTGGGACCACATTTGAGGATCCTTTTCTATGGAAAATGTCAAACGAATGTTGCCGTAACTTCACAGACCACCTAGCCAACCTATCGCAAGGGTCCTTCAATTTGTTGATTCATAATAAACTGCTATGGTCGGTGAATACTTTGAATTGTGTTCCCTCGACATATGGTCGGAACTTTTCCAGCAGGAAGATGAGACTCAGCAACTCCCGCTCAGTGACAGTATAATTGCGCTCGGCCCTAGAGAGAGAACGAGATGCATAAGCAATCACCCTTTCCTGGTTGTCAATTTCTTGAGTAAGTACTCCACCTGACACCTACACCAACGTCACTGGCATCACACTGAATAGAAAACTGATTAGTGAAATCTGGGGGACAAAGAATGGGTACGGAAACCAGAGCTTCCTTAACTTTTATAAACGCCGACTCAGCTTCTGCTGTCCATTGGATTGGCTGCTTCTTCTTCTTACCCTTCAGTAATGAATTGATTGGAGCCATCAATGTGGAAAAATTATGAAAAAAGCGACGATACCACGAGCACAAACCTGTGGAACGTTCAATCTCAGTACTGTTCTTCGGACGGGGATAATTGACCATGGAGGATATTTTATCAGGATCGGTACGGAGACCTTGCCTATCGAATACGAATCCTAGATACTTCAAAGATGTTTTGAAAAATTCACATTTCTTTATGTTAACAGTTAGATTAGCTTCTCTTGAAATATCTTTGACTTCCGTTAATAAAGACACATGATGCTCAAAAGTTGAAGAGGTTATGATGATATCATCTAAATAAGTAAAAATATTCGGCTCATATTTAGGCCCAAATAGAGCATCCACAAGCCTTTGCTGTGTCTGGGCGGAATTCATAAACCCAAAGGGCATGGTACAAAATTGAAAGAGTCCCCTGCGAGGTACACTAAAAGCAGTTTTTTCCTTCGATGTTTCATTCAATGGTATTTGCCAAAACGCCTTTCTCAAGTCTATGCTTGAGATTAACTTTGCATCACGAAGCATATTCAAAATTCTATCAATTCTAGGAAGTGGGTAACTGTCATGTTTTGTTATTTCGTTCAGCCTCCTACCATCAAAGCAAAATCTATACTCACCTGAGGATTTTTTTACCAACAAAACGGGGCTGTTCCAGGGACTTTTAGATGGTTCAACAACCACCAACTTTAGCATATCATCTGATTCAACATTCAAAATTTCCAGTGAATATGGAGACATCAAATATTGTCTTTCCTCGAAAGGCTCCGCATTTCCAGTTTCAATAGTATGAGTTATTTTGTCGGTTCGACCTAATCGGTCTTCACTACAAATTTCTTGAAAGGAGTCTATGACTTTATTCATATTCAATTTTTCTTTTGATGATAACTCATCTAATGAAAATAGATCGAAATAATTGGCAGAATCTACTGGTTCTGAAACGGTAGGTAAATTACGATTCATTACGTCACAATGTATTTTCCAAAAATTTTTCTTGAAATCAATTTGAATTTGGAATTGTCTACAAAAATCTGTTCCAAAAATAAAGCCATGTGGCAGGGAGAGAACAACAACCGCGGAAACAATTTGTACATAATCTCCAATTCTCACTGGCAAGTCGGCTACCCCCTGTATGGATCTCTCTGTACCATCAACAGTGAAAACATTCCTATGATCTGAGGGGAATATTTTTAATTCAAGATTTTCCAAAATTAGTATTCTTTCCTGTCCTACTACAGATATATTTGCGCACCGCTATCTAACAGAGGGGTGATGGTAGTCCCTAAAGTGTCAACCGAGATATATGGCCTATTGTCCTTAGGTTTTGTTACAAAAATGGGAGAAATATTGTGAGGTTGCACAACCTTGTTCTTATAGAAATGTTTAACTATGATTTTCCAATTGTCCCAATCTGCCTTGGAAAAGTTTTTATGCAAAGATTTTTGAAGACTGCTATTCTCACTAGTGGCTCTCTGAAATATATTCGAGGAGTGGAATGAGCCAGTCCCAGACCTCGATTCTAGTTTCCCTTGCAGGTAGGGCAGTCTTTAGAAATTACTTCTGGAGTTCCACATTTATAACAAAATTTCTTTTTTATTGGTGACCTACAATTTCGAAACGTATGATTCGCTAGTCCACACTGCCAACATGAAACTGCATTATTAGTTTTAGAAGCAGTAGTTTTACTTATCTCAGAATTGACTGACCTTGAGATTTTATTCCTAACAAAAGTTCTCTTTCTTGGATGAAAATTTGAATTATTTTTCTTGGATTTGGACTCCGATACCTGATTACCTGGATTTCCTGAAACAAAAGCTAGCTCTGGATCCAAAATACTCGATACTGACCGAGATGTTGAAGATAAACTCAAAATATCAGCTTCTTCAAGTCGCTTGCATAAAGAACTGAGAGTGACTACACTGTCAATTTCATGAAGGGCCAATCTTTTTCTATACTCTGACTGTAATCCTAATTTCCAATATTTTATTTAAGTACACTCAATTGCTGGTCTGCTCAATCTACTAAATAACGCTTCCATGCATGCAATGAATATCACCACGGGTTCTGTTCTACTTTGTTTCCGAGATTTAATTTGATTCCATATTTCTTCATCGAAGTCGGAGGGTAAAAAGTTTTTTTTTAATTTCTCTACTAAAGCATCCCAGTCAGTAATAAGTGGTTTAATCTGGCGAAGCCAAAATGTAGCCTTCCCAGTGAAAAGGTCAGAGGCAGATTCAAACAGGTCATTTTTTGAGATGTGACGTGCTTGAGACAATTCTTCTACTCTTTCTATAAATGATAATACATTCTTGGGTTCACCATCAAATTGAATTCCTAATTCATAAACTGGCACTGTCTTAGAACTCTGTGGAATATTCTGTGACACACTATTTGCTTGAACACTAGTAGCATTCATAAAAATACTGGAATTATGAAGCGGACACGTTCATGCAATTCAGCGTCCAATTGTAAAGCAGAAGCATATGCTCCATTTTTAAAATTCAACACCTCTGGATAGTTTGGATCTGCATTATTCAACCTGATTCTGAGTATTCGGGAAGTTACATGACAAATTCGCGATACAGCCCTTTTGTAAGCTGAATCAGATGTGGGTCCATCAAAATCTTTAACTATACTATTGATAGAATTTAAAGATGTCTCTATTTCAGGTTTTTCGATTTCAAAATCATATGTTGGGTCTATCAAAGTTCTAACATCTAGATTTTGTTGTTGTTCTTTTGTCAACAACCTAGCTTATATTTTCCGTTTTTCATCTACTGGGCGGTCAGAGGTCACACCTCTTATCTTCAGTTCATGATTTAGCTCTACAGCTAATAAATGCTCAACTTTAAATGAATCCATTACTGAGTTACAATTTACAAATAAAATCCTAAGATGTCAGTGAAATACCAAGGAAGTGACAACCTCGCAAAATTCCTTCCTAAAATTTTATATTCTAATGACCACAACAAATCAATAAAAAAATTCACCAAGATGATTACTGGAAATGCAAAACATGAAAACTAGTATCCATTAAAAATGGGTCACATAAAAACGATACCTTTGCTCCAACTTGCCTCAAAATAGATATCAATAGCCGCAAAAAATATTGGGAATTCCCAACTAAACGCAAAAACATCAACTCACCGCCTGCCCAGGCAAACACCTGTGATTCGTGAGAATGATTATGATTTAAATTATATATAAATGTTAAGCAAAATGCATTTCCTTCATAATCACACAACAAGCCAAACAGGAAATTTGGAACTAATAATCTCAGTTTTGATAGTGGAGATATACAGGAATTTAACAAAATCTTCAAAATCTCGGGCCCCACGTACTGGGCGCTAAAATTATATGTGACCAATTTTTTTTTTTTCTTTAATATCATATATACAGGTATTAACAAAAATATCGGCACAAACTGCGAACGGCAACTCTTCGTCAGAGGACACTATGAGTTCGGATATGTTACATTTTACTTGAAATGAGATTTAAAAAATTATTTATTCCAATAAGTTTGAAGATCGATAGCAAAGGGCGCCACACAGCTAAAATATTAGGTGAACATTTATCTGGCTAGCTGTGGAACCAAATGAATCTATATAAAGTATATTTTCTTATAACTTACCTTAGAAATTGATTAGTGAATTTGCTCATAGAAAAAAGGTAACTATATGCTTGAAAAATCTAAAGTGTTTGGCTTAGAGATTGTTGTGTGTTTATGAAAAAAAACATGAATGGTGCTCACAAATTCAATGAAACATTTAAGCTGCAAAAATGGGTGCTCAAAAATAGTTACACAACTTCAGATGAGTGAAGCAACCAATATATACTGAAATAATTGACGGTTGTGAAGATGAAATTACCCATGTAAACTATATACTTCATAATGTGTGTAAGGAAATATATCATATATCAAACCTGATGATTTTTACCAGAATACGCTTCCCCATAGTACGATGTTGATGCTTACATGAAGATAATTATATTATGTGAGTATGATGATATTCATGGTGAAAAGATATTGGTACTAAAAGTTATGTAAACAAAATTATAGAAAATAAATCGATCACCTCTGATTCGTGAAATAAAAAATAAAAAATGTCAAGTTGCCTGATCAAAGCTTCCATCTTCTGCAGCCGGTAAAAACAGATGGCTACTCAGCCTGGTGATTTGGAGCACCCCCTCAGCACATGAACCCGACGAACACGGGGGGAACATGGGCAGCCGGCGAGCAGGATAACCCTTCATGCTGAGCTGAGTGCTTTCTCCACGTTCATTCAACTCCTTCAGGGCATGCCTTGGATCCGGATGATTTCCCATGTGAGAGACTTGGGGAAGCAGGATGATCACATAAAGTGAAAGACACGAACCTAGCCTTGAACCCTACAAAAATTTTCCAATATGAAGAGCCTATTCAGAACTTATGTACAAAAAAAACGGTCTATATAGACACGAGCCATAAAAGAAAATCGCAATTTTTCACCACGATGGCAAGCTTACCTTCTAAGAAGGGTGAAATCAGAAAATATCCGACTTGAACCGGTGAAATGGCGTCTCGTGCTTCGGTTATAGCATCATCTTCGAAGAAAATCTCGGAAGGCAGGACATTTGGCGATTCTCAGGCAAATGGAGTAGTTTGGGTCGATCACTCCCATTAGCAGATGGCACCAACGAATCCAGATTTAATCTGATCTGCCACAAGGCAAAATGGCGTTCTCCAACACACCACTCTTACACACAACCGAACCCCTTCAGAATTTGACCAAAAGTGCCTAACCTAATTAGATAGTCTCGTTTCTGACTTGCCTCCCTCCACAAGCAAATTTGACATGGTCACATTTCAGTGTTGTTCATGAATCCACGGTAAACGTCGAACGCGAATGACGTCATGGTTGACCAGAGCCAAATCTGAATAAATTTTGAAATTTCACCTGGCAACACTGTTTTATTTCTGCAGAAAGAGACAGACAGCCGCAGGAAATCGACAGATGATAAGCATGCTGAAAAGTGACAACACCTGACATATGGACAGTGTCTATACATAATTATAACCTATCAAAAAGAAAATTATCATTCAAAATAATCAACACATGATCGGAAAATCTCTATACAGAAAACCTCAGAGAACCTCCCAACTATGATTTAAATATCAAACCAGATATATCGAGCAGACCCAGTAGCATATCACATTCCTATAAAATGGTAAGGGAGAAAATTTATTTGATATTATATAGGGTTTGAACCATCACCTACTCTCTTTTAGTTCCGGAGGAAATTGCTAACTGTGGATATCAAAGAAAGATCCCAGCCGAATAATACGAAGCTATATTTGAAGAGACCAGAGATAGATGAAGATTTTTACCATCATCACATCATGATGTTTTGACGGACCGTCTATGGGAAATAAAATCATAGGATTGTCATGTTCTCCGAATATAATATTGATAAAAAAAACATACATTGTGAGCGGTAGGTTTTATAAAATGGCTAGAATGAAGAAGTAAAGAAGTGAGGTTTACCTAGTTGATTTTGTTTGTTTAATTATCCATTAATTAGGTTTCTGATTTATGTGGTAAATAAAATTTGTAGAAGAGACTTCCTAGGGTAAAATAAAAAGTTCAATTCCCAACATACACCGATATCCTGGGTTATTGTATATAATACTAGAGGCTGAACTACAAATCACCTTCACTGGATAATATATTATAGTATATCAATTTGCTATAAAAGGCGATCCAGAAAAATTATTAGTGAAATATTGACTTATTCTATTGCACTTGAATCTTGACTGATCTATTTAAAAATTATATATACTTAATATAAAGTATAGCAAAAATTGATGCTACAACGGATTGATTTTCTCCTTAGTTTTTTTGCATCAAAATTTTTAAACCAACGCTGTTGTCTTGATGACTTATTTTTCCATGAAAAAAAATGTAACTCCTTTTATTCATCCAATAATTCACCAAATGCTGTATGTTGTTGTTATTGTTGGAATATACTGATTATTATATTTTTTTTTTATTTTGGCAATAAATTACATAACCAATTATATGAAGTATCGACATTGTGGAGACTGCACTGAAACCTTCCTCCATGGAAATGATTCATGCAGGGTGGAATGGATTGTAGGAACGTTATTGGCTGCCACCAAGAATTGTCAAAATCTTCCAAATTAACAATGTGATTGGTCATCTCCAACTCTGCACATTTTCGCTGCAAAAACTGAATCTTCTGATGGCTTCTTACGTAGATGATGTTTGTCTGCTGCAGGTTATCTCGTAGTATTCGATCCAACTCATTCAAATCCACACAACCACTGGAATATTTTGAACCATGAACGTAACGTTCCACATGATTCGCCATGTTTTTATCTTCTTTGTTCAAACTGGAAAACTCTACAGATGGCTTGAATAGAAAATGACTCGTCTTTTTCCCAATACGAATATTCATTTCCTTTGGAATGAATTCACCCTCAACCATGAACGCTTGGAGTTCACTATCTCGACAACGTTCACACTGTTGGCATCATTGCGAGCTCTCACTAAACGGATAGACTGCTTGCCCCACGTTGCCACTTGATGATCGTTAAAGATGTAAAACAAATGTTTCAGTGAAATGTTCATGCTGAACGTTTCATCGGAGTTGAGAATCGGAGCGTTGTGATAGTTCCAGCCTGCTATGGCTAGATGGCGTGAGTCTCCAGGTTTGTAACACAGGTATTCTCGCACAGTACTCGTTATCCCAGGATACTTGACAGTGTCCAATTATTTATTGCACAATTCATAGGTACAGGAATCGAAGAGATAGGCTCCAGCATTGTGAGTTAATGTACCGATACCACCTCCGGTCACAACCAATTTACCTCTGATGGTTGTGGCCAACTCTCAATATAAAAGGACGAGAGTATTAAAGAGAGTCAAACACATTTGCTATCGGCAGCTGTACATCAGAGAACAGATAAGTGAGTTCCAATTATAGGCTAGATGGTGAAGAAAATTCAAGTTCTTGGACGCCACTCAATTTGAAAAAATCCTACAATTTGGATAATTAAGAAAACCAAATTCCTTTTCAAATAATCTGTTTTTCAAAAATCTGAAAGTTGTTCAAGGTGTATTTTCTTAGGAAACTGGGCTGGACATATGAAATAATGAAAACCAACATAAAATTCAAGACCTATTATATTTCACACCACCAGAGACAAGGTTATATATGGACCAATGTAGAGGCCTGCTGTTCCATGATGAAAAATAATCACTAAAGTACTGTATTATTTCAATAGTGTAGGTTGAGTGAATTGCATGGTGATTCTATCATGATTTTTCTACCTATACCAGGACAATTACCATAGTTTTAGAATAAGTGGAAATGAGTATAGTAACAATCCTATTTCAACTATGAAACGGAATGTATAACTAGTCAAGGAATGATAGCGCAATGAACTGTTCAGCAACCGCAGTCACATAGGAGAGCTTCACAAAAGCTTCACCAGTTTGTGAATTGATACCACAAAAATTGTGATTACTCAACCAGTCTCAGATGTGAAAAAAATGTAGATAATTATGTATCAAAAAGGTAAAACACTGAAGGTACAGGAATCGAAGAGATAGGCTCCAGCATTGTGAGTTAATGAAACAATACCACCTCCGGTCACAACCAATTTACCTTTGATGGTTGTGGCCAACTTTCAATATAGGAGGATGATAGTATTAAAGAGAGTCAAACACATTTGCTATCGGCAGCTGTACATCAGAGAACAGATAAGTGAGTTCCAATTATAGGCTAGATGGTGAAGAAAATTCAAGTTCTTGGACGCCACTCAATTTGAAAAAATCCTACAATTTGGATAATTAAGAAAACCAAATTCCTTTTCAAATAATCTGTTTTTCAAAAATCTGAAAGTTGTTCAAGGTGTATTTTCTTAGGAAACTGGGCTGGACATATGAAATAATGAAAACCAACATAAAATTCAAGACCTATTATATTTCACACCACCAGAGACAAGGTTATATTTGGACCTATGTAGAGGCCTGCTGTTCCATGATGAAAAATAATCACTAAAGTACTGTATTATTTCAATAGTGTAGGTTGAGTAAATTGCATGGTGATTCTATCATGATTTTTCTACCTATACCAGGACATACCATAGTTTTAGAATAAGTGGAAATGAGTATAGTAACAATCCTATTTCAACTATAAAACGGAATGTATAACTAGTCAAGGAATGATAGCGCAATGAACTGTTCAGCAACCGCAGTCACATAGTATACTATGGGAGAGCTTCACAAAAGCTTCACCAGTTTGTGAATTGATACCACAAAAATTGTGATTACTCAACCAGTCTCAGATGTGAAAAAAATGTAGATGATTATGTATCAAAAAGGTAAAACACTGAAGGTGGAACAAAAAAAACCTGATAGTGGTCCAAGAGTTCTCTGCAATGGTCCAGATCACCCCTATCCAAGGTCCCAAGTGGTATGAGTGTAGATGTGCAGCATAGGTCACTGCAGGTGAAGACAACACAAACGGGGAATGTTGAATCTCCACGGTCAGCAGAGTTCCAGGATCCAGTGTAACTAGGGGTCAGTCTCTACCAGCTGCTACTGGGCTCCATCTGGTGTCTCCATGGTCGACTCTGGCCAAGATCCGAAGACCTTGCAGAATTACTCAGATCCACTAGGGGATCTTGACAAGGGTAGAGTAGAGTTTCCTGAGGGCCGGTCGCTACCAGGAGTCCGAAGCACAGCTAAGCTGCACCCTAGCACCCTATAAAATAATCTGAATATAGCCTCCTGAGAGGGCACACAGAGCACGTGAAGAAAACAGAAAAATCTGAAGGACAGGATATATTTCCGAATATTTCACTGCTGAATCTGCTATGGCTGTGACTTACCTTCTGAGAAGGGAGGTAGGATTGAAGAATTATTAGATCTTGCTTCTAAGGACTGAAACAGAAACAGGTTAAGCTGCATGGCTTCTAAAACTTCATGGCAGTCTCTAGGAACAAATCCCACAATTGGCTTCCTGACGGAGATTCCATCCACTGACCGGAAAGCAACGGCTTCCCAAAACTCAAATTCCCCTAAGGGTTTCTACGGTTTTCACCGAGAAAATCAAAATCACTTTTCACAGGTCAAGTGCACGCTACCATGGCTAACCGAGAAAAAGTGAGGCAGCTACGTGCCGGAATTTCTCTCACCCTCGTTTCAACTAGTCAAAAACCTCAGCTTCCTGTTAAAATCCCAAATCAGCGCCAAATATGATATCCAAGAATCCTATTGGTCGAAGAAATGCTTACGCCCCAATTATCAAGAAGAATTGTCCTTCTTCTTCTGTCTTCATAGAAATAATCACCAAATCCTTCACAGAAGACAAATGACAGTCCACAATGACTGCAGTATGACAACAGTGACATCAGTGACATCCTGATGACACACGAAAATATAAACCTGAAATATCATCCCAAAAATAAACAGAGAAATTTATATCCAAATTGAAACCAATTCAGAATGAACAACATCATAAATCTTGAGATATTCCAGCGAAATAGAATTTATCGCCCTGGAGAACATCAACGGTGAGTTGTCTGTCTACTTTTGAATGGATTACAATATTGAATATTTTCTTCGATTCTAGAGCCTTAGGATCAGAAAGCCAGAAATTAAAGACTCCTGCAGCATACATCATCACTTCCTATTAGCACATAAAATATCAGAAGAAATGAGTACTCTACTATTGAAATTTGTGTGTTAAAAGATCTCATTCAAAACTGTGTGTGATATGATATGGTTGTTTCATTAAATGTTCTACTACTCAAGGATTATTCACTATATGTCAGACTGAATGTTCACTGTGAGTATGGTATCTTCTCAAAATCATAAGGTAAGAATTTGAAGACTATGTTTATTACACCAAGGAAAAAATAAAAACAAATCTTAACACACCACAGTGCTATTCTACTGTAATTTGATGTTTCATCTAAAAATGAGGTAATATTATCTTGTAGCAATTTCAAATGCTACATGGTAATGATGCCTTCAAACATGGCCAACCACGAATCTGCTTGATTGACTGTAATATCGATGACATCATTGTTTTCGAATGATTTCACATATGGATAATAAGTGCGCCACTCCACTTCAGTGATGCTTTCATCGAATCTGGGTTTGCGGAAAACGTCGAACACGGGGGCTGACAACATTGTAGCCTTCGAGTGATTTGAGAATCAGGATATTGGATAATGTCAATGATTTTCTGCTCCTGCTCTTCGAAGACACGACTGCTTTGGTGTATGGTGTCGAGGGAACTGATGCTGATGATGGTGACGATGATGGCTGATCGTCTGATTTATAGGAGTAATCAAACACTAGTACCATCTTGCGAGTTTCTTCAACTCCAATTTCATAATGATTCCTTCACCTCTGAAATTCACCTCTCTGAAATCTTGGTCGAGAATCTGCAGTGTTATGTTGAGCAATTCCCGCCTGCTGACTATAGGTAGGTAGATTAGATTTCTGGGAGTCTCGTCTATGGTGTAACCAGGATCGACTGCAACTGCAAACTCGTAGATTGTATGTGATGGTCTGTCGTTGTAGAGAGCTCTAGCAGTAACGTTGCTATCAATGTGAATGGTTCTCACTTTGGTTATGCTGACCGGCAATTCGCAAGTGTGGACTTGTTGTGCGTTCAACAATCTATTTGAAAATCCCAAGACTTGAGCTATGCTATCCTTCGGGCGAAAATCGATGGCAAACCTTTGGCTCAAAACCCCACACTTCAGTGTATTATTGTTGGGCTTCAACGAGAATATATCATCAACGTCCTTTGAACTCGATATACCCAATTCTTTGCGTATAAATGTCTCAATATCCACAATGTCGTATGAACCTTCGAGAATATCGATGATCTTTCCCGCCTTGGTCTTATCTTGCAGATAAAACTTTGATCCTTTATCGATATTTGGTATACTGTTGTATGAATGAAATCCCAACAATGCTAGTCCGTAATCAGAGTCTGGATCGAGTTGAAGTGGTGTCGAAAAGTCTATGGAGAGCGTACATGTACGACCTTTCAATGTCACAATCAAAGACATGACTGATGCACAATGACTGTGTTACTTGGTTTCGTTGAAGAGGAATTCTTGACATAGACGTCCACAATTACTATGATTGAAATTTTGGTATTGCTCATTATTGTACATGATTTTCGTGCCGGTACCCAAATATTGAGCCAATTCTCTGGGCGGTTTCAGATTGCCATAACTATCGAAATATAAGACTTTTTTATCATTTCTTATGTAAGCCACCCAATGAGTGCCCGCATAATTGGAGGTATCCAAATTCAATACAGCACTCTCGCGATGCCATGGACCGGTGGAAGGTAGAGGGTCCCGCATAAAAACACATCGAAAATACGGTATGTTCAGCTGTTTGGCATACTTTATCAGATAATTATCGTACATTGATTTATTGGGTAGCTTGTCTAGGAGTTTTTTGATTGTTTTTTCAAGTACAGCCCGAATCTTCTCGATGTTTTGCGTAAAAATAGGCCGGAGCCCTGCTTGCCAATAGCCTCCATTGCTTTATTTTGTCCTTGATCTGCTTCGAGCTTCTTCTTTGCATTTTTCGCATCAATGACCATCTTTGCGACTGCTCCGGCTCCTCCTGCTAGAGATCCTAGGGCTCCCAAGGCAGCAAAGATTAGTATTAATGGTAGTATACCCCCACTGTGTGGAAGAGGTATGATTCTTGGTACTCTGATTATTTTTCTACCGCCAGCCCCCTTGACTGCCATTCTGGCTGCATGGAGTGCTTTCAATGCAGATTTATTCAGACCACTTCCTGATGTTGTACTACTACCACCACCATCTGACTTTTATAGTATATTTGTTATGAATTTAATAATGTTGGATAGGGATTGCTGTGATACAAGACCCATGCTAAGTTCTCGTTTGACCTTCATTCCGGTGGTGACAAGACAAGCAGCAGCCTTCTCTTTGAATTTAGCGTTCTTCGACTTGACTCTCTCCCACGCTCGATTTTACAATATTCAATCAGCTTTGTGCCTGTCTTCTATTGAGGAATTTTGTGAATAGGCGATATTGTGTTCTCGACACGCGTCGTCCAACGGATTGATGCCGGTGTCTCCTCTAGCAAGTCTCTTATCGAGTTTGGTGCCTGGACCACAAAATCTGTAGCTTAGAATGTGTAATTCGATGGGAAGCTTATCGATCAGAGAATTAAGCACACCCTCTCCGTGGTAGAGCAACATGAAGACTGACGTGTAGACAGCTCGACTACTACTCTCATCAGATGATGGAGATCGTTCAACAAGAACGGACGTTGCCCATCGAGTAGTTGGATGAAATTTCATCAATCAAGTCATCGAGTAGTAAACATGGGAAACTGCTTCCCCATTCGTTCAGAACAATCTTCTGCGGACCAAGCGGATGTGGAAAGACCAATGCGATGCTTTCCCTGCTGTTCAATCCAAATGGCGCGAAATTCAAGAACGTTTACGTGTATTCAAAGTCGTTGTACCAACCGAAATATCAATTGCTGCAACGAGTGTTGGATTCAGTGAAAGGCGTTGATCATTTCCCCTTCAAAGAGAATGACGAGGTCATTAGTCCATCAGAAGCGAAGAATCACTCGATATTCATTCTCGATGATGTGTCATGTGACAAGCAGCAGAAAATTCAAGAATATTTCTCAATGTGTAGACACATGGACATTGACGTGGCATACCTATGCCAGACCTATTCCAAGATATCAAAGCAGCTGGTGCGAGACAACAGTAACCTGGTGGTGTTATTTCGACAAGATTGAATGAATCTGAAGCATGTAATTGATGAGCAGTGTCACCAGACATGTCATTCGATCAATTCAAAGCGTTGTGTTCAGAGTGTTGGGATTTCAGCCAATATGGCGCGATGGTGATTGCGAAAACTTTTGACATAAACGCTGACAGAAATGGTTTCGATGAGTTTATAAGGCTGTGATCTTTGGGTCATTCATCAAGATGACGTTAACCAGGATGCATGATGACGTTGCTGATGCGCTACGCAAGAAAAAAATCAACGAAATATCGAAATCAATCAGACGGAAATATTTAGCTCTGAAATTAGGCAAGTCTGACGATGATGAAGCGTTACAGAAAATATTCCAACCATTGACATCACCTTTGAAACAAATTGCCTTCGCGTCCAAGGTCGTAGGAGAAAAACTCGATGGAACACTTTCAAACATCAATCTGAGCAAAGCAAAGTCGTTGGGGTTGAAGAAGGAGAAGAAGAAGGAGAAGAAGGAGGAAGAGAATGGGGGGTGGAGAGGGCGCAAACGGATTTGAATCGAACTAATTTCATACCTGTTCTGTCCCTATAACTATAGTACATTAATTTCTTTTTTTTTTCCTTCATTATTGTATTTTTTACGTTTCAATATTTTATATAAACTAACATAAGTAACTTTAAATAATAATCACCCAGTATATCATTATTTTCGCGCATACGAGAGTTTAATGTTTGCGCCGCTTACTATGGCGACACCTTCCACGAGGAGAAGAAAAAGGACAGAGAGCTCAACACCAGGTTTTTTGGGCATTCACAGATTATCTCCAAGTGTCTCCACTTGCATCGCCATATTTGGTAAAATCACGCGATTTCTCAGTGCGGGTTCGCCGCATTATTCTCATTAATCTCATCCGTTACTAAAAGTGATCGAGTGATCGGTTACTAGTGTGGAATCAGTTTCCATGTTATGGTGAAAGACCTCAACATTTGAACAACCTGTGGCACAGTTGTGTAACAGCTTCGCGCCGGCCGGCTGCAGACTCATCGCGGGATTACATCAGCAGCTTCTAGCGTAGCGGTTTCTTTCATGAGTCGCCTAAGCCTAAGGTAAGAACATCAAACTCTCTCGTCTTCATTTTCCCATTTCTCAACACGAAATACAGTCCACTCAATCTCACGCGAATAGATCCATAAATTTTTATGATTCTGGATATTCGTACAACATTTTGATCCTCTTCGAGCCGGATGTGGCGAAATCATAATAACATTTTCGAATTAAAATATGGAATTTAGTATCGCATTTTATCAATTTGGTTCGCTTGAATGTAGCTGAAAGTCAAATACATCATAATTTTTCATATACAAGTACGTAAAGTTGGCAGTCTCAAGTTTATACGACCGACGTGTTTTAATTTCATGCGGAACAGATAATAAAAACAAAAACACATTCGAATTCACTAGATATTTCGAGGTTGTTTTTTGTTTCTAATACATACCTGTTTCGCCGAAACCCATATTACTTTAACTCCGGTGAATAAATATATAATATAGTATACGTACTCTTTTTTCACTACTCCAAATCAGTGGCATGAATTTTGCTTAATTAGTTTGTTATTCTGTGGCCATCCATTATATTTCATATATACACATTATTTCCAGAAGTTACAGGGTGATTCGAAATAAAAATTAATAATTAATTACAAGTTAACAGTGAATTAGTTCTCGCAATTTAAATTTCCTGTTACATCTACCGCTGTTAAGATACAATTACCCACCATGGATAAAATAAAAAAATATCAAATTCTCAGACAAACGGAAATAAATCGTATGAAGGAAATTCATGACACCGCTGTCGATGCTGAAGGTGATGAGAATTTTCACTCAATGTTCAAAATTAAATATGAGTTTCTCGAAACTATTAAGAATGAGTTTTCCAAACAACATAATGCTGTTATTTCTATTATTTCTGACGAAGCATTTGATTCTGAAGATGCAATCAGGCGTAATTTTGAGAAGGTCTATTATGCAATCAAGAATATTTTCCATAATTTGTTCAACATAAGTCAACAAGAAAATTCGAATTCACCAATAGTCCCAAAGAACAATATCAGTTTACCTAAACTTCATTTATTAACCTTCAGTGGAGATGTAACAACATTTTCTTCATTTTTAGATATGTTTGATGCTGTTATTCACACAAATACTCAATTAAGTGATATAGAAGAGTTTAATTATCTCATTTCCTCCCTTCGAGGAACTCCTTTGTCACTTGTTCAGAAATTACCCATGACTTCTGGAAATTACTCTATTGCCTACAAAACATTAGTGAATCGTTACAAAAATGATCGGTTGATTGCTGCAGCTCATTGGTCAGCCATCGACAATACCTCCAAACTATCATCTGATAACCCACAAGATTTACGGAACCTTTTGGATATTTTTTCTGATAATTTATCAGCACTCAAACTGTTGAACTTACCAGTTGACTCCTGGGACTTTATACTGGTGCAAATGCTATTGAAACGTATAGACATTTCAATTGCTACTAAATTTGAACTTCAACACGGTTCGTCCGCTATTCCCACCTACTCTCAACTCATAGACTTTCTTAATAAACATTGCAGTGCAATGGATAATGTTAATTTAACAAGAAAAATAAAACCCATCAAAAAAGTGGAGAGTTTCCCGAAACCTAGTTTTTCACATTATCGCCCCAGCACTACGTTAGTGACAAATACAACTTCATCGAGTTGTATCATTTGCCAAGGTGATCATTCGATTTATAAATGTCCTGATTTTCTTACGAAGTCTCCCAATGATCGCTATCGCATTGTAAAGAATAAAAACTTGTGTTCAAACTGTCTTGCCAATTCTCATACTGTAAAATATTGTTCATCAACTTATTCGTGCCATAAATGCCAACAGAAACATCACACCATGCTTCATTTCGAAACAAATGCCACCTCCTCCCGACCGATACATTCAAGGCCATTATCTAATATGTCTCCAACGAGCTCTTCAGCTATAGAAGGGGAAAGTTTTCCTCCTGCCGCCTCTCATGTACTCACAGGTATAATACCGCGTTCCTCCAATGTTTTATTGCCTACAGCCTACGTGGAGATTCTAGACAGTCGAGGAAACTATCAACAAGTCCGGTCTCTCTTAGATTCAGGCTCCCAATGTAATTTCATTTCTCAAAAATGTGCCAATCGTCTAGGCCTCTCTGGATACCAGTTGAATTTCTCCATTCAAGGTATCGGACAGACACACACACTCACCAGTTCTACAGGAATATCCTGCCACATCAAACCAATTGGTAAATCTACCCCCAGCTACAATATAGAAACTATTATCATCCCAAAAATCTGCGGCGATTTGCCCAATTCGCCTATCTCATCATCGTCTTATTCCCATCTCCATAATTTACGTCTAGCAGATCCTAGATTCAACCTCCCAGGCTCTATTGATCTTTTAATAGGTGCAGATTTATTCCCACATATTCTTCAAACCGGTCGTTGTGAGGGTAACTCTGAGGATCCTGTAGCTTTGAATACTATTTTTGGGTTTATCCTAATGGGTAAAACCGCTTCAAATACCCAAACCACTTCTCAATCATTTCCTTGTTTCGATAATACGTTAGAAAATATTCTAGGAAGATTTTGGGAGGTAGAGAATGTCCCAAGTAGTACTAGTTTATCTAATGAAGACCAGCTTTGCGAAGTAACATTCAATGATACCTTTTATCGAAATGCGACAGGAAGATTTATACTTTCACTCCCTTTTCGTAATGGCGAGCCTTCTTTTCCAGGTTCGAGACATATTGCCATGTCTCGTTTCCTCAGCTTAGAACGACGTCTTCTCAAAAATCCCTCTCTATATCAAGACTACTCTAAGTTCATGCGAGAATACCTCGACCTTGGACATATGGAATGTCTCGAGAATTCTTCTAGTTCTGATAGGAGTTTTTATGTTCCCCATCATGCCGTTCTCAAGCCCTCCAGTACTACAACTAAACTCCGAGTAGTTTTCAATGCCTCCTCCAAGGATCCAGGACAGCCTTCACTTAATGATTGCCTTTTGACGGGTCCCAAACTTCAGCGAGACCTCGTTACCATTTTGCTCAATTTTCGTTTATATCCGAATGTTTTCACTGCCGATATCAAACAAATGTATCGACAGATTCTCATCAATCCCAAGCACACCGATTATCAACGCATTCTATGGCGTTTCTCTCCTTCCGAGCCTATAAAAGATTATAGGCTCCTCACTGTAACCTACGGTTTCTCGTGTGCTCCATACTTGGCTATAAAAACCTTATTAACCTTAGCTGATCAAGAGATTGATGAGTTTCCTGAAGCAGCTCAGGTTATTCGAACCCAAACCTATATAGATGATATTGTTACCGGTGCCTCTACTTTAGAATCTGCTAAGAAGTTACAATCTCAACTTATAACCTTACTGAAAAAGGGCGGATTTGAGCTGCGGAAATGGGCAGCAAACGATTCCCACCTTTTGGAAAATTTTCCAGCCTCCCATCTGTTTGATGAATCACACTCATTGAATTTTGAGGCCGACACCCCACTAAAAATTCTCGGCCTTCACTGGAACCCATCTTCAGATTGTTTTTCTTTCTCCGTACAGTCTGTGGATTATACTTGCACAAAGCGTAATCTTTTATCCAATCTTGCCCGCATTTTCGATCCATTGGGGCTGGTATCTCCATTTACCTTCTTTGTTGAATTTCTTATTCAAAGGCTATGGACCATGAACCTTGGCTGGGATGCCTCCCCACCCAATGACATAAAACGCATCTGGGAACAACTCACACAAGAACTTCCCTCTTTGGCTCGTTGTAAAATTCCCCGGCTCTTATTGCCTAACACTTCTAGTAACTTTGAGCTTCATGGGTTTTGTGATAGCTCTGAAAGAGGGTATTGTGCAGTTATTTATCTTATTCATGCTACTGGAAAAACAGAATTTTCCACTAATTTCGTTTGTGCCAAATCAAAGGTTGCCCCCCTCAAGACCATCTCCATTCCAAGATTGGAATTATGTGCTGCTGTTCTTCTAGCTCGCTTATTCTCCTTCGTGTTAGCCACTTATCGTCCGAAACTCACATTTCACAGAATCTGTGCATGGTCGGATTCTACCATTGTCCTTTGTTGGTTGAATTCATCTCCCCATAGATGGAAAACGTTCGTGAGCAATCGGGTAACACACATTCAGGAGAAAATTGCTGCAGAACATTGGTTTCATGTTTCATCTGCGAAAAATCCTGCAGATATAGGTTCTCGAGGCCTTTCCCCCTCTGCATTACTCGATAGTTCCCTATGGTGGGCGGGTCCATCCTTTTTACTCTCTCCAAACCGTAATTGGTCTCATCTTCCCCCCAGTTCGTATCCCGCTGAAGCATTGGATGAAGAACGAAATCTAACTTTAATCGCCACTACTGATTCCCACCTTTTGGATGCTTTCCTTGATAAGTTTTCCGCTCTCGAACGTTTGAGGCGCATTGTCGCTTACGTTCGTCGATTCATTCATAATTGCCGTCATCCTTCCAAAAAACGACGTGGTTATCTCATGTCTGTAGAACTACACCAATCACTGAATGTATTTGTTAAACACATACAGGCTCAGCATTTCGATGGAGATATATCTCGGATTAGACAAGGTAAACAGCCCTCTAAGCCTCTTAGAAAATTAAGCCCCTTTATCGATGAAGATGGCACTCTTCGTGTAGGCTGGCGATTAGCCCATGCTCCGATTTCCTACGAACGACGATTTCCCGCTCTCCTACCCAGCATTAATCGCCTCACTTCACTGATCATTGAAAATGTTCACGTTAAATATTTTCACGCTAGTATCCAGCAAGTTCACTATCTGGTTATCCAACAGTTCTGGATATGCTCAGCTAAACGTGTAATTCGCCGCATAATTTCGAAATGCCTCAAATGTTGGCGAACCAATCCCATTTCTGTTCAACCTCCAATGGGGAACCTACCCTCTACCCGTATATCACAAGCTAAACCATTTCTTCACGTTGGCGTTGATTACGCTGGGCCATTAACAATCACTTTATCAAAAACTCGTGGTGCCAAAGTCCTGAAGGCATATTTGTGCCTATTTGTGTGTTTGGTCACAAAAGCTTTGCACCTCGAGCTTGCCTCTGATATGTCTACAGAGGCTTTTCTTGCGGCCCTGCGCCGATTTATAGCACGTAGAGGTCGCTGTCAGCACCTCTACAGTGATTGTGGGAGTAATTTCATTGGTGCTCATAAACACCTCAATAACGTTCTCCAGACTGCCGCTTCTCAAGAATCCATTGATTGGAGTTTTAATCCTCCGTCTGCCCCCCCATTTTGGTGGTTTGTGGGAGGCCGGGGTGAAGTCTGTCAAAACTCACCTGACCAGAGTCATTGGTGAACAGATTTTATCTTATGAAGAGTTGAATACAGTCATAATCCAAATTGAGTCTCTTTTGAATTCCCGTCCTCTCACCCCTCTAAGTGATGACCCTCAGGACCTCACTGCCCTCACTCCAGGTCATTTTCTCACCATGGAACCTCTGAACGCGCCTCCCGAATCTGATCTGACCAATATCCCTCAAAATCGTCTCACTCGTTGGCAGTTGTTGCAGCGTATGCACCAAGATTTCTGGAATCGATGGTCCCAGGAATACCTGCATACGTTGCATCAACGTACTAAGTGGACAAAAGCTAGTCCTTCCATTACTCCAGGTACTTCAGTTCTAATTAAGCATAATCATACTCCTCCCATGTCCTGGCCAATGGGTCGTATTATAGCAGTACATCCGGGAAGTGATGGTGTAATACGCGTTGTAACCGTTAAAACGGCTGGTGGCACATTCAAGCGACCACTAGTAAAAATATGCCCACTCCCTATAGATTCTTGAAAATGCATTTATGCATTTTGGTGGGCGGGATGTTCTGTCCCTATAACTATAGTACATTAATTTCTTTTTTTTTTCCTTCATTATTGTATTTTTTACGTTTCAATATTTTATATAAACTAACATAAGTAACTTTAAATAATAATCACCCAGTATATCATTATTTTCGCGCATACGAGAGTTTAATGTTTGCGCCGCTTACTACGGCGACACCTTCCACGAGGAGAAGAAAAAGGACAGAGAGCTCAACACCAGGTTTTTTGGGCATTCACAGATTATCTCCAAGTGTCTCCACTTGCATCGCCATATTTGGTAAAATCACGCGATTTCTCAGTGCGGGTTCGCCGCATTATTCTCATTAATCTCATCCGTTACTAAAAGTGATCGAGTGATCGGTTACTAGTGTGGAATCAGTTTCCATGTTATGGTGAAAGACCTCAACATTTGAACAACCTGTGGCACAGTTGTGTAACAGCTTCGCGCCGGCCGGCTGCAGACTCATCGCGGGATTACATCAGCAGCTTCTAGCGTAGCGGTTTCTTTCATGAGTCGCCTAAGCCTAAGGTAAGAACATCAAACTCTCTCGTCTTCATTTTCCCATTTCTCAACACGAAATACAGTCCACTCAATCTCACGCGAATAGATCCATAAATTTTTATGATTCTGGATATTCGCACAACAATACCTATGATGGATGTGGCTGATAATGCTGGGCATACTGAAGATGATGATGAGGACGGTTATGACAATGCTGATGATGAACTTTTTGTTGCAGATAGTGAAAATATCTCACCGGCTGCTATACATGATTACGTTGATCAGTATCCTGCGATGGCTCAAAAATATCTGAATGAATACTGGACAAATGATGAAAATATCGATACGGTTTATGGTCCCAAATATGATCCAGTAACATCGAAATGGTCTCTCAACGGAAAAGAAATGAATTTCCATCGAAGAACTGGAGATATACTTCTTGATGGCTTTCGGTTCCGTGGCACCCCCAGGCCTCTATCAATTACTCTTCTATAATGATCCATCCTTTGCCAAAGATGATACGAACCCATATAAGCAAATACTCTTGCTCACCAGAGCTCATCTGAATTCTGCAGGACGTATAAAGTCTTCCTCTAGACTCGAATACGTAGAAATTATCCGTCGAATGTTCAGATCCGATTCCAGTGGTCGTGGTCTAATCGTCGTATGTTTCGTGTTATTATAATTTTTCGTGATTTCAGGCAGGACATCTATCCAACGGTATGAGCCATTCAAACAAAAGTACTCGTATAACTTTTCCTTTAATGTCAGTATAACACGTTCAGCAATGACTGCCTTCATAATGGTGTACGTATGATGATGGTTGATAGAGAACTTTTTCATCAGACTTTGAAACTTTTTGTTGTAGAACTCAGTACCTCGATCGGTTTGCAAGTTCTTGAGAACTCTGGTGTTGCCAGCATGTGATAGGATATCTGCAAATGCTCGAGCAATATCAGTACCAGTTTTTGATTTCAATGGTCGAGTCCATAGGTACTTGGAAAAACAATCAATCACAACCATTATCAGCTTATGGTCCTTATTTACAGAGGCATTGGGTCGCATTTTGGCCAGATCCATTTGCCATAGGTCATCCAAGCCTTTGATGATGATGTGACGTCTCGGGAATTTCTTACGTGCAGGTCTATGTAATTCATTAACGAGTTGGATTTTTCCTTTAGAATGTGACATGTTGACAACGTCGGATGAATAATGATGTGAAAAACGATGACACAAGGAGTAAACCTGCCTGTGCAGGGAAGGCGCTCCACACTTATTATTTGTGGTGAATCACCCTGTACGAAAGGAAATCCCAATGAAGTTCGAAGAACATCGTGTATACCTAGTGAGGAAAGACAGAGATTGTGCATGTCATATATAGGTGATGAACCCCATTTTTCAGAACAGTATTCTGAAATGGGTCGTATCTGTGC
Organism: Phaedon cochleariae; assembly: GCA_918026855.4. NCBI lineage: Eukaryota > Metazoa > Arthropoda > Insecta > Coleoptera > Chrysomelidae > Phaedon > Phaedon cochleariae. The sequence goes on from OU896709.1 coordinate 28,706,262, forward strand.
TTTGTGCCACAATATTTTGTCTCATTAGTATCATTCAATCTTCCCTAAGAATTCTCACCGTGATTTTGCTGTTTACAAAAAAAATACATTTATTGATTCAACAATCATATTATACATGCTTCAACGATTTCATGATGTTGTCCATACTCGAATTCTCATCTTCTTCATATGTTGTATATTGATTCATTGTTCATCGTTTTAGAATGAAGATCATTTCATTACATCATCATTATTATTCATTTTATCAAATCTTCAGCGATCAATGACGATCTCGATAGAGATAATATCAGTTTGCAGAAGGAGCAATTATTCACATTGAGTTACGCATTTGTGTGCTGCATTATGCATCGAATCAAAAAATTTGGTGAAAACGTTGATTAAAGACACGGAGAATAACACCAATGATTGTGCGGAATATCTCGACTCTGTGTAGCAATAATACTCCTCAACATTTGACCTCAATAATATTGAAGCAACATGTCCCAACCAATGCATCAACATTTCATACCTGAATTCCGATTGAATCACTGTAGACGATATTCTGAGTGCATTCAAGAAGCCAGAACCTGAATACTCGGCAGGTTCGGATAAGATTCCAGGATATATCTTCAAAGCAGCTCGTGATCACTTGATATATCCCCTGCTAGTTATTTTTCAGAAATACCTAGATTCCAAAAATATCTTTTCGACTTCCTTCGGGACCACGAAGATCATACCAATACAAAAAAGGTTCAAAACATGAATTCAATGATAACAGGCCCATATATAGCAATTTTAATCTGCATTGCGAAAATCTCTGAGTTCCTATTGTACGAAAAACCTCACTCGCATGTACGGAATTGATATGTATACAGCAACACGAGTTTTGTGAAAATAAGTCTATTGAAACAAAAATAATTTGCATTTCACAAACTATAATCAAGCTGCCATTGACAAGACAGCCCAGGTGGACATCTCCAAGGCATTTGACGATCATGAGTCGATCATGACATATTGTTGAAAAAATTGGTTCCTTCGGAGTGAGCGACGCACTGCTGGAATTATTCCTCACAGATTTGCAGGATAGATGGCAGTATATTAGTTTCAGATACAGTCACAATCTTACATGAAAAAGTCAGGTATACTTCAAGGTTCGGATTCAGGGCCACTTTCCTTTTTGTTATTCGTGAATGACTCACAATCTTTTATTTCGTCAATTCTTCCAGAGAATTGACCTCAATGAATATTTTCAATTGCAGAATGATATAGATAGAATACAGAATTATTGGTCCATAAATAAAAAATTTCACTTCAATATTGATAAATGTTACGTCATGACATACAGTCAACTTGAGCATCCAAGTCGATACATACATACCATGGAAAATAAAGCTAAGGCAAGAGTGTGTGAAGTGGTTGATCAGGATATTGTATAAATCTCAGCTCCTAATCTCAAATCCAGAATGCCCTTTCCGGAGCATACAAATTAATTCGTTCTATCAAACGCTCAACTCTCAACTTCTGCTCTATTGAATCTATTATATATTATATCTCTATAATACTCTGGTTAGGAGCAAACTTGGATTTTAATGTCTGATTTTGAATAACTATCTCAACAATGGAAATAATATAGTTTATATTTTACGAATAATACAAGAACTGAAAATCGATGCATTAGAGTACACCAGAATCCATCGCGGTCTCATTTGTCTCTATAAATTGATGAATAGTTTTGTACACTCACCTGAACTCCTGCAGCAGATTAATTTATATGTAACCGATTATCGAATCGAAAGTGTCCCAGACGCCCTACCCTCCTCAGTTAAGACCACAGATGCTCTAGATTCAAATTGCTGATTATGCAATCAATACGTCCTCAAATATGATCTGAATCTATTCATGTCAGGTTTTCGATCATTCAGATGAGCTGTTATGGTAGTCAACTAGGAGCAATAATGTCTTTGTACCGAATCCCTCTCATTATATTATAATACCTATAGTAGTGTTATGTTGAATACTGTATAAATACATGAATAAATGAATGGATGAATGAATGAATGGATAGAAAAATTGAATCACTAATGAGAACGATAGTACAGATCTGTTTATATTCCAGATGTATTCATTCGGATTCGTATTGGGTTGAACACATCGTTTCCGCGACTATTCAATCGTGATGTCCCCCATGCTTTTTTGCTATTGAAAATAAATCCAAGATATGGTAATTCGAAACGTGGGATACCGTTGAAGTTTGATATTGTATTCTACGAAAATCCCCGTTTCCATCTCATTGAGATGACGGCAATTCAGATGGAGCGGCGGTAACCGCCATCAACGAAAATTGCCTGCACATTCAAATGAGGAGTTCTCTTCCATTTCTCCGTTTTATCCCACAATGCTGGAAGTTTTTCATGCACATGAGACATTCGTTAGGAACTGATCAGGAGAGAACTCACACAACATGTCCAAATCTGCACCAGAAAAATTCGAAACCTATTAATTCACGAGTGGAATTATACATTTTTTCAATCTTCAGGTACGCATGACAAAGAACGCCTATTGAAGACGGATGGAGAGGGAAGGTAGGTATTAGAGTTTGGCTCAAAACTTAGGAGTTCTAGAGATATTCATATCTTCATTATTCCAAATTTTTTGGGATTTTCTCTCCTCGTTGACATTTTGGGGCAAATCATCTGATTTGTCCTTACTACACGTATATTGAAATAATATTCATATTTTTATTTTATAGAAACGAGGAGAGAAAATCCCAAAAAATTTGGAATAATGAATGTACCACCTCCTCGATTAACCTACCGACAGTATATTCATATCTGGATAAAATCATTGTGGATAATGAAAAACTAGTATGGTTTTGAAGAAAAAATGCCAGTAACGTGAATTGAAGTGGATTGGGGAAGCAGTGCAGATTGTGACAATTTGCTGTTTTTTCACATTCCTACGGTGATACTGTGGAACTATATGCATTACATACAGATAGGTGGTTCAACAACGAAATAAATCATGATGAACCAAAGGATATGTAGTAGACACTATTTTCATATCAAGTACTTGAGGAAAAGGATTTCAATATTATATGAACCTATTTTTGAATGTATGATAAATGGATATTCATCATACAGGACGTGGAAAGGAATTCTGAATTGAGGAAATCTGATCACGAATCTGCGATTGAAGTCTATAAAAATGGGAAGTTTCCATCGTTGGAAGTATTGAAAAGGAATATTCACAGATATCAACTACGAAATAGCCACAATAATGCTCACAGTGGAATGAGATGTAAAAAGCTCAAAGTCATTTCCACACAGTGTTCATAAAATGAACAACAATGGTAGATTTCGGGAGGAAAACAACTACTCCCCTGACTAATGCCACGCAGGATATTGAATTACATCCTCCCGAAATCTACGCATCGACTCGTATAAACGAATACTGATACAAGTGATTCTTTTCTGGAAGCCTATTATTGATTCCGACCAAGCCTGGCCTCTAGACAACCACAGACCGGTTTTGAGCTCTTTGACTCTCATCAGTGCAGTGTAGTCTCCAGCCAGCAGTCCGAAGACCGCCGACTCAGCAAAGCCTAGCCAAACAAAAATCAAGTTGGCATTAATTCCACCCCGAGGCGTCTTTCATCGATGAAATGAAAGTAACGCCATCTGAGTAGAACCGAGGAAAAAATCACTCCAAAACTGAAATTCCCATACGAGAGTGGCTGGCAGCCCGACTGTCGTGTTATCAACTACGAAATTGCCATTATTACATCTGTTGAACACACCGAATGAGAATTTGAAAACAGAATCTTCTGAAGTAGAGAATTTGCATTCTCCTTCGTATAAAGACATGCACATAATATTATTCTGGCGATTCAACAGAAAAAAACTTCTTTCCTGGCTATTCGCTACGCCGAGCATCGATTTATATCTGTTAAATATCTGAAAAGAGAGCATGAAAAATCGAATTCCTCTGAAATTGGAAATTGACATCATCTCTCAAATCGAATTAGATAATGGGATGTATTCTGTTATAAAAATATAACTTAATAATATGTTCAGTATTGATATGAGAAGCGAAATGTATAGGAGAAGTATACTTGTATAAACTCTGATCTTTATGACCTGGGAAAAAAATCATTCGTATCAGTAATATGGGAATAATATCTCTCACAAACATATTATATGACTTTACTCGAGTGAAACTCATTTCGGATATCAAATCCTCATCAGTAAGCCAATTATTTTTCGGGCCATTCTTCATGATATACACAATTTTTATCTCCCAATAAACTATGACTAAAACTAAAACTATAACGAACTGACATCTGAGAATTATAATTCGTTGACCCAATCAGGGGGTTCAAACTCGAACGATGGAAACTTGTTATTTTCATAGACCTCAATCGCAAATCCGTGGTCAGGTTTTCTCAATTCAGAATTTCTTCCCACGTCCTGTATAATGAATATCAATTTATCATACATCCACACATTATATCTATTTCTACTGAAGAAATACACGACGATCATAGTTACTGGGATGATGCTGAGTAACAACTTCTTTGAGGAATGGAAGAATTCATTGATCGTAATGGCTCCCTAAGACCTTCGTTCTGGGTTGGTTCAAAAGATATGAAATGTTTGGAAAATTATAGGGGATATTTTTTTTCTTGAGATTGATTCAAATTTGACCCTGTATTCTGTTTATTTGGAACAACATGTGCATTCACGCTTGCGATATGAGAAATTAGTTGGAATTATTGTCACATTCGAATCACGAGTTATACTTTGTTACGTGATTTATATCGCTCGTATATCTAGGGGTGCATATATTTCAAAATGTTTGTATTCGTTACAACCCTCTAGTGACAACTCCGAGCTCCTGGGCTGCGTTTCACCTGGAATTACGTGTTTCGCGGGAACATGTGCCAGCAAGGATAATCCCGTGGAAAATAAATTATCTCAAGATGTCTTCGACTTGAAAATTTGAGAATTTCTCACCTCTACTCTGTATGGTTCTATCGAATCGTTTTATACAAGGTGATGCAACTGATTCATGAATTTTTCAAATCAATTATTGTCTTCATTGTCGATGATTATTCGACTCAATCTGTATGTCTCGATTTGGTGATGATGTTACACCAACTCCGATGTTGAAACATTTATTATCAGGTGGAAATTGATACAACATCCATGTCACCCAAAGCGAATGAATTAATCGATATTCAAACAGATGGTGAATAGGGAGAATAGAGACGAGTTGATGTATCCATATTGATGAAAATATTTTCAGGCCATCCATAATGAAGATATGAGGTATATGAAAATGCCATGTATAACGCTGATGGCTAATATTCCAGAAATAATTCATTGTACTTGTATGTATTGAATCTGAAAGTAACGTTTTTTAATCGGAAATATTCAAAATGATATATTATGAAGAAAATCCAGATCCAGATTTGGTGAAAAATTTTGAATTATTGCTCCATCGAGAAAGTCCACTGTGTGATAAAATTCTTCTGAAAAATCCATCAGTTTCAGGAAAATCAGACAGTTCACCATCAGAACTGCTCTTCAATATGCAGGGCACACTTGGACCGGTTCAATGAGAATTTATGGAACAAAGAGTTTCGGATGAATCTTCAATTTCGACCTGGCCTAAGACTCCTTACTTTCAATATGCTCTAAGTCAAAAATAAAAATCAGAAAATCATTCCTGGAATGGAATGACAATGGAACAAAGTTGGCTCCAACAGAAAAACAGCCATTAGGAAGTCGGTCTGCTTTGGGAAACAGATGATATTATATTACCTGACAGTAAATCTACTGCACTCAGATGATAATACACTATAAAAAGAAAAATGGATAGAGATAGTCAGTTTGCCGTTGAATATTGTGAACGAATAGAAGATTAGGTGCAGAGAGTTAATTATGGCCTTTCAACAGTTGTTCAAGGCACGAGTTGTAAAGATCTATTCGGATCATTCAATCATGTTAGTTCCATTCATACAGAGTGTCCCAAGAATGAACAGCGACTCAAATTCATTCAAATAGAACACCCTGTTTATCATTATGAGTTCGGATCGTAGTGATGATCCTGATAGAAAGGAATGTTATCCATCATTTCGACTATTTCAGCACCTGTTCAATGAGGAAACTCTTATGAATAAAGAAGTGATGGGAGACATACTTTTGAACCTCACTTAGATATGAAGCCAGAAGACAACAATTCTTTATTGTTTTTGAGGCGAGAAAGAAATAGAAAGGATCCTATTCTCACCTGTGGAATGAGAATCATGATATTTCCAGGCCAAATCTCCATCTAAGAGTACATCTAAACTTGAAATGAGCGTGAAAGATCACTGTTCAATTTTTCCTGACAAGTTTCTCACTAATGAAGGAGATATACTTCCGAAAACAACATCCCTTCAAAAAAAAGAAATTTCAATCTCTCCATGTCTGTTTGATGCAGTTGATTCACTATTACTATTTTCACTATTTGCCATTTTCACTATTTGCCATTTTGAAGCCGGGATATCTATGCAAGAAATTTGATCCTATGGATTGGAATGAGATGATAGACTGTACTCTGAACTATTTCAAAAATGGCAATGTTGAATGAGAGCTCTGGAAAAAATATCTGGATTTCACCCGACATATCATCGACACCCAGTTGCTCACCTCAAATGGAAGCAAAGAAGGAAGGGTACGTATCTCCATCTTACTTCCGAATGAGGAATTCAAATAATCGAATGTCCACTTCTCCTGTTATAGCGGAGTGAGCAAACATTTCTTTGAAGCCGATAACTGTACCAAAGATTGAACTCCAAGCAGCTCTCTCAGGATCCCTTCAAGCTGAAACAATTTCAAATTGCGATGGCCTAAAAATCAAACAAAAAATTCTGCTAGAAAGACCTCACAATAGAATTGTGTCGAATAATGTCACCTCTAAAGAACAACAAGACTCTCGACGTTAACCGAATGAAAGAAATATTAGAGTCAACGAATTCCGAAGACTGGCATTGGTTCCCGACCAAGCTAAACGTTGCCGTTGACGCAAGTCGTGGAATGTGGAATATCGACAACTACCAGAAATGATTCAACGGACCTCAAATCCTCATTAGAGATGAAGATTTCAGGATCCAGGGTGAAGAAACGTCCTGGAAGCAATGGAATGTGGATCCAGCAAGCTGGTGCTACACTATATCATTCGAATACAGCAGGGCAACAATTTCAATGATCTGTTGAGAGTCCCCACGTGCTCTATTTACAGCCTTGCAGATGTAAATACCCTCCATAATGATTTCTCTTCCATAATCATCATTTTTCCAAGGAAACAGAGGACACGATGAAGGCAAAACGACGCTGTGAATTAAGAGCTTGCTGAAATCATAGCCTGGACACCATAAATTTAGTTGAATTCATCGCTGTCAAAACTCAAGCCTGTATTTTTCTAGAGCTATGGAATTCAAAATACCTGATATATAAATGTCTGGTACCACCATACTCACAAATGTCACTATATCTATGCTAGGTATCGACATCAGCAATACTCTCTGATGATATAATCATGTCGAATCCATCGCAAAAGTCGGAAGTCGCTCCAGTAACAATTCAACAACTCTACAGCTTTTCGTGATCTACAAAACACGAATACGGTCTATTCTAGGATATTGTTTCCACATATGGGCTCCAGCACGCTGCTGCTCTCAATTCATATCTAGAGAAGGGACATTTGCCTGGTAGGTGTTGTCACACTCACTCATTCTTCGACATCATTGCAACAACGCAGGATAGTTGGTGAAGCCACAGTTCTCTCCAGGTACTTCCACGGGGAATGTTATACAGAAATCTCATATCATCACTAGCATTATCAGTCAGACAAACCCGACGAGTTCAGTCAGCATTTTTTCGTTGTCGACCTGGCGAATGTCGAACAAATTCTTGCAAAGAATCGAATGTCTATAGAACGACGAAGCTTCGGAATTCTTTGCCAGAAGAAGTATTCCCAAGGGCTCATAATCATCAAGATTCAAAAAAATTCGATACCTACTTTTCATCTGTTTGTTCGGATACTCTTTCCCACTCAAAATCTTTCAAACTGGTTAATAGAGTATCAGAAATTTGCTTTTTGAGAGTTGTTATCAATTTCAAGGATTGTTTTTCTCACTTTGTTCCTGTTGGTTTCATTTCTCAAGACCTTGATTGTTACATCCAAAGATGTATGATGGTCATCTTTGTTGTGTTTCAATTCATTATTACGAGAAGACCCGGTGTGGAGTGTGAAACTACTGTATTTTGTCTATGGTTGTAATGAAAACGAAAAATTGATACTGACAAATAGTAATAAGAAAATATATAGTTTTCGTTCTTCGTAGCCAGATAAATATTGAATTGAACACCTTTCCAGGTAAATATTATCACGAACAATAACAAATGTTTCTTCGTAGCCGGATTATCATTGAATTATACACCTTTTCAGGTGAACACTATCACGATCAATAACATATGGTCCTTCATCGCCTTCAACGAACAACACTGTGGAGAAATTGGTAACACATGTCTGGAATGAGGACAAGACTAGCTGAAAAAGAGGCAATGAATGAAACTGTGAAGACTTTGGAACCCATGAATGTGGACGGGTCGATGACTTCTTCTAAGAGATCGACTATGGGAGAGAATCACGACGAAAAGAAATCATACGATTGAGCGAAAGCAAATGGATATCAAAGTGGAAATGAAGACAAGAGAACTAGAACAAGAGGTTTTGAAGAAACAGCAGGAGATTCTGGATCGACAACTGGCAATGAGATCTTCACCAATTGAAAATGATTCATCTGACGAGCATGGAGGGATAATTGGGTCAGCTCACAATGAGTCAGTGGTGAGTAGAGGTCAAAAATGAGTTAGAGGAGAACTCCCATGGAGCAAGCCATCGACTGTGGAAATTAAAGACAGGTATCAAGCCCGGAATATCAGCAGGTATGTGGTTTTTATAAATCAAAATATATTTTACATGTCAAAAATCTTAACAAGACGAAGCGTTCCGAGAGATTTGCCTATCTTCACTGGCAATCCTACTGAATGGCCTCACCTCATTCAGCAATACAGAAACTCAACAGCTTTATGTGATTACTCTAATAATGAAAATCAATGTATGCTTCAAAAATATTTGAAGGGTAACACAAAACGTTGGTCCAGTCTCTATTGGTTCTACCACAAAACGTTGATGAAGTGATCAGACTATAAGAAACACGTTTTGGACGCCCAGAGCATATAATTTATTCACTTTCAGATAAAGTGAGGAAGTGTTCTTCAGTTCAAGAGGATGAATTAAAAATTTTGATCGAATATTCGGATGGAGTTGAAAACTTGTTTCAACGATTGATACTTCGGGAGAAGAAGTTCATTCACGAAATCCTTTATTGTCACGAGAACTACTGGATAAATTGCCTACATCATTCAAACTGACCTGGGTAGAATATATTTCTCATAGGAAAGTAACGTTCAAATTGAAAGAGTTCAGTTCTTGGTCAGAAAACGAAGCAAATGCTGCTTGTCAATTACAAATGCTTCAAAATTTTTCGAAGATGAATAAATTCCATTTCCAGTTCCAGAACGAAATTCAACGTGAAGTATGAAAGTGTTTGTCCTGAATACGAATCATCATCCGCTGATGATAAATGGTCATTCGTTACTACCAATCAAATTAGTTTTGCATGTTTGCTACCATATCATATCATGAGAGAATGTAGGAAGATTTGTAAAAAGGATGGTTGTCAAAAGCCGAATCATGAATCAATACATCATGAAAATAATGAAAATGCCAATACATTGAATACAAAAGTTGTGGAGACAATTAGTAACGGATGAAAAAGTTTTGCTCAAGATAATTCTAGTAGCGATATCTAAAGACGAAGACAATGAATTCAAGACATTTGCCCTACTCGATGACGCGTCGACCGTAACCTTAATTGACGAAGACTTGGCAGATGACTAGAACTTGTGCGGACCAGAAGTGCCACTATTTCAACAATGAAAGAAAAAACAAAAGACACAATGAATCGATTCGAGAATTGTAGGTTTCAGAATCTCGTTCGACTCAAACAGAAACTCAAATTATTTTTGACGACATGTTCGAACTATGAAAGGTCTTTCTTTACCATGACAAACAATCAATATTGGGGAAATTTCGCGGAAATATCCATACATTGACAATTAAATTGCATCTATGACTGACGCCTTACCAAGAAATTCGATCGGACGAGACAACTGGCCTCTACAGATGAGTCAACAAATTGATTCTGGACCTTGGCATGGACCTGCTGCTATTAGAACACCACTTGGATGGGTTGTTCATGAGAATGATTACCGAAATTCAGGTGGATAGTTCGTTTATTCTGTTGATCACAAAGAGAAAGATGACCTAGACATACTTCACGACTTGTTCAAAGACAACTGGAAAATATTATCATTTTCAGAAATGACAAAATCTATGTATAAGCACAATCTATGTCCGAGCACAAGGAATTTTGGATAACACAATGCGCCGTGTTGGAGACAGATATAAAACCAGCTCACTGTGGAAATCTGATATTGCAGTACTACCAGAAAGCAGGGATAATGCTTGGAGAAGACTTCTTTGCATCTAGAATTCTAGACCACTGACTGATGTATCGACAGATCCAAATGATCCTGAGGCGCTGATTTCTAATCATTTTCTAATTGGACCGTCATACACAACTCAACCGTATGTTGAAATTGAAGAAGAAAGTCTCAATTTATTGTCCAGAAATCGCAGATATTTTTCGGCAGAGGTGGTCTCGTGAATATCTCCCAACCCTGGTCAGATGATCGAAATGGCATATAAATCAAGAAGCCATCAACATAGGAGACATTCTTTCATAAGTGACCCTGACAAACTACCTAATTGTTGGCCAATAGGTGGAGTAGTTAAACACTATCCTGCTAAAGACGAGGAAATTCGAGTAGTAGATGTGAGGACGGCAAGAAGTACAGTTCTTCGTAGACCTGTGTCATAAGTATGCGTTCTTTCAACGGAATCTAGGACTGAAAATGTTAATTATCAGATTGAAGATTCTCAGGTTCACTGTTGAGTAATTGTTTGAAAATGTTCATGGAAACAATTACTAAGGAGGTTGTTTGATTCATTATTTGAAGAATACCCTGTGTAAAGTGTGAACCTACAGTATTTTGTCTATGTTCCTTATGTAAGAATAAAGAGTTGATACTGCCAAATAGTATAAAGAATATGTATAGTTCCCGTTCGTCGTAGCCGGATTATAATTGAATTATAGACCTTTCTAGGTGAATATTATTACGAACAATAACAATCTTCCTTGACAACAGGCAGTAGTTCTCTGACGACCTCACAGGTCATATCGGGTGAGTTATTTGCTTCTTCCACCAAATCCAACGTTTTTTCGTTTGCATGTTTGATAGTGTTGTACAATTAAAATGAGTTATAATCAAGAAAATCAATCAAAATATTCATACTTAAAATCCATATTTTTAAAACTGTAGAATCCATTCTCACTTCGGATTTGTTGAAGTCTCCAAATATGTGGGCAATTTCGTTCCATATATTCTGTTGCAATGTCTCAAAAATTTCAGAATTAGTTCCAATCCTCGTATTCGGCGGAGTGTGAAGAATAACAATTGTGAGTATGTTTGTTCTAATTCTCGAGTCCACTACTAATATAGTATAGCTCAGGGTGTATTTTACAACTTCCAGAATTGTTATATTTTCTTCATCGACACTGATCAATACTCCACCTCCATAACTCCTACCTGTCGAATTCCTATAAGCTCTTACAACTTTGTTGTTTCGTTCGAATTTGTTTTTCGATTATCATATTCTATAGCTACCATTGAACTCGAGCAATCGAGCTTCAACGAACTATTTCCTCGCCCTGTGTAGATGATGATGTGTTTTTTCCCTCATAAAGTCAAAACAATCTCGTTTTCCATATTCCTAAAAAGCAGTTTATTGAAGTAATTCGGCATGGATTGATCTGTCGCAGCGTGAGTAATCGAACTGATTCTTCTTTTTCATACTCTAGCAGGTACTGCAGGAGACCGGGCAAAAATGGCTGCAATCGTGCAAATTCAGGCGCCTATTGTAGCAAGACGAATTGAATTGTTTGAACTATGTCAAAGCTTTCAGATTCGAAGGACGAGCGACATCATGAACGGCGTAACCATAATGAATCCTGATTAAAATGAATATTTGATTAATCCTTCATCTGTCAGAACTCCACTACATACTATCGATAAGAATATCAGAATATTGATGGCTTCCTCGCCTTCAAGTATCAATCCATATGTCATTGTGACGTCCGGTTCATATTCACATCTTGAATCACACCTCAGTACTTCGTCTTTTTTTTTGACACTTGATTCGATCATCACCTAGGTGAAATTAGGATTTGAGTGTCAAAATATAGGTTCAGAGTAGGATATTATTAATTTCCAATTCCTGATCATCGTAACTCTCTTCACAATTTGGAAAATTCGGACAGTTCGAAAGAATTCATTTGGAATAATCAGTTCATGAAAAAATATGCAGGAGCCTGTTAGTTATAGACTAGAAACAGTAGCGTGCAGAGTTGATTCGAAGAGCGGTTTGCGCCTTGCAATAATATTGCCTGCTGCTCTCACTCAATTGAAAATTCCTTAGGATGGGTTCATGTGTGAACAAGTAATTGCAGAAGAATGATTAGTCGATTAGTCACAGTGCAGAAACAGTTTGTGCTGGTGGTTTTCTTGATCATAATTCAAAAATATAGCGTAAGGCGCTGCTAGTATTATCACATTTACATTCAAAGTGTGGCAGATTTGGATGAAAACTGGGATATATTTTATTCAACCTTTAATTAAATGAGGGTAAAACGGTTCTTTTTGGAGAATTTTAAACGGTTCATAATTCTTTCGCAATGTTTCTCATGCATATCACAGGAAATTTCCTCTAATTTACATTTCGGGTGTGAAAGGTTCGAGATTTATTCATCTAATATAGCTCCTAGACCTTCTAGCTTTCATATTTATCATGCTTCAGAAACTTGCCAAATTCCTGTTGATATAATGGGGCTAGATTTTTTTTCATTCACAAAAATGAACAAGAAACAAATTATATCAAATATTCGACAGATGATTGATTGAACACGGTGATCCTAGAACAGGAGTGATCGTGGATGGAAGGTTGTAGGTTATGAGAGGAAGACAGGGTATGAAGAATGTTTTTGCAATAACTTCGATGTCATCAAATACTGATCGAATGAAAATCCACAAACTTTGGATTCATGTATATAAGATATAGGGAACCTACTTCCAATACTGATTCTTCATGGAATGGTTCAGTTAGCACATCGTCATAAAGAAACAATTCTCTCTAACAAACTCACATCCTGATGAGCATGTCAGCATTGATATGGCAAACACCAATATCCTTCTTTTTATTTTTTTTATCGCTTGGATCGCATGAAAGGAAATCCCTATAATGTTCAAAAAACATCGTGAGTTCCTGGGGGTTATTGGAATTTTTCTCGAACTTCTGGAGATTATATGTTGTTGGGAATACTTCCTCAGGAGTTTTGAAAAAGTACTGTTCGACATCTTTCGAAGATGACAACGAAAGGATGTGCTGACTGGGCTTGTCTAGTTCGTCTAACTGGTATTGCTTGTGAAGGGATGATAGCAGAGATTTCCGAAGAACATTTCCCGTGGAAGTATCGATATGGTTGAATTCATTAACATTTCACCAGCACTTTCAAAGGTAGTTGAAAAGGCCGCTCATGAACAAATATACAGATATGTAAAAGTTAATGAAATATTACCAGCTCACCAGTCCGGTTTCAGACCTGATCATAGTACCACTACTGCCCTACTCAAGGTAACAGATGACATTTTTAATGCGTATGATAAAAATGAAGTTACATTTTCTCTTTCGCTTGACTATAGTAAAGCTTTCGATACCATGAATCATCCCCTTTTAAAATCCAAGCTGCACCATTATGGTTTTTCAGAAAATGCTAACAATTTCATCAATTCATTTTTAACGAACAGAAGCCAGTGTGTGCAGGTCAAAAATAGTTTGTCACGTTACGTAAACGTATCACATGGTGCCCCGCAAGGTTCTGTATTATCTCCATTACTTTTCATTTTATATACTGCTCATTTTCATCGAGTCTTAAACTATTTTCGAATACATACATATGCTGATGATACAAACCTCTACTACTCGGCCGGAACTGAGGATGTTCTTAGACATAAAAGTTTGCTTAATGAAGACATAAAACAGTTGGTATCAATGTCAAAAAAACACTGTCTCAATATAAACCCCACGAAATCTCCCCTAATCGTATTTGCTAGTGAAAGAAACAGACAATCGGTTATAGATAACGTTTCAATTGAGGTTGAAGGACAAAGAATCCAGTACTGTGAAAAGATTAAATGCCTCGGCTTAGTTATTGATAATAACTTGAAATTTCATAACCATATAAGCAACCTCATCAAAAGATCATATTGTATAATAAAGGGTCTCTATTCCAACAGACATTTTTTGGGAAGGAACTTGAGAAGTACTCTGTGTGATTCACTAATTCTATCAATTTTTAATTATTGTGACATCCTCTATGGCCCATGTCTCGACGGGATACAGTCAGCGAGAATTCAAAAAGTTCAGAATGCATGCGTGAGGTTCATTTTTGGGTTGAGGTTTAGGGACCACGTTACACCATTTAAATGAACTAGATTGGTTGAAAATGCACAATAGAAGAGAACTTCATCATGCCTGCTTTTTACATAACCTCTTTAGGAAAAAAATACCTCCTTACCTCCTTGACAAACTCCATCATAGACAAGAAGCACATACTAGAGACCTTCGATATACTGATATTTTGTCAATCCCTCAGCACCGGACCAGGTTCTTTGAACGATCTTTCTCCTATCATTCCGTCGTCCTGTACAATTCTATTCGTCAAAATACAAAGCACGTATGTCCTATAAATTTCAAACGTAAACTCAAGCAACATTTCCTGGATGAACAGCGATAGACTCATCAAGATCTCTACTTTTCTGATTTTTTTTTTCATTTTTCTCCAAAGCTCTTTATGACTGTTATTATCATTTACTATTATTATTATCATTATTATTATTATTATCATTATGATCGTTATTGTCACTACTATCAACAATAGTACAATTGATTTTATGTTTATATTATTATATCACTAATTTTATTTTCTCATCATTGTAAACTCACATTGTTATTCTAAAATATGCTTGGTTGAGTGGAAGAATAGCTATGAGCTAAACTCCGCCAAGTAAAATAAAGTCCATTTATTATTATTATTATATTATTATATGGCTGTATGCAAACTATGGTGACAGACTTTCTGAAAAGTTCAGTATGATCCAAACCTCCACGAGCACACATAAGCGTATCCAATGAAACGTTTGAAATTGTACACTCACCTCTGACCTTAATATTCTATCATCCTTCCAATGTTTTCACTCATACAATCACTTGACTCAGATAGATTATGATAATCAAATTCTGCAAGTTTTTCATTATCGTTTCACATAATAGAATCATTTTTCAATGATACTTTTTTTCAATTTCTACTCGAATTGCACACAATGAAGGAGTATAGTTTGATGTAGTGTATTGATACCAAAAATTTGACAATAATAAAGTGTAATCGTTTACGACTCGCTAACTCAGATCATATGATATAATCTCGCTAACGACTGCCTATTCGATGCTTCACGTTCGTTGATCGTTACACAAGAGCCATGTGTCAGTACATGAGTCGAATATCAAATCAAACAAAAATATACTTTATCGTCGGAAGAACGAAATTCTCATCGACAAAGTGTAGAGATATGTAAATTCACATCAAGAATGTATAATAACTCATGCATCAAAAATGTATATGTGTACAGAAACTTCATAAAGAAGACACGGTCACAGTGAAATTAAAGAAAGCTACAATCATATTAATGCACGAGTTGATAATTGTATATATACCCGAAGGACGCATTGACACTTATTGGAAATGTTAATATCTGAATATTAATATTATGAGATCCTGACATAGGTATCACAGTCCAAATTTGATTTTTCTGAATAGTATATCTAGTATCTAGATAAGCCTGTTGATACATCAGTTGATACATGATCTACCGATCAAGATAGGAATTAACGATCTTCCAATCTGATTATATTTATCACTTTCCTTCTAATATCTTTAAATATCTCTGCATGAGAATCACTTACTGAAATCAACCTTCTATATTCATTCTCTCTCTCTTCTATTGCAATTATTATTCATCTCATATTTATAAATACACTCCACTGATATTACATTCCATATATTATGAAATACTTCTGAAGCATGGTCTACATTAGTTTGATTGGAGATTTCATTCCAGCTTGTATCTCTGATCATTTCACTAAGCAGAAGTAAGTTCGCCTTCTTGTGACTATATTCATTTTCTCTCGGATAATAGGTATCATCTCTCTTGCTATTAGTATTGATTTCACAACTGATATTCAACGTTGGATGATACACGTCTTCTTGAACTACTGGTTGCCAATTCTTTACACTTATCAACATTGTCTTCTGAACTAACTACCAAGTCTAACGTTTGTCCTCGGGAGTTTTTCACATTATTCAGTAATTCATCATTATCGAACGCCATAAAGTCGATTGGAATATTCACCTAAATTTTTTGTGCACTCTGTTGTTGGGATTAGTTCATCATTAACACTAAATTCCAATTTGTGGATAGTTCTTTCTTTCGCCTGCTTTTTACCGAAGATCATTAACAAAGACTTTGAAGGAGGCCAAACTTGTTGAAAATCGATAGGGTTGAGTGCAAATCGGAGTTAATTTGGTCTTTTGCAGTTAGATCTTCAGATTCGGGAAACGATAAATATAGTTGTGTGTCATCGGCGTAGAAATGACTGTTACAAAACTTCAACTCTTCGTGAAATGCATGGGTATATAGTTTGAATAAAGTTGGCCCCAAAATGGATTCCTGAGGCACCCCATTCTCCACTGCCAGCGGATCTGATTGATCATTATCCAGGAGTATCGTCTGATATCGGTAGGAAAGATAATTTTCTATTAGTGTAGTTGCACTATCAGTGAAGCCTATGTGATAGAGAATAATTAAATGCAGTTCATGGTTCATTCTATCGGAAGCCTTCGAGTTATCTAGGAGAATCAATGCACCCAGTTTATTTTTATCTGTGGCGTTGAGGATATCATCCGTCACTTTGAGCAGAGCTGTGACACAGCTATGATTTGCTCTGAAACCAGGCTGATGGGGTGGTACCTACTATATCGTGAATTTCTAGATATGAGTTGATACGTGACAAAAAAATCTTCTCAAAGGCTTCCGAAAGGACACTCAAGATACTTATCGGTCTGAGATATTTGTGGTCCATTGGATTGGAGACTTCAGGAAATCGCAGTACATAGAAGGTTTTCAATATAGGGGGTATAGGCTATTTTCTATACAGGAATTAAAAATATAGCGAATTATTGGTAAAATAATCGGGCATGCACGAAGTATCATCTTCATGCTGATTTCATCTGCACCCACAGCCTCAGATTTGATAGATAAGATAGCTCTATAGTTTCCAATTTGATCAGTTGGAGCTAACGTGAGGTTTTCTACCATCGGTTCGACATTATTCAAATAAGAACTGATGGTGTCTGCATCTGGAGAATGTGGTTCCTTGAATTCATCAATGAAGTATCCATTCATTTCACATGGATGTTTGGGGTGCTCTGGGATTTTGTGTGCAGTCTGGTTAGAGCAGACATTCAAGTTTTTTAATTCTTTCCAAAAGTTTTCATCATTCTTGTTAGTTCTAATTTTGAAGCAGAGATATGTTTTTTCTTTTTTCTATTTTTATTGCATATCTGGTTTGGTTTCGGAGGTATATGTATAACGTCCAATGCCTCTCGAGCCCTCATTTCCTGAATTTCATGAGAGCTCTATCACGAAGAGACATCATCATTCTGATAATCGGTATGATCCAAGGTGCCTTGGGGCGAGTTATTTCTTCTGTTCTGAAGGGTGCATGAAAATCAAATAATGCAATGAGATTTCTGTTTAGATAATTCAGGTTTTCATCAATGTCATTTGTTTGATATGCAACGGAGAAATCTATTTGCTCCAACTCACTTATGAAATCATCAATATTGAATCGTCTGTTAATCGTGATAAGTATAGAAAATTGGCTGAGTTTTTTCATTCACCTCGTTCCCGACCACACAAAATATCAAGGAGTGGTCTGATATATCTGGAACAGGTTTCACTGAAATATTTCTGACGTCGCCTTCTACAATGAGATCCAAAATTTTGGAACTCGTTTTACTATATCTGATTAGTTGATTGATGATCTGTTTAAGCATATACGAATTTATCATGTCTATGAAATTTTATGTGTGAACTCCTTCATGATTGAACAAGTCTATATTGAAGTCACCTGTGCAGATCAGTGCGTCATACTCAGGAGCATGAGCACCAATGAATGTCTCATAATCATTCAGAAACAAGTCATTAGATGTAGTGGGTGATTTATGAAAAACACCAAGAGCGAAAGATTTGTTATGGTATTCGAATGTGTCCTAGAGTTCTTCCGTAGTATTTCCATCAGTGAAATTGATGATTTCTGCTTGTAGTTCACAGCGAACATACAGAGCAAGCCCTCTCAATCTACCCACTATTCGATTCTTCCTGATCATCTCATAGCCAGGAAATGTAATCATTTGATCTGTCACATAATCAGATAACCACGTCTCACTGATAGCCACCACGTCATATTTCTTATAAGTTATAGTTTTGAAATCATAGAAATGAGCTGAGAGAAATCTAGTATCTAGATGTGCTAAGCTCATTGTTTTTTTCATTTTGCTAAGTGTTCTAAACTTACATCGAGGAGAAAAGTGTATAGAAAAAATAAAAGGCAAAATTATATAATGATAGGGAAGTATTTTGTAACTTTAGACAATTTTTCTTAGATGTTGCAAAAAAATATGAATGTCAAAAAGTTAGATTAGCAAGGCACAGGCATCTTTTCGTCTGGCGAGCGATGATCATGGATTCGGACTTTGTTGAGGTACCAGAGGGGCGCCACCTAAATTGTATCAGAATAAAAAAACCAAGAAAAGATATTTGATATCAAATTTAACTACTTTCCTGAAAGAAAAGATAATTCAAACACTGTGTGAACTCAATGGTGGTTTAATGAGATATCTAGTAAAACCCAGGTTAACATTCACATGGAGAATTAATGACACTCAGTACTTCCAATAGTAAAAAACATTCAAAATCACAATCACAATTACCTATACATGAATTTCATGTGAATTCCCTTTTATAGATCTATATTGGGGTGATCGTTTTGTGTAATCATATGCATGGTGAATTTCATGAACTAGTGAATGTAAACTGGTAAGAAAATGGTCAGAAATTGGTAAGAAATCTGGTAAAAATCATGTAACACATCTGGTGCTGATAAATGGTAACTTCATAAAAAACAGGAAAGATATCTCCAATTGTAGAATTGTAGCTCTAACTCAAACCATGTCCAGAAATACCATGTCCCCAGAACCAGGGCAGGAACAGACAGCAGGAAGTATGGCTCCCCAGCCACGTAGGAGAAATTCTGCAACTAGCAGACCTTGATGATTCAGCTGGTGCTGCAGCGAGGGCTGCATAGATGACTGCAGAGAAGACTCAGGCCAGGAGCAGGTGACTGGGCCATGCAACCAGGATGGATTCGGGACTCCTCAGGAGATGTCCTTGAAGGCTTGCAGGTCCAGCATGGAAGTCTCAGCATGTGCAGCTCCAGAACTGACAGAAAGTCAGGCAGCAGCAGCCAGACGACGAGGTCGAAATTCCGGGTCCCAACAGCAAAAGTCTCAATCGGACTAGCCGGCGTAGAATCAAACGACGTATCCAAAAATGGACGACGACTACACGAGGTGTTGCCCATAGTAGCCGACGGAGTATCCGTCTGCGGCAATACACCAATATTTATAGCCACCAGAATAAAACCATGAGGAAGGGTTTTATCCCTATTAGGTGAAACTCACCCCTGAGATCAGAAAAGGCCCCACTACACGAAAAAACTACCAAATAGTGATCGGTCTGCATCTTGAATGATACCAGGATGGGGCCGAAGGAAATGATGAAACGACGCCACCAATCTAGGAAGGGGCAACTCCTGCGCCTTCTAGAATCTAACATTTAGAAATTCTACCCAGAAAAAACTTCGAAATTGCCTGCGCAACTTGAATTTTAAAGACAGCAGGAAACGTTGATCACGTGATGTGCATCCTCATCCGGGGTTGGTCAGTTCCACAGGCATAGCTACTTACACGCTCACGAGACTATCCTGTCTACTTCGAGGCACGAAAATCCATAAAACTAGGGTCCCTTGATGGAAATTTACGTTAAAGTCATCTCAACAGGGTACGGACAGATCATAGCTGCATTCTTCCTCAATGATCTAGAGATTTAAGTTTTGTCTACTGGCATACCTGACATTGCTGTCACGTCACATCCATGGGCGCTACAGAAAATCATTAAAAATTTTATTTCTGACAGTGACATAATAAGCTTATATCGTCATAGTTACGATATCTATAATGAGGGTCATAACTCCCTAGGGATGTTATAGATGCTATAATTCCCTCTAGCTAAAATTAAATAAGAAATGCATAGCAACAACCACGCAATAACGTAGCTATAAGGAATCTCCTATTCGCAGTAGTCAAGATCATCATCTGACGTACTGATGACATTGAAACTATACGGAAAAACATGTATAACTTCCAATCGAGAAGGTATCTAATGAATGAAATCAGTCAGAAATAAAATTATCTATGTATCACGGGAATTACTGAGCCTCAATAACCTCAGGCAATTGCTGTCCCTCGGGCCAGAGGCCCTCGGGACGCAAACTTTACCATTGGTAATTAAGGCCCTCATAATTCCCTCAATACATAAATAACTATTAATAATAGGTATGTACAGGGTATCCACTTGTTGAGGAAGATCATATGGCGAACGAGTTTTGAAATTATGACCCATTTCTTTTCAAAATTGGGAGGTATGTGGGGTTTTCCGGGGTTGGAGATGATGATTGTTTCGTCAAGCTTGGAAAATTCAAGATGGCGGATCCTATATAGTGGACGAGTTTTGTAATGAAGATCCAATTCTATTCAAAATTGGTATCTATGGGTTTTCGGGGTAGAGGATAATGATTCTTTCGTCAAAATTGAAAAACTCAAGATGACGGATCCAATATGGCGAAAGACATTAGTTTATATAATTATTACTCTACCACGAATAGAAAATATGTAGGATGCAAGAGTGAAAATAACGTACAGTCGCATTCAGAAAAAAAACCGTACAAGTATATTACAGAGAGAAATTAACGTCATCGTATTCTGCATAAAACGGGCTATCGGGAATGATTGCTTGCCAAATGTTGACAGTGAAGTTGTCATAGGTTCTCAAATACACAAAGCATTGGCTGAGCCAGTATTACACAACTAGAACTGGGCTTCCGAATCCTCTCTTTTTGATACTTGTACGCTTATTTATTGAATTCGACTGTACTTACCTATAAGTAATACTGCGTGTACTTCTTTGTTACTTTCATCAATATATTATTCGAAAATGACTTTTTATTCAAAAGAGACGAAAAGTATAACATAGGGGTGAAATATATTCTATTCTTCATTTTCCTGCACATTTTACGTATTAATTTTTATCAGCCCACTTTTCTTCCTAGACGAAGTTTCATACATAGTGTGATATTAGTAACTCCATAAATTCTTCTCCAAGTTGGATTTCTGAAAATATATTTAGCACATATTACATGAGTACAGTATAGTCTAGATACCCACATCGAGGTTTCCACCATCTCTCAATAATAAGGCTCAGCTCATTCAGCTCATAGATAAACTACTTCTCAGCTTGAAATCAGAATCCATTTAGTCAATTCAGTCAACCCTGGTATCCTTTGGTGAAATATATTGAACTTTCAGTACAATTTATATGTTCTTTACCTCGCAAAGATTATGCTGGAGTAGTAAACTATAAAACTAGAGGATTGTTTATCTATATCTTGGTATAGTTGAATCAGGAATTCCATATGGAAATTACGTATGATACGCCAGTGACCTCAATATAACCTAAAAAACAACTAATGTCAAAAATCTAGTGTTTATCCCCAGAATTGAATAAGGATGGAACTATATAACTGTTTCACAAACACTTAAGAGTGAGAGGAGACGAGGATCTGTCCGTACCCTGTTAAGATGACTTTAACGTCAATTTCTATCAAGGGACCCTCCATAAAACCAAGGATTATAAACTCTAGAAGGATTGCCAGATCCCGCAAAATCTTCTGCCGTGGTCACGTGATAGGGTATCAGAACTACGTCATCACTTTTAACGCAATATGGCCGTCAAATTGGAAAATTATTTTTATTGTATTTATAAAATATCTCAAATAATGAAATTGAGGGACATGAACTAGAATAATCAACTCTGGGTGTAATTGAAAGGTAATCGTTGAATGGTCTCACAGGCTCACAGGTTAGTGATTCAAATAATTATTATGTAATGTAATATTTTTGTTGCAGAAATTACGAAAATGCATTTATTATTCATTGAAGTTTTTGGTTGTTTCAGATACTCTCAATTTTAATAATGGGAAACCGAAGAATATCACATGGAAAAAATATGATCCATTTCATCAACTGATGATAGTGATGATATCAGTAGACTTGGGATCATTGAGAATGCTAAGCAGGTATGTTAAACAAATTTAATAATATTTCTCTTCATAGTATAATTTCATCTTTGCTCTCATGTTTCAGTGAACTAGAAATAGATCTTTGACAGAGGAAGATGTATTGAAAGCTGATGGTCATTATAAATATGTAGAGTAGATGAAGCAATAGCAAACACATAATAAAACACATATATAAAACTTATGTTTGCAAATATTAGCTCTTGGACAGCCTACACATTCTAAAGCATAAAGGTACTTGGCAATCAGGGATGTCTCAGGATTTTTCAAACATATCTTCCCTATAAACAGGTAGTGTTATTTTTGTTGTATTACTGGTTCATCACAGCTCAGCAATGATCTTTTGAAATTTCAGAAATGAAGACTAAATGTGAGCTGTACAGATCTGAAGTAGAAAATAGAAAAGAAATAAAGAAGAGGGTTCAGAGATAATGTTTAATATTCTGAGTGGATACGTTTAAATCTCCATTAATTGTTAATCGAAACCATGTTGCAAGGCTATATTAGAGTATTTTATGGAAAATATGCATTGAAAGTTGCTATTGAATATCCACAGTGATTGGCAATATGGAAAAAAGGAGATAAATGAAAATAACTGGTAATTGAATTTTTGGCATAATTATCATCTGATACTCACTATGAATTATTCAAGGTTTACTTTCACATGATAGGTAGAATACTTGAAAAATAAACTTGTTTTTCCAGGAAAGCTCAAGAAATAAATTTGTCAAGCATCAAGGAAGCTACAACTTTCCCTACCTGTAAGTTGAATATGATTGTAGTACATAAGTATTTTAACATATAAAATTGTAGATTCCTCTAGCTGAAGTTGAAAACATGTCACATTTTAACCTTTTAAAAATTATCAAAATCTGGAGAAATCTGAGGATTCCTACTTTCCTTCGAAAGTTAATCAATTTGTCTCACAATATTCCTCTAGATGGAGTTATTTTTGAGGATGAAATGATTGTAAAAAAAATCTAAATTCAGCTCAATTATTTTAAATTAATTAAATTTTCAGGTAAATAAATGGTTCAGAGAAATTTGTGGAACTGTGTAATTACTCAATACATGAATAGTGATACAAGAGGAAAAACATACACATTTTGTGGAGGAGGACCTTAGTAAAATTGGAAGGCACCCAATTTTTTCAGTGTATTATTTTCCTTAAAGTTGTATAGCTAGTAGTACAATAGTATAAAATTCAAAGAAATATATTATGGATGATGATTTGTAAAGAATGTTTCAAGAATATGTTACATTATCATTTCACTAATTGTAATGAGTATTGTGATTAAATTTGAAAATTATAAATTTGATTTTCTGAAAAAACTTTAATTTCCTTATTGGTCTATAGGGGAATAAAAACAAGACTTGAAATCAATTCATTTTATTCAGTGGGAACAGTAATAGTGGAGCATTTGCTTATATTGAAAATAATTGAAAAGGTAACAACCTCTGTAAGTATTTCTAAGTATATGTTTTTGTATATTGAAATTTGAAAACCTATAAGCTCTATGGCTAATCTGAAACAAAGTTATTAGGTTTTGATAAAATAGGGCCAACTTTCCTATCAATAACAATTTTCTTGAGTAGGTATGAACATTGTAGAATACATTTCAAGCAATTTGATCATAAAAATAATTATCTGTCAGATTTTGTTCAATAGCTGCATTGCTAATCTGAAACTGAGTAATGTTTTGACTTGTGAAAAATAAAAATACTAATTTTTCATATATAGAGTAACTTTCCTTTTTACAAATTTTCAAAAGCTGACTTATGTCAAGAGCTTCATTGAAGATGTATCTTTTCTATTTGTATCTTCTGGCATTGAATCATTGTTTCCATATTCTTGTACTTTTCCCCAAATTGTCTATAACCTAGATAGTATAAAGTTGATGAAATTCTGTTCACATTTGATGATGATTGGACTTAAATGGACTTGATGTATTTGTTCTTGGCCAGTATCATTTCAGACTACTTCCAATAATTTTTCTGAATGGTCTTGTGTCTGCCCTGCATCATAGTTTTCTTGAATTTCTGCCAGTTCCAGTGTGGAAATCGCAGTTTTTTTCAAAATCCTCTTCAAGGGTGAACCTGTAACAAAATGCATGATAGATACAACTGTTATCTGTAAGTCAAGCATATAGTTTTGTGAGAAATGCAATCTTTACCTAATAATTCATTTTTCAAGTCTCTTTCATAATCTCCTATTGTGAAATAACAAGAACACATCCTACTTGAATCTGGATTGAACGTTGTTTTACTGCTACATCTGGTTATCCATTCTTGTCTGATGGTAACAAAACCAGGAAAGCTATGAAAAATAATACCAGCACCTGCAGTTTTGGAATAGGCCATAAACAGCACAGTACATTCCAGGCATTTTATTGGTTAATCTGTGAGAAATATACAAATGTAGGTATGTGTATTCATGTACAAGGATCACAATCAATACTCACAATGAAGTTGTTCTTTGCAAAGTACCTCACAGGCTGTAAAAATTCTCTGTATGCACTCAAATTCACAATGGTTAGGAGGCTTCGAAAGTCTCTTTCCTCTTTCTATAATCTGTAATTCAATGGTTGATAGCTGATGAGTGATCACTTATAAATAAAAAACATGAACAATTTCTCACAAATCACTCAAATCACACAAAGAAACCTTGGAAAGCTTTGAAAGATGTAACTCTGAGGATGTAACATTAGCGCGCGTTTGCTAAATATTTCAGCCATGTTTGTTTATGTTTTGTGTATTATTTCGACCAATAGGATCACGGCATGATCACAGAAAACAAAAGAGATGCGAAAGGCATCAGCATGACGTCACATTTTAGGGAATGCATTGGAAGATAGGGATCTAGCACTCCTGCTCTGTATACTCTCCTTGCCATGAAACAACAAACATATGACCACGGAACACATAAAAACATATTCCGATCAAAGATCCAACGTCATCCTACTCCGCCCGAACCAATTGAACCACCTACACCGCTGATCTCGCAGCCAGCATACTTTTAATGATACTGTTCAGGTATTACTCGTATGACGGTAAGTGACATGACATGACAGCACTGTCACTCTTTTTGAGACGTCAATGTCAAAAATACACTAACATAATATCAACAAATCATTATTATTGATTAACAATATGAAATCAATCATCTCAAAATTCATCTCAGACCATAATAATTCAAGGGACGTAGCGAAATTTCCAGCCAATTGTTAGGGTATTCTTCAAACCTAAATAATCTACCATCTGAAATTGTTTTACAATCACTAACTACTTATTTATTTTCAGGTGAAACCATGAAGTGCCAACACCAGGACATCTTTCCAACCTAAGCCTACTATACTGATGAAGAATCGAGCAGCTTATTTCTGGTGAGTATTCTACAACTTCATCAATATTCTATACTAGAGTGAAGAGTGAAGAACCACTTCAAACTCTGGACCATTGGTGGAATAATATTGTAAATACTTGAGTGCCATGAATTAAAACATTATGTATAGTGTGAGTGTCTCTCTAGTTGTTAACACCGAAATCTATCATCAAAAAACCTGATACATAATGACCTTCGCCTAGGAACTGAAAATTAGAGAAAAAAGATAAATTTTCATGTTACAATATATA
Organism: Phaedon cochleariae; assembly: GCA_918026855.4. Classification (NCBI taxonomy): domain Eukaryota; kingdom Metazoa; phylum Arthropoda; class Insecta; order Coleoptera; family Chrysomelidae; genus Phaedon; species Phaedon cochleariae. The sequence continues at coordinate 28,732,755 of OU896709.1, forward strand.
GATATTTATAAAGGATATTCAATCTGATCAGTGATTTTCATTCCTTTGTGATATTGATCGAGTACTAATTTATCGTGGACGATTTGAATCATCAGATGATGAAAACTCTGTTTTCTCTTCTTCTATTCTTCGATTGTTTCTGATTCAGAGTTCGATCCAGAATGTGTCAGGTGTAAGTCCGCTCGTGCGTTTATTGAGGGGAGTAGATGAATTCAATTCCGTTCGTGGTAAGTATCTCCTACCTCTAATCGACAAACATAATATAGACTTGTCATGTTCCCTTTCTTCAGGACATCCATCATCATCTTCTCATTGATTGATCATACTGTTTACGTTCATATGTTTCACAACGTATCATTTTAGTTTTTCTCACTCCCCAAATCAGCAAATTACTGATGAGGGTACGTCTGGAGGTTTTTCAACAACCCGTACAAGTAAATAGAACATACATTCTGAGAATTCTGCTGAATGAATGATTCACATCGATACATACTAGTCAACATATCACATAACTCATCAACTTGAATTCTCCCAATTTCATCCAGATGAATCCGAAATGCCATATCGTATTCCGTGGAAATCACATGATTCATTCTATCCTCTGCCCAATATTTCACTGTTACATTATTAAATATATATTTTTTATTGCAACACACATCCAGGGCACTATCTTGATGTTCCATGAAATCCAAAAACTCTTTGAGTCCACAATGAGACGATGTTTTTCATCTTTTGTATTCATATCTTCCATTCTAACCATATCACTTGCGGAAAAAGGTATTTCCATTTCATTTTCTACGTATAAAAAAAAATGGGTATTACCTAATAACACACGTTATGCAGATGACATCTATTTTATATCCATTTGAAGTCCAAGACGTCCATGGACGCCAAATGGAACCATCTCCAAATCTAAATCGTTGTATATCCAGCTGATGATCTAGTGTGTACTCCATCTGGAAGCCTATTTATGTCTATGGACGCACATCGAATATCTACTTGGATTTCCATACCAGACACTTGGCAGTACACATTGATAAGTTCATTGTCGGGATGTCCATCGTGTCGACAGATTCTGAGAGAAGTTTGATGATAAGGAGAAAGTTTGAATTAATCTTCCATAATTCGAAATATAATATAGGTTATGTTCATTCAACTCATTTGTTTTGTTGGACTCTTATGATGACATCCAGTATTTCATCGTTGAATTATGCCTCAGTTTTCACCTCCATACGGCCCTCACGTTACGGGTAAGTTCTTATTATCTTTGTGTCTATCCATCAGATGTTCCTAATTGTAAATTGTTACGATAACATAACATATTTCTTGAAAAAGTAGGTAAAATACCCTTTACCAGAGTGTGACCAGAATGAACAGAGAAAATAGCATTCGAACCAGGCTCTTCCGACGTACCTACTATGCAATAAAGAAGATTATTCCGAATGTTGACAAACTCTTGAATGATATGACAACAGATGATGTGTAGGCAGGAATCATTGAAAATTTCGCAGTTTGAGTAATTTTCATCCCATTATCTTGCCTTATCGACTATAACTGACGATAATAATTCATGGAACACCTGAGTCGCAACATGTGGCTCATGCATGACGCACTCTGAATGTCCACTGCTGTTTGATTCAACAGTTTTCAAATGAGTAGATGAAGTGGCAGAGGAAATATATTATATTTTATTCGGAGCAGTACCAAGGTTGGTAGAACAGATTATAATTCCTCTACAAAATAATCATCAGTTCTACCAACCTTGAGCAGTACCTATAGAGTTCAAGGTGTACTTTGAACCACTTCTTTTCCAATTTGTTATCGTCCTCAGTAGGAACTATCCATTTTCTCATTATATGATATATACTCAAGGTTTCTCCCATGAACTATAATTGAGATGATGAAAAAATAACCTAATCTGTCTTTTGTTGTCCATCATGGATTCCGAATGGATGTCCATCATGGATAACCCATGTATGTCCTGAAATCTGGAAAGCTCATATCCTATGGGCATCCGTAGGATGTCCTGTGAACACAAAGTGGTTATCATATGGATGTTCAGGATGTCCGGTTGAGGATATCCATCGGTTATTTCATGAATGTATTGGTTGAATGATACATACATTTTTTCATTTGATGAAAACATTATTCATGATTCACGATAACTAGTTTGAATAACTGAAGATCAATGTATTTCGAATGTTAGATATTCATAATAGAAACATGTTATCTTCCTATTACATATTATGCAATACCGGATACATGATGATATTGACCTCTTTGTAGGTTTGCTATATCGAATCGATATTCCTAACTTGTACAAAATGTGATTGAGGTCTGTGAAACCAGAATTTGGAACGTATAATCGTGAATCAGTAAAGTAAGTGGAACAAGAGATTCAGGTGATACAGGTGGGAGAAACCAATAGGTGACATATTGAAGTGATCAACTGAATGTAATAGTTGTAGTGAAACACACACACATAGGTGACAAGGTGAATCGCAAATCAATTCGATGCCACAGGTGAGACAAATGAAAATACGAGTGACAAGGTGAATCTTCGGAGACAACATCTTCTTTTTATTGTCGATACTTGAGCACCTGGAACAGTCTTCAGAAACCACAACAAGACAAGGAGAATAGCAAATAATTTTTTTTACACTGGTGGAAATATGAGTGACAAGGTGAATCTTTGGCGACAACATCTTCTGGTCATTGTCAACACTTGTGCACCTGGAGAAGTCAGCACAAACCACAACTAGAGCCCTCTATTGCCTTCGACAGCTTGACAACTGGATAGACTTCAGATGGACACGGCCTACCAACGCTCTGGATATACTATATACTTACAACCCTCATCTTATTCTCTTTCGTTTATCTCCGATCGTTCCATCTGTTACTGCTCCTCTTATTGTCAACTCATAAGGGATTTATCAGATAACAATCTATCGATCTCCATTTCAAATATCCCTGACTCTTAGAATCCAGCTAGTCTGTTTTCATTGCAGAATGTGTTGAGAATATAATTTTTCTCGCAATAATCGAAGACATATCGTCGAACTATCCGTTTCGTCATTGGGTAACCAACTTCTCATGATTCAATTATTCTGAATACCAATTCGGCTTCCTAATCGAGACTGAGAACACTTTTTCTACCAAGTTTCCGTTTTTTGTTCGTGATCCTAGCCAAAAAACACTCTCATGTTCTTCCCGATGTATCGAACTCATCCGAGACTGATTCTCTTGATCTACACCCAGAAAATGCTGCTATGGTACATTGAAGATTATTCTCTGTTCATTGTGGACGGTTCAGTTGCGACTTTCATGATGCAATGAATTTCGAATCAAGAATTGTAAGCTAATTCATAAAAATGACGGTAATATGCCAAGTAGGCATATTAGCTTTCAATGAGTGTTGACATATGAACAGTAGGTAATAGTGCAAAGTTATTCAATTTTATTTCAATTGTTAAATTTTATAGAATGCGAATGAACACATGGAATGAAACGGAACAAAATAAAACATCAGGAGTATCAACGATTCCTATAATCGATCTCGAAGAGATTGTTTTCTGTCAGAAATAACAGTATTTTTATTTACCAGGACACCAAGAAAAGGGAACAGCTGTATTCATCACTCGTAGAAACGCACTGAACTACTTCAGCACACGCGTCTCTATCATGACGGCACATTTTCAAGTTACACCTAACGGCGAATACGCATTTAGGTAGCAGAATTCTACTGTGTGGGCGTATTGAAAATATTGGCGTATTCACTTCACCTACCCTATTATTATTATATTATGAGAAGAACTTTCGACAGCAATTTATTTCGAAATCCGACTTGAGCGTTGGGTTTTGTTTCAATGTAATAGATGACCTACTCGGTCCGAATTACAAGACTTTCGCTACATGTCAAAATCCACATCTCTTCGAATCAATCGCTGAGATGAGGCTTTTTTTTTCGAATTTCAAGTACCTGAGTTAACTGATAATTGTTGTTTTCATTTCAATTCTACACATTTGTCCCGAATTTATTGTTGTATTGCATTTTTCAAGTCTTGATATTTTTTGATTTCATCCAACTGTAACTTCGATAAAACTGCCCTCAACTTCGGATAGATTTGTACAGTAGTTACATGAGATTTTGAAATATGACTCAGCGTCAATTGAGTATCAATATCATCAATCTTAATTAATTCAGCTTCGAAGTGATAGACGGTACATCAACTTTGCCTCAAACATAACAGGAATTTGAAGCGGGGATTATTATTTCCAGTAATTGAGAGTTCGTACCATGATGAAGCATCGCGAATGAAATAGTTTCGTCGATGTTCATTTTTGTTATTTCAATATAACATACAATTCATGGAGATTGGAAGAAATGTGAGAAACTGAAATTTGTTATAAAAGGTACGAATTCAAGACACATGTGCAGAATTCAAAAAAAACAACATCCTCTTGTGAACTTCCACAAAATTCGAACAATGAGCCTATTTTGAGCAATCAATTCAAGAAAATGTGACTTCATATAGGGCGAAAGTCACGTGAATCCGACCGAGTAGGCAATTTTTCATATTTTCCAAAGCAGAGTTCAGAGCTCAAGTCGATTTTCTGAATAAACTAGTATTTAGAGTTTTTTCGATGTGATTTCGACTTCATGAATCACACTATACATATAGGTATTCAACAATGAAAATAAATGGCGATTGTTCAGAAGAAACGATAGATTCTAAGCCTATTTTCCACAAATTCGATATTAGGCTTTGAACAGCTACATGTTGGTCTAGTAGAACATGGACAAGAAGTATGATGATAGATTAACCGACTCATCTAGAAGGAAGTTTGATCTCCATTATTCGATTGATCACGTCTACTGCTCCTTCCTTTTTGATCAATCGACTGAGATTTTCAGATTCTTCATCTCAAACGTATTGAAGATCTATCCTAGACCCACAGGAGTGTTGCTGGCAGGGCGGCAAACTTGATTTTGCTTGAATTACTCAGCAGTTCGGAAGCGTAACTACATGATGGACTATATAAATTTGGTCAATCGTACAATGAAGATTGAAGTTTGTTCCAGGTATGTCGTTCAATTTATCATCATTATTCAGATACCATGCCTACTGGACTATTTCAACAAAATGGGTTTCCACGCCCAGTTCAGGGTCAATGCGGCAACATTGAAAAAGTACGACGTACCGATATATTCAAATGCGATTTCTAGACCCAAATTTCCATGCTCATAAATTATGAATGGAATGAAAGGGTCGGCCGACATCGGAACAGCCGCCGTTTTAAAATTCATGAGACACCAAAAACAGATTTGCACTACATCCTGATAAATTCTGACCAGCCCGTTGATTTTCAGCTGAAAACTCATTTTGGTCCCTCTAAATCATTAGATGGTGCAGTATTTTGGATGTCGCAAAAACCGTAGTGAATAGCAAGCAATAGAACATATTCTAGTGAACACAATTATATTCAAGTCACACCAAGACGATAGAAGGCTTTCATTTGCTATCAGAAGATTCAACTTCTTTCGAGAATCTTTGATCTGCTGAATCCATATCTCTATACTGCGAAATATACCTAAAGTTGATGACGATAAAACGAATAGAAATATATAGATTTCAACGATGGACTCTTGAATGTTTCAGTCATTGGAGTGCAAAGTTCGTTTTGGATTATATCATCCTCATCTCATCAATATTCACCGTGCAGCGTCGCTGCATCATAATTTCTCTGTGAAGTTTCAACACTCTGTGGAACCATGAGACACGAGGTTCCAGAAACGAGTGATGAATGGAAAGGGGTGCTTTATGAGACACAATGACATTGTTAGCGATTCGATAACCTTGATGTGGTTCGAATCCCGTGGACGTTTTCCAAGTTTTTATCACCTAAGAGAACTTTGAGATTAATGAGAGTTATAGGAATAATTCTGTTGCACTACAAAGACTCACCATAATATATTATGAAATTTTCGAAGTACCATACCCACACAGGGCATTTTTGATTGGATAGCAAGACTATGCTGGGATATCGGCAAAGATGGCATACACACAAAGTGTCACTAATGAATATAATCGTAGGATGGCTGATGTCAATTTCGTAATTTGAACAACGCGAAGTATCAGGAATCGCCTGTGATTATCGATGTCTGATCGAATGTCAAACAATCTCTAAAATGACATTTTCCTGAAGATTCGCATCATGGGAATTACACAAGTCGTCCTGGTGCAACGTAAATATACATGAAAATAAACTAATAGGTTTATAGTTAACGCAACAACATTGAGGCATTCCGTAACATTCTGCTCCTGCAAAAAGTGCACTTCGCATTTATTTTTTTCCATTTTTTTTTCTGAGGAAAATATTCATAGGTGAGATAAATATATACTCTCGATGTGGCTGTAAGTCGAAATAAATCTTGATATGTTTCTGAATGACGACAAAGTAAGCTAGAATTGAGAAAAAAAAAGAATCAAATATCCGGAGCCTCAGGATCCGGAAGAGGACACAGCTTGACAAGTGAATGCGTCAACGTGCCAGTACTTGTCTTTGTAGAATTCCTCATGAGTGAGAAGCTGCTGTCCATCACTCGGGACAGATGACCTTCGACTGATTTCACTCCACTTTTCCACAAACCACCCCAATGAGGCAAAGCAGCTGGAATGAGAGAATGAGTGATATTCTCGTGCGCAGCTATATATAACTTAAATAACTTTTTGGTCAAAGTTACTTTTTAAAAAAGATTTATTTTATGTCATACAAAAGCAACTGAACAATTCGGATTCTAATTCTAGACTGAGGGAAACATGTGAGAAATACAGTGTCACGGGCTCTAACTGATTCTAGGAAATATGTTGATCTTGCATTATCAGGCGTCCGATTTCGGTGATGTGTGTGGTTTCCGTAGTCGGCTATGATTCTCACGGGAATATAACTCCTCCCCCATTAGAATGAAGCTTCCTCCGGAAGATTCACTTTTCGTTCTTGGAAGTTGACCTCTTGGAGTTGATTTGCGTTTCCAAGTTGATTCGTGATTTTCTTCCATTTGTGCCAAATAAGGATGATACCTATAACGGCGACGCTAATATACAGGATGATGGTCCAGAGGCTTGGTCTATGGTAGCCGAAATCTTGATTTATAGTTGGGACGATTCTATTCGTCGGAATTTCTGAAATTTTCAGCGTTTTCAGTTGGATCTTGAAGTCGGTGAAATTTTCCTTCTTCAAGTCAAATATCAATTTGTTCGCTACCAGTGGCGTGCCATAAGTTTTGTCTTGAAAACCCATTTCCTGGTCGTGGAAGAATATCTTGCACTTTGAATTTTTCAAAAGATATATTCCTGATACGGTCTTAGTTTGTATTTCGTCTTCGCACTGGAATTGCAGGTTTTCTTCTAGTGGAAATACACCTAGATATTGATCGATCTCCGGGATTCTTTCCATATGACTATCTGAGATTTCTATACGGCTGTATTGACAGTTGCTGGTATTTTCTTCCAGAATGATGTGTTCTTCGCAAGTTGTCTTCGTATTCCTCAGGAGGTGGCTTGGACAGTGGAATATTTTGCCTTGGGTACATTTGTCACTTAGAGATTTCATCGTGTTGTCTTTTGATTTCAATAGGTAATTTGAATTTGGAATAATTGTCAAAAATTCTGACTCGTGCTTCGTGGGTATAGGAAGCAAATAATAAAGTTCAAAAATGGATTCAAAATCGATAGGAATCGATAGGAAATAATAAATTCTGTCTTTTTCTATTCTACATTTCACATCTAAGATTGACTCGAAGTCTAAGATGTTCTCGTATTTTAATTCGAAAGGAAGTTGATTTTTATAATGTAGTGAAATTCTTTCTAGTTCGAGAAACAAGTCTTTTGGTTTAATGATGCTAGGATGCATAGTTCTTAGTTTACAAAATGTCAATGAATTCTCAATATCCTGTAAGACATTAAGTATACCATTGAAAAGAATAACCATCTGATTGAAAATATCTTTGGCGTATAAAATATGTTGATTTTGAATTTCGTGCTTTAGAATGTTTTTCAGCTGTAAGATCCTTGATGTAAGTTCAAGTTCATTATGTTGGATGTCTCGTATTGTATCATTGAATTTTTGGACAATTTGATTATTCAAACTATATTGCATTTTTAATTGCTCTTGGAGGTTAATTTGATTTGATTTCAAATGATCTAAAATATTATTGATTCTCTCGCCATCTTCGGCGTCGAGATTTCCAGATATACTTTTGACAATTGATCCTAAACCATTTATCAATCCACGTTTATTCCTGATGGGTTTTGGTGATTGAATTTGAATATTATCGAATTTTTCGTCTATACTTGCTCGTATATAATTCAGAATGGTGACGTAGTTTTCAACAGATCGGGTGTAAATTGTGTTATCCTTGAGGTTAGGGCTGATATTGATATACTGAATGTTCAACTTATTGTATTCTTCGATAAGTGGCTTGAGATCGTAAAAATGAGTGAAAGTATGTTCTGTTCTTTGAAGTTTTGCTGGACCTAACTTGATTGGAAGGATTCCTAAGTTGTTTGTGATGTTTTCTATTTCTGTTGCGTGCCCGAAGTAGAAGCAGGAGTACCTGAAATAGTTTTCAGTTTAGTTTTTTGTCTGGGTCTTTTGATATTAGAAAGATGGATTTTATCTACAGTGTTTTTATGTGTTGGTTCTATTTTTGCGGTTTTCAGTTCAGCGTCAATACTTTTGATTTTCTCGCGTTTGAATTTATTCAAGGTTTTTCTCTGCTTTTGCTTATTTTTCACAAATACTACTTCTGGAATTTCTGGTATTGGTTCTTTATTTTCGTTAGCTTTCTGAATAACAGTTTCTTTACCCTTTTGCAAGTCATTATTCAATTTTTGGTACAACAATTTCACCTTGTCTTTATGATTGGTGATATAATTATTGACTAATTGTTTTTCGATATCAATATTGAAAGGACAATCAGTTTCTAAATGACCAGTGACTATTTCGTAAGGCTTCAAATTTGTTACTGAATGAACTGTGTTATTATATGCCAGAAGGGCGTAATTTACTTTTGATTCGATTGAGTCATCTTTGTATTCATTCTGATTATTGAGTAATCGAATGTGCTCTACAAGGGTAGAGTGGAATCTTTCTATAAGTCCATTTGATTCAGGATGCTGTGAACTTATGAAATGAATATTAACTTTATGAATCTCGAGTAGTTCTTTCACTAGTGAATTTTTGAATTCTAGGCCGTTGTCTGAAACTATTTGGTGTGGAATTTTATGATGTGTGAAGTATCTTATCAATTTATTAACCACTTCGAGTCCTTGAGCAGAATCTAATTTGTAAGCTTGGGCGTATTTGGAAAATGAGTCGATGATTGTTAAAAATTTTACGTTTTCTAAAGTTATGCTATCAATATGTAATATTTCAAAAGGTTTCACTGGTGTGGGTGTTATATTGAGTTCTAATTTCAATGGTTTCCTGTCGTATTTTGTGACTAAACAAGTTTCGCATTCGTTAATATAATTTTGAATCGATCTTCTTTGATTTGGCCAATAATAAGTGGATTTAATACGTTTTTCAGTTTCATCTAACCCTCTATGATTCGTTTTGCCTTCGTGATATTTTTGAATTATTTCCTTGATATCGTCGTCAGATGTAACGTCGATTAATTTCTTAGTGCACCTTACTAGGGTTATAAGAGAATTTTTGAAGAATTTCTGAAGGACATTTGAAAATTTCTCGTAAATCGGGTCTTCGAAATAAATATAATATTTTATTTTAGGAACAACAAATTCTTTAATGGCGTTAAAAATATCTTTTTCATAATTGTTTCGTGAAATCTGTATGAGGATTCTTTGTTTCGTTCTATACAGTTTTATAACACTAGGTGTCGCTGGTTCGTAATTCACTTCAGAGATGACTATTTGATTTTTACCGAAATTTACTGGACAATCAATTATTGGGATACCAACAATCGGATTTTCAGAGTTTGAATGAATGGTTTGATCATTATCTTCTTCTGCGTTATTTTCTTGGTCCAAATCGTTAGCTTCGGCAATCATCGATTGATTATCGGTTTCAGTATTATTATTTGCCTTTTCAAGATCTTGGTTAAATTTCGTCATGTAGTCAAAAATGTTAGTCGGATTTTCGTCATTCGTCTCGTTCATGTTGAGTTCGATTCTAGAAAGAGCGTCCGCGTTTTTATTCTGAACCCCCTTTTTGTATTCCATTTCATAATCAAATTCCTCTAACTTGAGGCGCCATCTTAGTAATTTGGAATTAGGTTCCTTAAGTGAAAACAACCAAAGCAACGGTTTGTGGTCACAAACGACTTTAAATTTTCTTCCGAATAAGTATGGCCTGAAATACTTGACAGCCCATACTATCGCTAACAATTCTTTTTCTATAGTAGAGTAGTTTTGCTCGGATTCGTTCAGTGTTCTGCTAGCGTATGCTATTGGCAGGTCTGATCCGACTTTACCCTGAGACAAAACTGCTCCTATCGCAACATTACTTGCATCTGTTGTAAGAATAAAATCTTTTGTGAAATCCGGGTATTGAAGAATTGGTTCATTAATGAGCAAGTTTTTACACATTTCAAAACATTTTACGTAGTCTGGATTTTTTATATCAATATGCGCGTCTTTTTTCAAGCATTTTGTCAAAGGTTTCGTTAATTTGGCGAAATCTTTGATGAATTTTCTATAGTACCCTAATAGTCCTAAAAAGCCTTTAATTTGTTTGGTATTTTTCGGTACTGGGTAATTTTTGATAGCTCTGATTTTATCAGGATTTGGTCGAACACCTTCAGGGGTCACAACATGGCCTAGATAAGCCACTTCTTTCCTTAGAAATTCTGACTTATCCAGCTGAATTTTGAAGTTAGAATTTCGTAGTCTCTCGAATACCTCTCGCAAGCGATTGATGTGTTCTTGGAGACTCGTACTGAAAATGATGATATCATCGAGGTATACAAGACATTTTTCGTTTTGTATTCCTCGCAAAATATTATCCATAACTCTCTGGAATGTGGCTGGTGCATTTTTCAAGCCAAATGGCATTCGAAGGAATTCGTAATGACCATTACCAGTGTTGAAGGCGGTTTTTTGGATATCATCTTCAGCCATTTCGATTTGGTGAAACCCTGAAGCCAAATCAAGCGTCGAAAAGTATTGGCATCTGCCAAGTTTATCTAGTAGTTCGGTTATATTCGGCAGTGGATATCGGTCACCAATAGTTTTATCGTTGAGTTTCCGATAATCCACAACGATTCGCCATTTCTTTTTGCCAGAAGCATCTAACTTTTTTGGCACAACCCAAATAGGGGATGACCATGGAGAGTGAGACGGCCTTATTATATTTTGATCTAACATGTTTTGAATTTGCGTATTAACTTCTTGTTTGTGAATTTCGGGATATCTATAAGTTTTAGTATACACCGGCATTTCATCAGAAGTTTTTATTACGTGTTTAACTCTACTTGTAAATGATAATTGATTTCCTTCAATATGAAATATATCAGAATATTCTTTAATTAGTTTGGTGATCTCTGTTTGTTCTTCCGAATTCATATGTTCGGTTCGAATTTTGGAAATATCAAATTGAAATTTTTCGAAATTGACGTTATTGAAATTTGGACAAGAAGAGGGTTCGTATTCATCGAACAATTCGGCGTCCATTGGTTCAGTCATGTCAATTAATAATTGAGAATTTGATGGATTCAATATTGAGCAAATCGCTTGATTATTTTTGACAATAGTCAAACATTCTGGTATTTCTAATTGTGAAATCTTCATATAGGGTATAACTGCTTGCCCATTGGCAATATTCCTAATATTAACTTTGATTATTTGTTCCGATCTCGGCGGTACTACTATACAATTCGTACAGGGAGATACTTTATGAAAATTAAGTTTTATTTTCGAATTTGGGGTAATCAACACATTTTCATTCAAATCAATAACAGTATTTAACAATTTCAAATTGTCGAGCCCTAGGAGACAGTCAAAATGGTCATGAAACTTAAATAGGTGAAACTTCAGAGGTAAATTAGATTTATTGAGTATTTTCGAACAAGGAATCAATGTACTATATAGTTCGGTTGATGTACCGTGTGCGGTTGTAATTTGGAAAGGATCTTTTTTTATTGAGGATTTGAAATGAATTTCGGCTATATCAGGTCTTATGAATGATTTTGTACTACCAGTGTCTATCAAAAACTTCAAATTATTTTCTGGAAACACTATGTATGGAAGTTCACTTCTATTATTAGTTAGATTCATTAGTTCAAAATGATTCAGTTTACTATTTCCGAGGCTTCTTCCTCTAAAAAATGTTCATTTTGATCTGCTTCTACTGGGTGTTCGACTATGGGTTGATTATCTATATTAAACAATTCTTCAGCAATGTAGTTTGGTCTGTTTTGTCTGAAATTTTGGTGTTGATTCAATCGATAGTTTTGATTTGAGTTTGGTTGATTAGGTCTATAAGTATTTCTGGTTGAAACACTCATAGGTGTAGGTTTCGGGAGATTTTGAGTTTGATTGGGTCTAAACGCGTTAAAATTCCTATTTTGACTCTGAAATGCATTACTACTATGAGGCTGTTGGGAATTTTGTTGAAAAGAATTATTTGTTCTGTTAGGCATTCGAGTGTTATGTGAAAAATTTGTGATTTGCAATGGTGGAATAATGCGTGGTCTATTCTGAGAGCTTTGGAATGATGGTTTTGACTGGAATTGATTTTTCGGTGGTCTTTGTTGGACCGCGTCTAACTGAAAATCATTTGTGAGCATATTTAAGGCATCATTCAAATCTTTCGGATTTTTAGTACGCATTAAAGAACCAATAGGATCTTTCAATCCTCTCAAAAGTACTCTAAGTGCTAAATTTCTAACATATTTGCCTAATATATCAACTTCCTGTACAGTACCACCAGTAGTCAACTGTGAAATCTGTAAATTCAGAATTTGTTGGATTCTATTGTAGAATTCAAACGGTGATTCATTTGCTTGTTTAAGTTCAGTCATTTCAATATTCAGAGTAAATATATCGCGTTTATCCGCATATGTGTTTAACAAAGCGTTTTTCAAATCTGCCCAATTTCTTATGATACAAGACGATATTTTTAAAGCAGCATCGCCTTTTACTTTTGCTAGGATACTAGACATCAGATATTCATTCTGAAAATCGTTCACATCCACAGCATTATAAAACTTATTTACTAGTTTCTCGGAGATTTCTATAAATCTCGGCAATAATTCCATTTCACCGTGGAAATCGGGAATCATGTTAAAATATTCTTGTTTCAAGACAGCCATTGTATATACTTGTGGATCTGCACTCGAAATTAATGAAATATTGGAAATTGATTGGGTCAGTTGAAAATCTCTTATTGAATTTGGTGATCTAGAGCGATATGAGGGGAAATTAGGGATGTTTGAGTCCGAATCAGAATTGTTTGAATGTTCAGAATTTTCAGAATTGTCAGAATTATACTGGTCTTGAAAATCTCTATATGACATCAGTACTTACAGCAAAATCCAAATCCACTCCATCGGTCCAGGGCCAGGCATCGGAAGAGACAGCGATTGTACTTCTCGGTTGCTGCTGATGTTGATGGAAACGAACGGATTCTTCTCGTCAAGCTACTCAGTTCACCTGACTGGATTTTTCTGCCGTACGCGTACCGAATTTTTCGAATAGGTCGATAAATCGTAGAAACGAATCAACTTGTTATATTCACTAACAAATGATCGACCAATCCTACCGACTGCGCCACTTAAATAACTTTTTGGTCAAAGTTACTTTTTAAAAAAGATTTATTTTATGTCATACAAAAGCAACTGAACAATTCGGATTCTAATTCTAGACTGAGGGAAACATGTGAGAAATACAGTGTCACGGGCTCTAACTGATTCTAGGAAATATGTTGATCTTGCATTATCAGGCGTCCGATTTCGGTGATGTGTGTGGTTTCCGTAGTCGGCTATGATTCTCACGGGAATATAACTTATATATATATATACAGTATGATGCAAATGTATGGAAAAAATTCATTATTTCAGAAATGGGCGACATTTGAAGAAATTCCAAAAACACGTGAGTTTTGATTTCTGAAGCCTCATCTCATGATATTCATATGAGAGATGTTACGTCACCGGTGTTGAAGTAACGACGTAATGGACGATTTCTTCAAATACAAATAGGGGTCATGTGACACCTAGATTGAAAGGTCTACCGATCGTCTATTCAACAGTCGGAATGTTGCATAAGAAGATTGAAATTAAGATGGACTATCATGTGATTAATTGAATCTTGCAGAGGTCTGCTACTAAGAATTGAACATCGAAGGAACGTCTTGTTAAAAAAATACGTCGAAAAAAAGTTCTGAACTCTAGTTTTTTTTTTTCGGAAGTCGTCTTGTTTTGAAATGAATTTATTCCATACATTTGCATCATACTGTATATATATATGGGACTGCAGCAAAACGAAGGTGTGTATAACATTAGATTTCCAATATAAGTTGGGTCTTTTTGGACCTTTTCATAAGAGTTTTCATTTTTCAGTAGGGTTGAGGACGATGAAAACTGATATGAAAAGGTCCAAAAAGACCCAACTCTCCAAATTCGAAATGAATGTAATGCATTAATAAAAAATCTCCTCAATTCCAAACAAATAGACGGAAATACAGAAAAGAAACTTACCTCTTATACAGGAATAATTCCAAAATTTTATGCACTTCCAAAAATCCACAAACCTACACTTTCAGTTCGACCTATCATTGCTTCTAATAATAATCCTCTTGAACCTCTGGCAGATGTACTGACAAAAGCATACGATTTTGAGAATCCTTATTATATCAAGGATTCTTTTGACCTCTCATCAAAATTCAATAAAATGCAACTTCCTGACAACTATGTACTAGCAAGTCTGGACGTGGTTTCACTTTTCAGCAATGTTTACTTAGATGCTTGTATCAGATCAATACATGAAAATTGGAACCAAATAAGTTATTTTTGCAATATCTGTGAAGATGAATTCATCAAATTATCAACCTTCCTCTTTAACAATACATATTTCTCATTCAACATGCTAATTTATAAGCAAACCTTTGGCACTCCTATGGGAGCAAAAATAAGTCCCATTTTGACAAA
Organism: Phaedon cochleariae; assembly: GCA_918026855.4. NCBI lineage: Eukaryota > Metazoa > Arthropoda > Insecta > Coleoptera > Chrysomelidae > Phaedon > Phaedon cochleariae. Next base: position 28,747,924 of record OU896709.1, read on the forward strand.
CTATGTTATGGACGAAGTGCTAGATAATGTCTTGAATGCCCTTTCCTCTAATGTTTTCTTCATAAAAAAATACGTAGATGACATCATCTTAGCCCTTCCTCAATCAGAGATAACTGAAACGTTAGATGTATTCAATACCTTCGATCCTTACATTCAATCTACTATTGAGAAAGAAGACGAAGACTGTAGTGTTCCATTTTTGGACACTAGACTGATTCGTACCCAGGATAACACAATATTAATAGACTGGTATAGGAAACCTATGAGTTCTGGCAGATATATGAACTACTGGTCCTACCACAGACAATCGATAAAAATTAACCTGATCAAGCAGATGAAGCAACGAGTGTTACGTATCTCTGATCCTTCTTTCCACCAAAAAAATCTGAAAATTCTCTACATACCTTGTTTTTACAAAATGCATACCCTTCATCATCACTTAACAAGATTTTATTCAGCACTCCACCCATTAACCAGATGACCAATCAAATAGTTCCTGAAAATATTAACAATATAAATAATAACTCTCAAAATAATCTTCTCTTCATCTCCTTACCATTTATTGCAGAAATCAATCCAAAATTATCTAGAATTCTCAATACACTAGGAAATTTGAAAATTCCACTAAAAACAGTGTGAACTATAAACTCTTCATTTTCTGTGGTCAAATACAAAGTTCCAATACCACATCAATCAAATGAAATATATTGTATTCCTTGTTCAAACTGCAACCATGAATACATAGGCCAGACTTCTAGGTTACTCAAAGACCGCATAACTTCCCACAAAAGTGACAGCAGACTTCACCCTGAAAGATGTGCTCTTAGTGAACATATGTTCAAAGAAGGTCATAACATGGACTATAATTTCACCAAAATCTCAGCAGAAGAAAAAAATAATATAAAACGAATTTTTTTGGAAATGACATTCATATCCCAATCTATGAACAGCTTAAATAAAAGAACAGATCTGAATCATTTAAGTGAAATTTATTCATACTTACTTTTGTCAGATAAGAATCCCAGAGCTCTCAACAACATTTCAACTTTTTAAATACACCCAATAATATAGTTTTCTATCAAAGTCTATAACAATTAATAATGACTTATTCAATATTAGATAATATCTCATCAGAAGTAACTGTAACTGTTCCAACTGTATACTACCTACATGTCCCACAAGCAGTAACAATTGACAAATGACTGACTTAGTGTCAATTGACAATTGTCATTGTTAACCTCAATATAAGTTTTATGCAAATTTCTGAACAAATTCGAGCATGGCCATGTGTTTCGGCAGCCGAATATAATTTAAAAAAATTCAATAAGAAATAAATCTCATTTTACTGTTTTCAAAATTTTACAATTTCAAATTGATCTTTTTGTCCACTGTTCCAATGTATTACAAATTACTGTCCTGTGTGTGTCTTGTGAATCAACCACTGTTACCATCTTTCAACGATCATTCTCACTGACATTGTAAGTACCTCACTAATAATTTTACAGAGCCTTTTTCACAGAAATTTTTCATAAATTGTAGCTTCCTGATGATGACAATATTCATTGTCGAAATATTGGAAATATAATGTTATAAGAGTACACCTTCGTTTTGCTGCAGTCCCAAATAATTTGAGAGTTTTCAACCAACTTGTCAGCAAAAGACTACCCTTCTGCTTATATATATATAAAAATATATATATATAGTTGAAGTAGAACAGAGCTTCATCAGTTCTTCCTGATGGTACAGCAAGAATAAGGCCGAAATGATGAAGCTCTGTTCTACTTCAACAGCTACGATATCAACTCACAATTCACATCTGAGGAAGAAGTGGATCAATGTATCCCGTTCCTAGTTTTGAGAGTCTGCAGAGGTAAGATAACATCCTGAAAACAAAATGGTATAGAAAACCATCCTGCAAGAATGAGAACGAATCTTATCACTGCCCCAAAGAATGAAGTGAATAAGCTCTCACATCCAACTTTTCGAGTGGACGGTCTCAAGGAATTGAGAAACATCTTAGAAGAAAATTCATACCCAACAAATTTAATCAACAAAATTTTATTCAATTCAGATCAACCTACTTTGCCACAATATCAATCATTCAACAGTAATACAAATGTCAATCAATCACTCCCAACACAACCTATACAGATTACATATAGATCACTTCCGTACATTGAGGAACTTACACCAAAGCTAACCAATGTCTTCAAATCAGACAAACTTCGTATTGCAAGAAAAAATATAAAAACCATATATTCCTCACAAAGTAAAATCAAAACTCCTTTGACAACACCGGAGAGCTCCAATGTCATTTAGAGTATTCCTTGTCTCAATTATTGTGATCAGGTTCAGATAGGACAAACAGGAAGGAATTTACAAGGTCGCATTACGTCTCATAAAAGTGATTGTGATTTGAAAAAATCGAGATGTGCACTCTCAGAACACACCACTACATTCAATCATTTTGGGAATTTCACGAATATTGAAATTTTAGAATCACAAACCAGTAATCAAAGGAGAACATTCTAAGAAATGGTACATATGAACAACGAACGTAAGTGTATGAATAAACGATCAGATATTGCAAACCTCAGTACAATTTACAGTTATCTACTCACTTTCCAAAACAAATCTTCAAATCAATTTTCAGATTTTAATTAACCGCCTGTTTTCATGGAATGACATTGACTAGACAGTGAACACACGTCGTGCGGCATTGACATAGCTCCTCCCACATTTTTGAATTCTAATCGTCACATCTATTTCCGTTTGGAATTGATGAAGGTCGAACACCATGTGCTCATTTTCTTGACAAAGTTTCACAGGACCAGTAAGGTTCTAATAAGACTTGTTATGTAATTATTTTTAAAATTTTTTGTTATATGTTTTCAAAAATAGTGTATTGTTTTGAAGTTCAACTATGATATGCATTAGCTGTTTTCCATGTAATCATTCAAGTAAGTAAGTTTTTCCAATTTTTTACAAGATACCATACTCATAATGGGTCTTTGTATTTTCAGATGTCTTGATAATGAAAATTAAATTTTTCGAAAGCTCGACAATTTGACAAAGAGTCTTTTACCTACATTGGCCATTCCCTTTGACTGCAACCTCAAGGAAAAAAGAGATTTTAGCTGTTTTCGTAACACATAGTTTTCTATGATTCAGGCCAACTCACCTATATCCAAAATCGTCTCGATGAGTTGGTTCAAGGTGCCCTGAAGTTTTTCTGGGAAATAAATAATCTTGCTCATAAAAAGAGTAGGCTGAGATCGATTTCGATAATTTTTTGCATGGCATAATCTGTGACTGTGAGTCACGTTTTGAGATATATTTCATCAATATCAGTGACCTGTGAGTATTTCAAAACAACCATGTTGCCGTACAAATTTGGTGATAACTTCTCAGAGGTCACACTGAGAACTTCCAGTTTTCTTTTCTCAGGTAGATATTCCCTCCAGAAATATTTTTTGTATCGTGTTAATTTTTGAGTTTTGAGGTTCATTTGCGAATGAATAATTTCTGATCTGAGGCATCTTATACATTTTTTTTTAATAATCTGGTTGGGACATGGCTTGACTGGAGACTCCTGGGATGAGAATAAGTTTATTTTAGTCAACTCATGATAATACAAATTGAATTGTGATACATCTTACAACAACGAAGTTGTGAATCAATATCATTTCATAACACAATTGAAATAGTTACAGAAGTAGTAAAGTTACAATCAAACATGTTAAAAACTTGAACTTATTGTTAGCTGTTCATGGTCACCATGTGGCCAGATAAATGAAAAAATCATATTGAAATTAGGCAGAGAATGTTGATTGACTGTATTGACGTGACAAGTACTATCCAGTGGTACCAAGTATTGTACCAACTGCAAAACATGTGGCAATTTTTGAATTCTAGATTGGAATGTCATTGTTCTGAATCAATATTGGATTCAACCCTGAGGGAGTTGTTGTCTGATGTCAATAAATAGGGATAGATTCCACTTATATATTTGATGTCATTTTTTTCATTCAGTCATTCACCTCTTGATAGATAAACTCCATTTACAAAAAGGACCTCTTGGTTGAGTTATTTTCAGTTGTTATAATTTAAACGTTGTCATAATCCATATGATGATCAAATTGGTTCACATGATCAGCTAGAGCACATCCTCCTGGATGGAATCTGCTATCACTTTTATGTGAGGCAATTCTCGCCTTAAGGGCTCTTGAGGTCTGACCTACATATTTCTAATCACAATTCCTGCAAGGAATACTATAAACTACATTCATTCGAGATGTCAATGGAACTTGATCTTTCACTATTGTGTATTTGGATTCAATAATGAGAACCCTTTTTTGCCTTTTTTAATTTTTGGCATGATTACAAAAATTCTAGCAAGTTTGGGTGTGATATCTTTCATGTGAGGAATTGATGTGTATTTGTTGTGAGGGAGTAACAGAAAATTGATTGTCAGTGGGATTGTGTTGATTACTAGGGGTGTCAGCTTCTAGTGTGGCAGAGTTATTGAATAAGATATTTCTCACCAAACTATGTGAACATGAATTATCTATTAAAAGTTGTGGGAGAATATTGAGGTTTTCCTTGCGAAAGTTGTCTGAGATTTTTTATAATCTAGTTTTCATCTGTTTGATCAGGTTCACATTCATCGAAGTTCCATGATAGGATAGATAATTAATATATTTATCTACCTATATACAAGTCTCTGACTTTCGAGGGTTGCTTTGCAACTAAGCTGGCGGTTAAAAACACTTTTAAACACTTTTTAAACACTTTTAAACACCTGAGTTGCTGTACCAATCAATCAAGATACTGTTGTCTGCAGTCCTGATGAACTTTGTGTCGATAAAGGGTACGGACTGCTGATTGTCTTCATTTTCTATCGTGAACTGAATGTAGGAATCGAAACTGTTGAGAGTATCAAGAATCTCACTTGTACAATGTTTCGGTGAAGCTACAATTATGTCATCGACATATTTTCTGGTAAGAAAAGGTGTGAAGAATGAAACTGGAATAGCTGTGTCCAATATCTCATCCATCACATGAAAGTGCTGAAGGTTCTTTTGAAAAACTTGTTATTGAATGAAAAATATGTGTTTTCGAAAAGGAAAGTTAATAATTTGGAAAAAATTTCTTCACTGACATCTGCACATTGTAACATCAGTTATTCTGCTAATAGTAGATAAGCATATGTATATGTTCTTCATTGCTGTGAATATTCAACCTGCAATTTTTTTGTTGATATCCCTTGCCTTGCCGATTATTATGTAGCTATTTTATTTCTATCCACTATTATTCTTCATCGTATAATTTGTTTTTTTGTACTTGGCTTCTACTCATCATAACATCCACCTGCGGTCATCACCTGAAAGTGTATCACACTGTGAAATGAATTTTGTTGGTGAAATGTGAAACGTCAAAATTTAAAATTGATGTGTTCCTGATTTTTTTTGATAAGGCTATAGAAATATCGAATTTATTCCATACTTTACGGACACAGTGAATGTGAGTGAAACAAATCAATGTTAGGTTAATTCATCGTAAGAGTATTCGACTTGGGCTGTGTTATTGAACCCACTGCTGTGTGTGTCACCTGATCAGATATACATCGTTGAATCGTTGAAAATCACCTAGAGTCGCGTTCCGAAATCGTTTATTCGAAGGTAGGTACGCAAAATAACAAATGGCAAATAAATGTCATTATAAAACTCACAGGTTCTCAAGATCTGTTTCACAAGGATGAGGATAATAATTTATTATTATCATCATAAATTCACCTTTCTGTTCAATAAAAACAGTGTTCCTGCCAATTGATACAACAATGAAGACCACCCCATTCATATGAATGTGAGTTTTTAAATGAAATTGATCAAATAGGTATTGACTCAAAGCATAAACGAGCACCAAAGCACAAAACTTGACAAACCTATTGTCAGAATACAACATTACATTACGAAGTTGATTGGACAAATATACTGGAATTCGAACGAAGGCATTCTCAACTGATGTTCTCATGATCAACTCATAGAAGTGTTTAAGATGAATATAAAAAAAATTACAAATTGGCAAATTATTAACGAAAAGAATTGAAAAACTGAAAAATGTCTTGAAAGGTCATTCTCTGGGATTTTGGCATAACTTCCAATGGTTAACAACTTCTCTCCATAGCAATTGACTGAATTTTCCGAAATAAGGGTAATTTACTCCTGAACAATTTCAAGATTTTTTGACCTACCCTGTATGCTCTCTTACATGCAACTATTCTTAGAGCACCTGAAATTATTACTTGATTGATTATCTCTCTTCTAATGGAAACACCCCTGTAAACTCATTTATTGTTGAGTCAGTTCTCTGAGATTTTCAGGAGCGAGAAATATACCGGAAATACATACACACCCCCATTCCCGGAGAATAATATTATGCGGAATGATGAGTTGAATATCACTTTGGATTCGAAACGAGGACGTCCAATTCACTGACTAATGAGTTTTTGATTCACAGGATGCGCTCGAAAATATCTCGAGAACTTAAAGGTACTGACAGAAACTATACTGATACGGTTTTGTTGTGTCAACCAATTTCAATACTCAATTCTAGACAATAATTTGTTATTATACTGATGATTTGTTAGTAGCAAATTACAGCACGTTTGGATCTCCGTTTGAAAAGGGGCTTATGGAATGCTTAGTTTCGTAGGCTGTAAAGTTCAACCAACAAGTCTGTTCGAACAAAACTGACGCAAAACCAAAGTGTGTGGCTGTGAAATGTTCGTTATTGTTGACAATTTCGCGAAAGAATTAGAAAAATAATAACGCCAAATCACATTCGTGGTGATAATCTTCTGATAATTTTCACTAGATAACTAGAAGCAAAACCCAGCGCCAAATCGTATCTGGCCAATCATGTGTTTCATTTCCATAGTTCGATTGGTATTGAGGAATTTCTCAACTAGCTTGAATACATCCAAACGAAACCATAAATAATATTCAACATTTGTTTCAGACCCAACAAGATTCACTTGACAATTATTTATTATTCTTCCAAACATGATGTTGAAATGTATGATGTTGAAAAAAAATGTAGCTAAAAAAACCAACAACTGTCTTTCCAATATCATATCAATATTTACCCCGAAATGATACAACAAAGTTCAATTGAATCCGTAATTATTCTGGTCGCAACATATCAAAACTAAATCTATTGAAAATCATCTCGGTTGAGGTTTAACTTCTTGACGAGTCTTCAAATTATACCTATTCTATACGAGTAGGTCGTGAACTATCATCTCGATGCGGCTCTCGAAACGGATGGACTGTGAAATATACTGGGCGATGTAATTTCAACCAGCTCAGGATCGATTCGATATCCTAATGAATGATAAGAACCTATTTGTAGTAAGTTCCTCACAATTGACTCCTTTGCTGTGACGTATCGTTCAGTTCAAGATATGAATGATTATTCAAGAAGAAGAACCATTTTTGTCAACCCCTGCAGTTGACTCCCCCCGCAGGTTCAAGGACTCTTGGAATTTCCACTTCCTATTTTCTCCGAACATATTCTTTAGTTGAAACAAAATCTTCTATCATGTCTTCTACTCGCCCTTATCTCAGACAATCATCGACTGAAGTAGTTACTATACTAGTGTTCGTTTCAAACATCATCGTTCAGTTCAGATCAAACTATAGGATTTGCTTCATTCACTAGAACATTTTTCGCCCCCAGAATCAGTTCCCGAACTGTCAATTTATGATAAAAAGAAGGTTGGTATCATGAATTTGTGATTTTTTTGGTATTCATCATGAATTTTTCATCGTATATTTGCGAGATGACTTACAGAGATGATTAACAATTCATTGCGGTCTTCTTGTATTGGTAACAATCAAATATGCAGCCTTCATTATACATTTATCTCTCTAATGACCTCTCTCGAATGTTTTCACTCATGTTCATGAAAAACAATAATTCCTTGGTTGAACATATCAGATCCTCACGTTTCACGAACTGGTCAATCTTCCATTCATATCCATGGAGGAACATTCAGATCGCAAGTAAGTTTTTTGTCGAAATTCAAAATCAACATACATGGCCAAAGATTACTTCTATTTAATATCAAAAGGAACAAAAGAATTTTCGAGATATAAACTTCCCCCAAGATATTCAACATCACACCCAAAGTTTATAGAAACTTTTGATATACAACTTCGGAAGTTCGCCCGTTATATGAACCAAATTCGCTCCACTCAACATAATATAGTTATTGGGCGAAGTTTCAAGAGCAAGCTGTAACATTTACCCTTTAATCGTGTTGCCATGTGTTGCAGGGGCATATAGGTAATGTACGATAGTTTGTTCTCTCTCCAGACGTTACTCGAGAAGTTTTGTGCATTCGGTAGAAGCACGACGAACGAGGGCGGCCCTTTAGGCAACCTGGAGCGTCTGGAGCTGGAGGTGGCTAATATCGTTGGGACGGTGTATTGTGTTCACTAACGGTTCATCAATAACTTGAGCTCTCATCAGTTTCTAGAAGAGCATTTCCATCATATTGTTAACACAAGTTCTTGAATATATTCAAAAGTAGTTGACTATAGTTCCCGATATTCGTAAATATCCCAGGACAGTCGTGTCAATATTCATTTTCTTCATTAAGCAGGAGAAAATTGTTATAGTCATCGACTAAGGTTCACATACATAACGAAATTCCTGTGAATCCAGACACTGGTATACATGGTGACTGATAAAAAAGGCCTCAAGTAATAGCGCTGCTATTATCAATCCGATTCTGAGAAATAAAAAAGCAAATGGAATGATTCATCAGATGCTTTGAGGTGACGTTCACAATTTCTTATCCGATCTCAATTCTAACGACAGCGATTGACATCTTTCTTCAAGATGACACTGTATTTTGTTTTCTGGCTGACATTTCTCTTTCAATAACATATTGTGTGGGTGTGAAGTTTACTTTCGTGCGAAATTACTTGGAAAAAATATGTTCCGCTTTCAGGAAATCTTTGTTTTCCAAAATCGGATAGTTACAGCGAGGCTATAGGTTTTGGGAAGTTCTTTGTCAAGTCAGCCTGTATGAGTGAATATCGAAGTATTTTGAGGACCTGTTATTAACGAATATTTCACGTTCTCTCCCAATATTGATACACTTTGATATCAGGAAATAGTCGTGAATTCAAGACATCCACTATTTGTATCAATTAATTACCGAAAACCCTATGGAGATGTTATTCATTCTATTGATTTGATGCCACCAAACGTGTCACCTTGCTAGTGCTTTTATCACGAAAATCTCAGGATGTAGGGTACGCAAAATATCCATCATTTGATCATAGAGTAATTATTCCTCCACAGGGTACTAAACAAATAATGGATATTCTGCTTCCCCTTCATTCTGGGAGAGTCAAGATGAGAGCCCTAGTGAAATCACACGTTTGGTGGCTAGGTATAGACAACGAAATCCAGATCATAGTCAAGAAGTGTGAACTTGTCAGCAAAACAGGTCAATGCCTCCAGAAAGCACCTCTTCATTCCTGGAAATACAGTTCTCAACACACCAAATGGACCACTCATAATTTGACTCTATTTCGAAGACCTGTATTTTTTTAAAAAATTGACCGATCTTCATGCGGTTTTCGATATCAGATGTGATGTTTCATCGGCTTCAAAGAGAGCTAGAACAATCTGAAAAAGTCCGCACAACAAAACTCACACAGGATGTAAAGTGGAACCATTACACTATGGTCTACATTTCCAATGCTGCCAGAACTCGAGAAATTTTTTTCTGATCAAAAGTCAGTCATATTATGATTCACTGGGACCTCATCTTGGGACGTTTTCGTGATTCCTCCTCAATTGGCCATTGGAACAAAAATTCGATTTTTTTTCGAAAGCCTTGCATTTCTTGATTTATTTCTCTAGAACTCCACTTGAGCTGGTGGCCAGGTAGCCGTGCGGACAGAGTGTCTAAAGTCGTGGAAATACACCAAGTCACAAAACAAAAGCCTATAGAATTTCTGGTTACCATTCGTATGTGTATTCTTAAGTATTCCAGATTTTGACAATCATGATAATCATGGTAACGAATATGGCAGTTCATCGAAGTCCATGAGAACGGATATAGGAGTGTATGTGCGTACCATTACAAGTTCCCATGTTTTTTTTCTCAAAGATTCGTAATATATATTTACCTAAAAAAACGAATAACTATTATAGTTGAACACTGAACAGTATTGTCGCCGAAAATCAGTTCGGGAAACCTGAGGAGATGTTTTCAATACCTACCCGAAATAAATGTTGAAAATACGAAATTCGAATATGAGATCTCTTGCACCATGAACAAATAAGGATAACTCTTGATATTTCAATACCTACCTTCTCTCCCTTTCCACCCCAGGGATGGACGATGTTCTACGAACATAAAATAGTGATTCTCTCTCGTTTGTCTTGAGCGATAATAAAAATTAAAAATATTAGCTGCAATCCAAAATATGACTTCAACCTTATCGGATTTTGGAATGAATGAACTATAAGATTTCTCAAGCTGTTCAACATCATCTGTTTTTCGCAAATATATTTTTCTCCGATTGGCAGCAAATATTAATTTTGCTGACACATATCAATCAGCAAAGTATTACTTTTCCTGCCTAGGCAGCAAAGTGGGTACTTTGCTGCCTAGGCAGCAAAATGGTTACTTTGCTGATTGATATGTGTCAGCAAAATTAATAATCCATAAATCGTTTATAATTTCCTTCATATTTCATCCGAGACTTCTCCGGCAACAAATTCAACTCTATATTTTTTGCCACCTTCCTTATTTCTGGAGGAGTAAGTACTTCCAGGTCGCTATCACAGTCCATTATATGATAATTTGAATATACCGTTTTTTTTTCGCACAACTGTCAGAAATTTCATTAATTGTCAAACTATAATTATTATGGACATTTCCATAGCAACCAACCATTCCAACAACTGCGATTTCCATCAAATTTCATTTTAATTGAACACTACAGGAAAAATAAAGAGATTGTGAGAATTGTAATAATTTGCAAATACAATATCCTCCTATATCATTATGAACAATCGGAGAAAAAATTATATGTTCAACTCGGCAGCAAAGTAGATTGACTGCCTTAGCTGAAATCCTAGCCTCGCTACGCTCGGCTATGAATTCAACCTCGGCAGTCAATCTACTACTTTGCTGCCTAGTTAAACAAATAACTATTGCAAGCGATTGATGCTGTGGCAAAAAAAAATATCGAAAAAATTCATTAGTTTTCTCCCCTCATTTCTAAAAAAAATATAGAGATATAAAAGTATCTGTGGATGACTGGGCGTGGATATTTTTCTTTGCCCCGAAGTGTTTAAAAATTTATTTTCAGACCTGAAAGAATTTTTTCAGCTGATAGTCAGTGACACTTCGTGAAATAAGATGTTGAAAGGTATTTGAGGAAAAAATTATAAGGAAAGTATGTGGAGATGTATTACTCTCCATATCAACTAGAGGTTTCGTAAACACTGTATCCATTATCAACATAAAATTCTTTCGTACAAATGTTTTGTCTTTGGCTTTCTGCAAGAAAGTAAGTAAGTAGTATAACTCACATAAATTATATTTCGAATAATAATTCCTTGTCAACATCAACTTAATTTAATATGAATTATTCAGGAAGTTTGAACTCATTGACCCTTCCTCCGATGACGTATCGCTCTCATCTGAATTGAAAGTTATCAAGACAGGTTCATTATTGGAAGCACATGTATTTCTTCGTCTCCCATGCCACAAATATCACTTTTTCTGTATGTCGTACATAATTTCTCCAATGCTCCACACCCACAGCTTCTAACGCCTTTGACCAGACCATTATCACATCTACCTGGGATGATTTAGTTTTGAAGATTTCGGCGTCATAAATCCTTTTAGCCTCTGACCACACCATTTCTATGGCATTATATTGGCAATGGTGAGGTGGTGATCTCAAAATATTGTGACCATGTTCTGATGCGTGAATATCTGAATGATATATTTTTTTTTGGATGACGTACGCTTGCCTGCAATTGATGGTTGTTCTACAAGAACCTGCCTATTGTTGCTCCTCTTGAATTTGAATTCAATTTTGCGAATCCAGGTATCCACCGATCTTGGTGAACAAGGAAAATCAAGCCATTCTTCAGTGAAACGCTTATGGAGCGATTTTATTGTAACATGTACTTTTCCAACATACATCTTATGAACAATATCTCTAAGAGCCTGTAAAATTGTCGGATTTACCTTTTTTTATTTCTTCGGCCTTTTTCGGAACTGTTTCTGCATAAACAGCATCAGAGTTTGTTTGTGAATTCTTGATCCGATAAATGCTCCTTTCTGAAATATTCAAAGCTTCCGCGGCAATGCTGACAACATTCTTTCTTTGAACTTGGCAGAAATCATCGTGTTTTACAAAATACGCGATCACACTCAGAATCAATGTTTCCGATTGATCATTGAATCGTTTCACCATTATGATATAAGGAATTCGAAATATTATTGATGTATAACCAGTACTCTAATTGTTTGACATTAAGTCACAGTGACAATTCAATGACCAAAATATTTGAATAAAGTTCCGACGTTCCTTTTTCTAGTGATTTTCTGTCTCAATCAGCTTGCGGTAAATAAAAAGAAACAGATTTTGCCTTGGTGTATTTCCACGACTTTATATTCTAATTCGCATTCGCTTGCCGGTCGTGGGTTCGATCCCCGTCGACTGCAGAAATTTTCCTGATGGCCCAAGAAAGTGTTTGGGATCACACGTTAAAAGGTAAAGCCCCCGTCATTCCTTGCTCGCACAAGACTTCCGAAGACTTTTGAGGGTTGCTCGTAAGGGGGCAACCGAATGACGGATAGAACAAATTTTAGAACAAAATTCAGCTGACTATTAATTGGGAAGAACTGTTCTCATGTTTCATGGAGGATAATGAAAGACGACAAAAGCTCTTTCTTGGATTATACAGGATGATAAGAAACTAGGACAAAATCTCATTTCAGTGAAAAAAATCAAAAATGGTGACTAAAACTATGGCCCATTCGATTCAGTATATTCAGGAACGGCCTTCTCGATATCCATTATATTTATATTAGACCATTAACTCGAGACGTTTTCGAAAACTTGCCTCTGAATGAAATACAGGATGAAAATTTCCAATTCAAACTTGTTTCCTGATATTGAGATATTGATGGTTTCCAATATTTATTGCCCAAGTATGAGACATAGAGTATTGTTGTTCAATGTACTGAGTGTTCTACAACTTATCTGACAAATTTCAACCACAACTACAATATTACATAAGAAGTCTATCACAAAAAAAAAAATAGAAATAAAACGAGATGAAAAATACAATTTGTAACACTTTATATCCACTAAAACTATTCTGAAAGGGCTCTATTGGCGAAATATGACATTATTGAATTCTTCAGCATTATGAAGATCCAACTAGAAAGTCCTATATCCTGAATTTCAGAACTTGGTAGGCCTCCCCGATTCAACAAAACCTCATGAAATCGGTTTGGCATAGATTTTATGAGGTTGTTGATGAAGTCTATTGATATTGCCGCCCATTCTGGATAAGGTTGTCATTATTTTGGGGTGCCTCGCCTCCTCGATAGGTCAAGTTTCATTCGGCTCCACACATGTTCAATCAAATTCAGATCTGGAGATAATGCTGGTCACCACATTCTTCTAACATTATTGTTTTCTAGAGTTCGTAATTTGTCAGATAAGTTGTGAAACACTCAGTATATTGAACAACAATGCTCTGTGTCTCATACTTGGGCAATTAATATTGGAAATCCGTTGATAAAATGATGAGAATCATCAATATCAGGGAACAAGTTTGAATTGAAAATTTTCACCCTGTATTGTCCTATTTTCTTATCACCCTTTTCGAATAGTTTTATTTGATATAAAGTGTTACAAATTTTATTTTCCATCACGTTTCACTTCTATCAATTTTTTTTGTGATAGACTTCTCATGTAATATCGTATTTGTAAAACACTCAGTATATTGAACAACAATTCTCTGTTTCTCATACTTGGGCAATAAATATTGAAAATCATCGATATCAGGAAACAAGTTTGAATTGAAAAATTTCATCCTGTTTTTCACTTAGAGGCGAATTTTCGAAATCTTCCCGAGTTAGTAGTCTAATATAAATGATCGATATCGAGAAGGCCGTTTCTGAATATACTGGATCGAATGAGCCATAGTTTTAGTCACCATTTTTGATTTTTTTCACTGAAATGAGATTTTTTCCTAGTTTCTCATCATCCTGTTGTAATGATTTTATAATCATTCCATTTATAATTATATTTTTTGCATAATAATTTCAACATTATCATATTATCAATATATCTACATACAATTTTCGAATCATTGCCTATAGTCTATCTAAATCTGAATTATATCTATCAAATTTATCTGACTCCAAATCTGTAACAAATATCTGAATGCCTTTAAAATCAATTTCGATACCATTTGTGCCATCTATCGAATGGTAGCGCAACTTCAACGATAACGCAGGTAGCTTAAATCCGCTAAAATAGAATTTTCTTGGACAAAATCTAACTGTTCGTCGATAATATCGATATGAAGAGTGCGCTGCGAATCGAAAAAGCAGAAGGTTAACGAAGAACTCGAAAATCCTTCTTCTCGTCAGAACCACCAAAGAGTACAGTTCATAACGTAGAATGCAAGTCGGTGAGAATTTGGTATGATCGAATCTTTTTAAAAATATCTATATAATCTAAAATCATTTTGATTCAATATCATGACTAGTTAATTATTGCAATTATTAGTAATTCTTCAATCAATATATTTTTCAGAATATGAATATCATAGCATAATATAAATGAAGAGTTTGATTGGCGGCCATTTTATGAGGCTTTTTAATAATCGTAATCTTTTTGAATAAAGTCAATCCTTCATTGAATTTATATTTTATAAATGATTATTCAGAATTTTTGATTCGTACATCAATGATGTTAATGATATTTTCATAATTTCTATTTTTTCTACAGCTCAACCAAACATTTTCTTTCTCGTGTTCGTATTTTGGTTTTAGCCATCTTTGAAGTTCTTCGATGCAGTGTATCCTATTATTAGAGGCCCTGCCATATTTTTGGGTATCTTATCGCAGAATCTAACGAAACGAGGACGGAAAGTGGAAATTGGAGGTTGTCAGCTCATGGAAATGAAAGCTCTATCAACTTGAAGGGTGAGTAAGATTTTCTATTATACTTTTCAAGTATTTTTTTGGGTTATAACATCTTACTCTACCTACAAGTTATCCATCAGCTGACAAACTTGTAATCTTACATTTGAGTTACATATTTTTTCTTTTTGTGAATTATGAATTAAATCATATAAAATTTACATCAATATTCTCTTAAAAGATTATCGATCATACATAATTTGCATCAGACTTGATTTTTACGTATCTCTTGTATATCTAAGTATTTCTCAATATATGAGTTATCTTTGGTTGTTTTGGTTCAGATATTGATGAGGATATTATCTACACTATCTCCATATATCTTATTATCTCCTCATTCTCATTATCGTATGATTATCTAGATATTATTATCACGATATCATTATCTTGATATTATTATATCTATATTGCTCAATATATCATTATTAGCTCTATTGATGATATCTGAGTATTCTCTATCTTTTGGTGTGGAAGTTAATAATTTTGATGATAAGTAAATCAGATTTTTGACATCCAGATATTTGTTTCTGATGAACAATTTGCGTATTTCATAGATTTTCTCATGATAATTATTGATAATTTTGATAATTTTCAGTTGTCAAACATATATAAATTTCTTCATTTCATGAGAAATTGAGTTTTCTATTTTCATTATTGGTAATTTTGTAATTCTCAATATTCAGACATATGATTCTCTTTATTTCATGAGAAATTGAATTTTCTTTTTTCTATCTTCCATTTTGATTAATTGTCAATTTGAATTACATCAAATTGTAGTTTTTCAAGCATTCAACTTGAAATGAGTTGAATATATATCTAAAAATTTACCTAAAAACGTTTTTAGAAGATTATATAGGTTGAAGAATCCTATTTTCTGTGTAAATATAGGTAGTTTATTATTCATTAGTATTATCATCGATATTGTATATATTTTTTCCACTTCACATATTACTCCAAGACTCCCTACTGACTTTTGATGTTTTTCTTCAACTATTTCATGTAACTGACTGGCACCTCTATATCATTACTTTTGTCTGCTGAGATCTCCAAAGGACTCGATAGAACTACCAGGTATCTCTGTCCACAACTACCAAGTCCTCTGATGGGTCAATAAACCAGGAATAGGAAATACCACTACAAACACCCTGTGTGGTATAAAATTGACCGAGGTGAAGAAGTTGGAATAAGTACTGGATAAGGTCCTATAGCCAGGTAACAGTCAGATCCATGATAAAAAGCAGTAGCTCGAGAGTTTTGCGTTGTGAAGAAAGTTGTAAATAATTCATTCATTAGATTGTTTTGACTGAGCGTTTTTCATTCATTTCTGAGCAGGGAATGTGGATAAGTTTCTGGCGCCTTTTCACTGGTGTATGAGACTTGCAACAATCTGACCCACCCCCTGAGAGACGATAAAAATATTCAGTTATTTTTACGTTACACATTAGCGCCCAAACGTGTTTCTACATAATCTTGTAAATTTGGTTGGTGCAAGACTCCTGCATTATTGGAAAAATCAAATAAACTTGCTTGGAAATAAGTGAAATTGATGTTTGAAAAACTACTGCTTATTATCTTCAGTTGATAACCAAATATCTATATATTGTTATCTTTTTGTTTTTCTTGGAAAATCAAATTTTCTTTTCTTATTGAAAATTATTTTTGGCACTTATATTGGAGTATTATTTTTCATTGAAATGGATCCAAATCACTTAAAAACAAATGAATTAACTTATGAGTTGGAATTACGACAAGTAGATAATGCTTCTAAACTTGATGTAGATACTAAAAGGAAACTTTTGAGGGGTTGTTTTCGACAAGAGTCGGGTAATCGTAGTTTTGTAGAGCCTACAAATACGAAAATTTTCGAAGATGATATACAGGGTGTTATCGAAACAGTTAAAGACTTGACTAAAATAGAAGCTAAATTTGATAAAAATGATTTAAGTAGATTAGAATCTAGATTATCTCATGTATCTGGTAGAATTCAGAAATTAATAGCAATTGAACCAGATGAAATTCAGACTAAAAATAAGATGATGGTTGAAGTTTTGAGTTTAGAAGGGGAAATTAGTGTCAAATTGGATACACAATCACAAGGTTCATCAACTCCCACAGAAACTAATTTTGGTAGTGTAATACCTACAGTTATCTCTAATAGGAAATCAGTTCCACCATATAAATGGAATGTTTCTTTTACCGGTTCTATTCAGAAAGAATCAGTTATTTTATTTTTGGAAAAAATTGAAGAACTTAGAGTAGCTCGAGGAGTAACTAAACCAGAATTATTTTTAAGTGCTTGTGATTTATTCAAAGGCCAAGCCTGGACATGGTTTGTTACGAACAAGCATAATTTTCAAAATTGGGATGATGTGGTTGTTAAGCTAAAATCAGATTTCTTACCTTATTTTTATGAAAAAGATCTTACAACTGAAATTCAAAATAGAACAATGGGGTCTACTGAGCCAGTAACTTTGTTTATTTCCTCAATGGAAGGTCTTTATAGACGTTTACCGAATCTACCAGATGAGAAATCTCGAGTCGATCAAATTCGAAGGAATTTATTACCATTTTATATCAATCAATTAGCTTTACAGGATATTAATACAATATCGGAATTATCGGATTTATGTAAAAAATTAGAGCAAACTCGATCATGGTCAGATAGGTATAAACCACCTCCTGCACGAAAATCAGGATTATTAGAGCCAGATTTGAGCTATAATTCTTATAATGAATCTACAAGCTTTGGAAAACCCTCTACATCATTTTCTAGGTCATTTTCTAATAATGTATCTACAATCAATAACTTTGCTGTTTGTTGGAATTGTGATAGAATGAGACATAGATATAGTGAATGTCGTAATGCAAAAATAATATTTTGTTATGGCTGTGGTAAGAAGAACGTTTACAAAAATGAATGTTTCAATTGTTCAAAAAACCGAGTGGCTGGTGGCGTTCGAAAAAATCTGGACACCGTCACCAATTTAGAGAACAGTCCAGAAGATCATCGTTCAACTTCCGGAAATTCAGATCAAGCAATACCTATGACAAAGAAAAAGTCAATAAAAGACAAAAAATCGAATCACAAAAATTAAGTTCAGATGAAAGTTGGAACAAATGGTTAATTAAAGTAAAAGAATTTTACTTATCTTCAAAAAAATGTATTAGTCCAATTTTCATGAATAAATATAATGACAATAGACCTTATCTCGAAATAAAAATATTTAACTTGAACATATTAGCTTTAATTGATAGTGGAGCAAATTCATCCATTATAGGTTCCTCAGGTTTTTCTTTACTGAAAAATTTCAATATGAAAATCATTTGTGATTCTATTTTGAATGTTACTACAGCTGATGGAAAATCTCAAAATTGTCTAGGTTATGTTATGTCACCCATAACATTGAATAATGTCTCAAAATTATTGAAAATTTTAGTTATTCCAGATATCACGTAAGACCTTATTTTAGGCATGGATTTTCTCAAACTTTTTCAAATAACTGCAAATTTCTCAGATTTCACTTATAATGCAATTTCTCAATTTCGTACACTTACTTCAGTACAGTCTTTGGAAAAGTTTAATGATGAGCAAAAGGCAAAACTTGAATCATGTATAGGGAAGTTTGAATGTATCAATTCTAAAGAAAAGCTTGGCTTAACTAATGTAATATCTCATGAGATGAATACTGGTGATGCAAAACCGTTTCGACAAAAACAGTATTCTCTTTCTCCAGCTATGCAAGCTATTCTGAACAAAGGAATTGATGAAATGTTACAATTAGGTGTGATTCAACCATCAAAATCACCATGGTGTAGTCCTTTATGGTTAGTGAGGAAAAAGACTGGTGAATATAGAGTTTGTTTCGATGGCAGGAAGCTGAATCAAGTTACAGTGAGAGATAGTTATCCAATGCCTAGAATAGATGTCATTTTATCTAAATTAAGGGATGCTAAATATTTATCTAGTATTGATTTGAGAAAAGCATTTTATCAAATCTCTCTTGAGGAGTCAAGTAGATGCAAAACCGCTTTTGCAGTATATGGGAAGGGTCTATTTGAATTTAAGGTAATGCCTTTTGGTCTGTCAAATAGTGCAGCTTCAATGCAACGTGCTATGGACATAATTTTAGGTCCAGCATTGGAACCGTTTTGTTTTGTATATCCTGATGATATCATCATAGCTACAAGTGATTTTGAAACTCATATTTCTGTTTTGAATCAAGTTTATGATAAATTAAAAGAAGCAAATTTGACTGTGAACTTAGAAAAATGTGAATTTGGTAAATCTTCTCTGAATTATCTTGGTTTTGTGATTGACAAAGATGGTCTTCACACTAGTTCAGAAAAAGTTGAAGCTATACTTAATTACCCTATTCCTAAAAATACCACCGAAGTTAAGCGATTAGTTGGATTAGTTGGTTGGTATAGAAAATTTATTAAGGATTTCGCTGCCATTTGTTCGCCTATCAATGATTTGCTCAAGGGAAGAAAAAAAGGTCAAGCAATACAATGGACAAATCAAGCTGATGAAGCTTTTAAAGAGATTAAGCATAGGCTTTCTACAAGTCCTGTTCTTGCTCCTCCTGATTTTCAAAAGATTTTTTTTATTCCAACTGATGCCAGTGATACAGGCATAGGTGCAGTATTATATCAAGAGGAAGAAGGTGCTGAACATCCAATAGCATATGCCAGCAAGACACTTAATTAATGTCAAAGAAAGTATTCAACAACTGAAAAGGAATTGTTAGCATTATTATTTGGGATAGAGACCTTCAGAGGTTACGTAGAAGGAACTCATTTCACTTTGATCACAGATCATGCATCTTTAATATGGTTACATAATTTATCTAATCCTTCAGGAAGACTTGCAAGATGGGCTATAGCATTATCTCAATATGATTTCAAGATAATTTACAGGAAAGCTTCTCTAAATGTAGTGGCTGATGCACTTTCTAGATCAAAAGACTTGGAAGAAACTGAAATGTCAGTTCTAGATGTTTCAACTTTTGTACCGGATAAATGGTATTTATCTATGCTGAGGAAAGTTCAGGAAAATCCAAATTTATTTCCTTCTTTCATGGTTAAAAATAATATATTATATAAACATATCTTCAATAATCATGGAATATCTAGTAATTTGAATGAATGGAAAATTGTCGTACCTTCTAAGAATCGCCAAGAAATTTTGAAAATGTGTCATGATAATCAATTAGCAGGACATTTTGGAATATCTAAAACTTTATATCGTATTCTTGAATTATATTACTGGCCTAATATCCGTAGAGAAGTCTCTACAGATATGTAAGGAGTTGTTCAATTTGTCAAGCTAATAAAAGTCCGAAAATTGGAACACCTGGTTTAATGGGAGCTTTCAGGAACATTAATTTTCCCTTTCAAATGTTATCAGCAGATTTATTAGGACCTTATGTCAGATCAATACAAGGTAATCGTTATGTCTTAGTTGTGGTAGATTGGTTCACATAATTTGTACTGGTTCATCCTATGGCAAATGCCACGTCGAAAGGTATAACAAAATTTTTAGAAAATCAAGTTTTTCTGATTTATGGAGCACCACAGATATTCTGCTGTGATAATGGTAGTCAGTTCACTAGTAAGGAATTTAAAGATTTAATGAGTTTATATAATGTGCAGAAAATTTTTTATAATCTTAGATATCATCCACAAGTTAATCATACAGAAAGAGTTAATCGAGTTATCGTTACAGCAATAAGATCATATGTACGTGAGAATCATAAGAAATGGGATGTATGTATTCATCAGGTAGCACAAGCTATTAGAACTGCAAAGCATGAAGTCACAGGATTCTCGCCTGCATTTTTAACTTTCGGTAGAAATATTCCACTATCTGGAGATTATTATGGTATGATAGCAGATAATGATAACTATTTCTGATAAAAATCAACATATTCAGGATTTGCAAGAGGTTCCTAATTTGTTCGAAGATGTTCGTAAAAAATTATACCTTGCCTATCAAAGGAATACCAAACACTTTAATCTCAGAAAAAGACCATTGCAATTTCATGTCGGAGATAAAGTGTGGAAGAAAAATTATACCTTGTCTAGTGCACCTAATGATTACACAAGTAAATTTGCGGATAAATATATTCCATGTATAGTTCATAAAGTCCTTTCTAAAGTAGCTTATAACTTGAAAGATATGGATGGTAAAAATATAGGAAACTGGCATATCAAAGACCTGAAGGAAAATTTTGTTGATAATGAAAAGAAAAACGATCATGACGAAGAAATGTAGGCTAGTGATTATGAAGATGCTGTATCTGATGTGAGTGAGATTTGATTAAGTAATTTCCGAATTATAAATAATTTCTATTTTCTTATCTTTTTATTCAAATATGAATATCTTGATAATTTTGGTGGTATCTCTTAATACACATTCTTCAAATGTAGTATAAGAGATACTGTGGGTATGGGTGGGCACTACTAAAACCTGTTTGCTTAACATCAGGCACTACTAAAACTTGTTTGCTTAACATCAGGCACTACTAAAACTTGTTTGCTTAACATCAGGCACTACTAAAACTTGTTTGCTTAACATCAGGCACTATTAGAACTTGTTTGCTTAACATCAGGCACTACCGAGATATAACTGCTTAACATCAAGCATTACTCAATTATATGTGCTTAACTTCAAGTATCACTTGAACAAATTTGCTTATCGTCAGTTACTACTTGATCAAATTTTCTTTACATCAGATAATCTTAATTATTCACTTGATCATATCTGCTTCACATCGAGCGATACTTGATTATATTTGCTTAACTTTTGATGATGCTCAATCTTATTTCCTAACGTCATTGATTAACTGGATATGTCGATTATTACCTAAAGAACTTATCTCAGAATGAAAAATATTAGAATCGATTTTTTTGAACATTGAACATTCATGAAATACTACCTATTATCTGGAATTATCTAAATGAAATGTTATTGAGTATAGGGCATATATGCTATAATTATATCTTATGGTATATAATTTTAATGAAATATGACATGATTCTTAGTTATTTGGTAATTCTCCACACGCAAGCATAAATCAAATTTCTTTTTCTATATTTAGATTTGTTGAAGTTTCCAATTTTGGATTATCTATGTTATGATTTCAATAGATCAGGGTTAATTGGTTTTTGCAAGTGTTGGATGAATTTACAATTCAACATGTTTTCTTGTTGTATACTTTCTTTGAGTAATTTTCTTTATCGCCTATACGATTTGTGCTCATTATCATTGTTCAATATTAACGGGTGTACCTACTTGACTACAACTTCGGTGGAGGTTTGATAAAATACTGAACCTCTGAACATCATGTATCCAGTTCTAATCACATCTCCAAGCAAACATATCATGATTGTAAGTTATAAAAAATTTTGAGCAATACCTTCTTCAACAATTAAAATTAATTCTATCTAGTCTATATTTTTTTTCTCTTATTTTCTAAACGCATGTGTCATTGCATGAGGTTGTTCCTGAAATAATTTCTGAAACGCTAGAGTGAATGATACCTCTTTTTTTGTTATATAATTTTAAAATAATAGTACTCCATACCATTTTATTATTTTTATTTTTTATTATTTACGAAGCTACCCATAATTTTTTCTCAAGTGATTTTCAATCCTAGTATTACCTGCAGCAGGCTCGAGGGCGACTGGCCGTGATTCCAGTGAGGAAAAATTTTGGTTAGTGGGGTTAAACTTCAGGACTTCTAAACAATTTACTCTAGTGTCCAGTTATTGTTTCGAACCTTCATGTAAAGGTAAAATAGTATGCCGATGATGCTGTGTTGGATATTGAAGTCCACAATATCTCCTGTCTCTTTTTTCTTCAAAAGTGGGTGTCACTCCGTGGACCCACACAAATTTTTCTTAACCTATGGACATTTAAAACTTTTTCAAAATTTAAATTTGCTATTGATATAATATATATGCACGATAAGGTGATATATAATGACTCTTAAAGTCTTTTACTGCAATTTATTGCATTTGATTTAACAGTGTTTTGTTTTATAAGTGTCTTCCTATCGGGAATGGCGTTGGTCTCAGGATGAGATTCTTGGGGAAATTTCTGTTGATAATGTCGATCAGATATGAGGTTGGATCATGAGGTATCGTCATGCTGCTTGAGTTACGCAAGACCAACTGGGATATTTAAAATCTTTATATCATTTCCATGTCTCATTGATAGTATCAATAGTGTTCTTCGGGGTTTCATCTTGTGTACTGATGGATTTTCCTCATCTGCAAGACACTGGAAAAATTTTAAAGTGGTCTTCAAATTTTTCTACCCAGAGAGAGGGGGAGTGTAATGATTTTATAATCATTCCATTTATAATTATATTTTTTGCATAATAATTTCAACATTATCATATTATCAATATATCTACATACAATTTTCGAATCATTGCCCATAGTCTATCTGAATCTGAATTATATCTATCGAATTTATCTGACTCCAAATCTGTAACAAATATCTGAATGCCTTTAAAATCAATTTCGATACCATGTGTGCCATCTATCGAATGGTAGCGCAACTTCAACGATAACGCAGGTAGCTTAAATCCGCTGAAATAGAATTCGCTTAGACAAAATCTAACTGTTCGTCGATAATATCGATATGAAGAGTGCGCTGCGAATCGAAAAAGCAGAAGGTTAACGAAGAACTCGAAAATCCTTCTTCTCGTCAGAACCACCAAAGAGTACAGTTCATAACGTAGAATGCAAGTCGGTGAGAATTTGGTATGATCGAATCTTTTTAAAAATATCTATATAATCTAAAATCATTTTGATTCAATATCATGACCAGTTAATTATTGCAATTATTAGTAATTCTTCAATTGATATATTTTTCAGAATATGAATATCATAGCATAATATAAATGTAGAGTTTGATTGGCTGCCATTTTATGAGGCTTTTTAATAATCGTAATCTTTTTGAATAAAGTCAATCCTTCATTGAATTTATATTTATAAATGATTATTCAGAATTTTTGATTCGTACATCACTGATGTTAATGATATTTTCATAATTTCTATTTTTTCTACAGCTCAACCAAACATTTTCTTTCTCGTGTTCGTATTTTGGTTTTAGCCATCTTTGAAGTTCTTCGATGCAGTGTATCCTATTATTAGAGGCCCTGCCATATTTTTGAGTATCTTATCGTAGAATCTAACGAAACGAGGACGAAAGGTGGAAATTGGAGGTTGTCAGCTCATGGAAATGGAAGCTCTATCAACTTGAAGGGTGAGTAAGATTTTCTATTATACTTTTCAAGTTTTTTTTGGGTTATACCATATTTGTGGGAAACATCTTACTCTACCTACAAGTTATCCATCAGCTGACGAACTTGTAATCTTACATTTGAGTTACATATTTTTTCTTTTTGTGAATTATAATTCAAATCATATGAAATTTACATCAATATTCTCTTAAAAGATTATCGATCATACATAATTTGCATCAGACTTGATTTTTACGTATCTCTTGTATATCTAAGTATTTCTCAATATATGAGTTATCTTTGGTTGTTTTGGTTCAGATATCGATGAGAATATTATCTACACTATCTCCATATATATTATCATCTCCTCATTCTCATTATCGTATGATTATATCGATATTATTATCACGATATCATTATCTTGATATTATTATATCTATATTGCTCAATATATCATTATTAGCTCTATTGATGATATCTGAGTATTCTCTATCTTTTGGTGTAGAAGTTAATAATTTAGATGATAAGTAAATCAGATTTTTGACATCCAGATATTTGTTTCTGATGAACAATTTGCGTATTTCATAGATTTTCTTATGATAATTATTGATAATTTTGATAATTTTCAGTTGTCAAACATATATAAATTTCTTCATTTCATGAGAAATTGAGTTTTCTATTTTCATTATTGGTAATTTTGATAATTCTCAATATTCAGACATATGATTCTCTTTATTTCATGAGAAATTGAATTTTCTTTTTTCTATCTTCCATTTTGATTAATTGTCAATTTGAATTACATCAACTTGTAGTTTTTCAAGCATTCAACTTGAAATAAGTTGAATATATATCTAAAAATTTACCTAAAAACGTTTTCAGAAGATTATATAGGTTGAAGAATCCTATTTTCTATGTAAATATAGGTAGTTTATTATTCATTAGTATTATCATCGATATTGTATATATTTTTTCCACTTCACATATTACTCCAAGACTCCCTACTGACTTTTGATGTTTTTCTTCAACTATTTCATGTAACTGACTGGCACCTCTATATCATTACTTTTGTCTGCTGAGATCTGCAAAGGACTCGATAGAACTACCAGGTATCTCTGTCCACAACTACCAAGTCCTCTGATGGGTCAATAAACCAGGAATAGGAAATACCACTACAAACACCCTGTGTGGTATAAAATTGACCAAGGTGAAGAAGTTGGGATAAGTACTGGATAAGGTCCTATAGCCTGGTAACAGTCAGATCCAGGATAAAAAGCAGTAGCTCGAGAGTTTTGCGTTGTGAAGAAAGTTGTAAATAATTCATTCATTAGTTGATACCCATCATCATGTATAAAATCATTGAATAGAGGTAATCGTTTTGACTTTCTGAGCAGGGAAATTCATCCAAGTCAATGTGGATAAGTTTCTGGCGCCTTTTCACTGGTGTATGAGACTTGCAACAATCTGACCCACCCCCTGAGAGACGATAAAAATATTTAGTTATTTTTACGTTACACTGATGTATAATACAAAAAAGTGCTTTTTTTCGTTTTTCATTATCCTCCATGAAACATGAGAACAGTTCTTCCCAATAGTCAGCTCAAGTGGAGTTCTAGAGGAAAAAATCAAAAAATGCAGGACTTTCGAAAAAAAATCGAATCTTTGTTCCAATGGCCAATTAAGGAGAAATCACGAAAACGTCCCGAGATGAGGTTCCAGTGTATCATAATATGACTGACTGCTGATCAGAAAAAAATGTCTCGAGTTCTGGCAGCATTGGAAATGTAGACCATAGTGTAATGGTTCCACTTTACACCCTGTGTGAGTCTTGTTTTGCGGACTTTTTCAGATTGTTCTAGCTCTCTTTGAAGTCGATGAAACATCACATCTGATATCGAAAACCGCATGAAGATCGGTCAATTTTTTAAAAGAATACAGGTCTTCGAAATAGAGTCAAATTATGAGTGGTCCATTTGGTGTGTTGATAACTGTATGTGAGAGCACAATGGTTAAGACTTCATATAGATCATACGAGTTCATACCTGGGCCATATCTTCTTCAATCTAATCGACGTTTACTCTTACCTAGCCAAAGCCCAGCTGAATAATTAATGTCTAGACAACTTCGCACGATGCTAGATACTATACATCCAGATCTCCTACCGAAAATGGAAAATTGAATGATGCAAACCAGATGTAGGATCCCACCAACGTAACGACGACTTCCACTTCCGGTTACCAGATCCCAAAGATGCGATGACTGCTCTCCCTCTGGGTTGAGCTCGCAGGGACTCAGGTATAACCTTCTCTGGCATTAGGCTCTCTAGAAGAAGTTAGCACCCTAAAGTGTTGAAATGTCTCAGCACTGAGATGAAATTCCTCAATAAATATTTCACAAAAAAATTATATATTTGCTTGCATGCAAGTATGAATAAGGTACTCATGGAGAAAAGACAAGAAAAGAAGATAAGGAGATATACAGACTGCTTTAAGATACCTGGAGTGATATTGAGCCGGCAGACACCCTACTCAAGCATTAAATGCTCAAACAGATAAGATATTCGACCTTCGTCCCAGTACTTACAAGAGATATTGATTATGTTCAAAGATCATGAAAGAATGACTAGGTGAATCGGAAGTCGTAGATTCTCCACCCAGAAAAAGATGCACAGGTGAGAGTAACAGTAAACACTACAGATTTATTGTCAAACAAACTATATACTGTACACTCACCTGAATATGTCTTTCTTTTGTCCAGCCACCAGAATCCAAGACCTTCTTCATATGGTTCAACTCCAAATTCACCAGGAAATCTTCAATTCCTTGGGTCTCTATGACTTCGATTTCTTTGGCTACATTCACTGCATGAATATGAGAAAACCACACAGAAATAGTTTCTTCCACTTGAGCCAACCTCCAATATTCACGTGCTCTCTGCACACTGTATCACATAAAAAATAGGAAATATATCTTCAAGAATCAATCGGAGTGATGCAAGATCATAATAGAAGTACTACCAAGCAAAC
The DNA here is from genome assembly GCA_918026855.4 of Phaedon cochleariae. Lineage (NCBI taxonomy): Eukaryota > Metazoa > Arthropoda > Insecta > Coleoptera > Chrysomelidae > Phaedon > Phaedon cochleariae. Next base: position 28,775,471 of record OU896709.1, read on the forward strand.
TACCAATGTAATCAAAACAAAATAAATGAATTGTCGGTAAAACAAAAATTCACCTAGCAGCGGCCATTTCTGAAACGCCGTGTGCTGAAATTGAATAGATGAAATTGAATCTGCATTATCTGAGCAATTGAGATTGAAATCGGGCCTACCTCAATTCACTTCTGATATTCCAAAACAATCACACAAACTCGAGGCTTCAAATTTCTCTACGGAAAAATTCGATTTATCGAAGATGAAAAATTCTCGAGATGTTAATTGCTCGAAGTCTTAAGTGAAAGAAAATGATTCCAAGTCCACCTTCATTTTCAAGAAAATTCGTTCTCACGTGATTTCTATCGATCAATCCTATTGGCTAACGGATATATCTGAAACTACACCTGTTGAATTACACGAACAAAGATTTCTACCTATAACCTGTTGACCTATTTAATGAATTCATCCTCGCATCAATAGAGGTCCATTATTAGAGTAGAAAGAAAAAACTAAAAGTACTGTTAAATCTTCATCACTCTTCTGTTCGTGATAATTATCACAGATGTCGCTACCAATATCGAGCTATCATGATATATCAATAACTGTTGATGATATTCATTGAACATTACTTGAAAGCGAGTAACGACTTATATATCGTTACAATGGATACTTCCATTTCTCCTAGACTATGTCAAGAAACGAGTCCTGTATTTGCTAGAAATTATTTCCTATGTTACGTTGCAAATTCCAGGGGGTAATGAATGATGAGATTCAGTCAAGATTCTGCCCCTGAGTTGGCTGTTCAATTGCCTGAGATTCACTTGGTCTTCCAAAACTCGAAAAATCTGGTACAAAATACAGTATTCGAAGTGCCTAGTTTGCGACTGTAGAAATCAAACACTAGTAGTTCAGAGGGACAATGGGGTGGGTATGTCAAATGTCGAAGTAAATAGGTTAAATTTCGATTTGATAACAAGAAATATCGAAGGAATACAGACTTCATCAAAAATTTGAACTGGTATGAAGAGAGACAAACAATTTGCAATTTTTATATACCAAAACATCTCTTATTATACTCGATTCATCACAAAAATGGTAATATCATTTATAGACAAGGTAATAAAGTGAAACCGCAGTGCACGTTGATTTCCAGAATATTCAAGGTGATTTTACTAACTCAAAAATGGTACAATCTGGGTATTACCATATTATCAAAATAAATGGTTATTCAATCCATCAGTAACTGGTAATGTATTTTATGATAATTTCTAACGTTCAGAGCAGATAATTTGAAACAGACTCACCAAGATTGAAGGTGACAGGCGAAGACTTCTGAGGGTTGCTCGTAAGGGGGCAACCGAATGACGGATAGAACAATTTTAGAACAACAATTTTTAGAATATATGTTAATCAATGATGTTTTGCTGTCGAATACAGGGTGTAGGCGGCCACGTCGATCAGATACAGGGTGTTGACCGTACCAGGGGGATGACATACAGGGTAGACTTGTGAAGATGTCTAGGTCCCAGCCAAAAAACAGCCAGATGGTATTCTCAGGGCCCTAGGAATCAGCACGATCTCGTACTGGCTTGCAAAAATTGGCAGCAGCCCCAAAAAAAACAGATTAACCCACAAATGGAGGATGCAACTCCTGATTTGAATGTCACGTGGTGGATGACAGGGAGGATACAAGGACTCGGAAATGATTCCGGGAAAATAAGAACTCTAAACGACAAAATGAAAACATTGTTCTGGGCCACTCTATGAATAATCAAAATATAATCTCATATCTGTGATGGAGTTCGGGTTCTTTGATCAGCCCCGTGGCTCACGGCCCAAAATCTCTTCGATTTGAGGTATGGCTTCAACACCAGAATTGGTTACCAAATAATGGAAATTCGTTTCTTTCTGATCCCAACACTTGGGCAGAAAGAATGAATCAACATATATACAATGCAAAATCAAATTTCTGGTTTACTTGTCACACGAGTTGGATCGCACCTCCCAGAAAAAATGGCGAGACGTTTCCTCGAGATGATGGGCCGTAGGATTATAGTTAGTGTTCCAGTTCATGACCCTATTGATTTGGTTTCAATTTGTATGCGTAGTTTCATTTTTTATCAGAGGAATGAGTTACATATCATCAGGAGATCATGAATGTTATCATTCCAACTTTGGATTGTATTCCATGTATGGTAAGACCTTGTTGGATACTCGATTCTGTAGTATTACACATGTTGCAGCATCAGAAAGCTTGTTAGGTAATCTGAGCGTCGATGAGTATCAATTAATTTCAGCTGCAAAAGCAGGAAGAGTCTGTTTTGTAGAAGAAACTCTACCAATTCACAAACGTTTGACGCTGTCAGACGTTCATGAATCCACTTCATATCTGAAGTAGAAGATCTTAGGACATCGTGGTGGGACCAAAAAGGGCCTGATCCGGGTTCCCCTGTAAACAGCAGCTCGAGCCACGATATCTTCAGAACATTTCCTACTTTCGAAAAAGCAACATCTACAGAAATAATGGGTAAGTATTCAACATAACAGAACTGTTTTATTACCGAATTCATCCATATTTATTAGTTAATGTGAATTTATTTGATCTATGACTTGACATTCATGAAGTTCATGACATCAGTGACCTAGTGACTGTCCGCTCGGTGCTGGAAGTGACGGTTGTTAGCGATATGGGGTATTGCTTTTCAACTGAAGCGTGTTGAGTTGCGACTAAGCTGCAATTCTAATCATTATCGTTTATCACTGAGATATCGTATATTATTGACATGGTTAGGCATACATATGATTATGAATATTTATTGTCTGTCTTCACAGCTATATGATTTCGCCATTGTTCTTACAGCTTATACTTACACTACTATCCGACCAACTTGATCGTTGTCGGACCCTACACTTTCCCAGATCGTTCTGGAACTCACAATTACACTACTATCTGACCAACTAGATCGCTGTCCGACCCAACACTTCACTACAATAAGGGATGATCTTCTGAAACATCTACGACTTCAAGAAATGATAAAGATTTGCATTAACATTGTTATATGTGTTTTGCTTCCGAGCTAATGGGCAGAAATAATATCATTTCAGAAACTACTTCTCCATCTTGCTACGAGTTCTAGGAAAACATGGAAGAAAACCAGACCTCCACCTATGTTATAGCCAAAAGAACGGGTTGAAGGATCAGGTCCCAGTATAATATCTTATCACCTCTCAGACTTTGCCAGCTGGTCCATCCTGAGATACAGTTGATTACCCACATTATATCTACTGGGTAATATATTGTATACTGTACGCTGTTGCTTAACCTCGACCAGCTTATCTACGTGATTCGGAGTGCTTATAGATGGAAGTGAATGGTCAACTTGCTCAATGGTACTGTGGGAGTGTGTCTCCTACTCACTTCCACTCAAATCAACAGTAGGAATACTAACTTCGACGTCCCTGTGGATGTGTACACCCCGGAAATGGCTTGCAACCAATCTTATTCAATCATTGCAGGAGACGATCTTTTTGTCATAAAGAAAATGAGGCAAGCAGAGCGGAATGCAAGCATAGTCCATCCCAGCAATTGATCAGATGATCCCAATTAACATAAACTTTTGCTACTGAGTCTTGGTTCTGCAGTAAAGAGAGTTTGATTGTCTTTTGCTAATTCACACAACTTCACATCATACATTTACATTGTAAAAAAATGCGTGGTCGATACATACTCTGAATTCATACTCGCTTTTCATTCCTTCTCTACTTCTACAGAACTTCGTATCCATGAACTAATGATGAAAGAATACACAATGTGGAAACATGTTCGACAGGTGTCGAATCGAATCTCGATAATTATCGAACATGATAAGTAAATTCTAGACGATCACATAAAATATGGTCATAGTCCCATACTTAAACAACACCCAGGTGAAATGGGTGAGGTTACAATGAGCATATTTGGCACGCTTTCTGGGGCCTTCGGCATAATAATTGTTTGTAAGGTGCTGCGTCATTGAGAAGGAAATATTATGATACATTATTGATGCCAGTCTGGTTTCAGATATCAGCACAGTTGCGTCACGGCCCTCCTCAAAAAACGGATGACATATTCAGCGCTTTGTTTAACGAACGTTTGACTGCCCTCATTCGGCTCGATTACACAGAGCACTCGGCCGAATTGAACATAATTTTTATTGCCTATTCTTCATTACATAGGATTCTCTACAGGAGTCGTTTCTCTACTGTAAGTTGACTTGTTCAATCGCATGCAAGCAGTACTATCAGATCAGTGCTATTCTAAGTTTCTGGCTGTGAAAAACTGACTTTCTGCTTTCAAGGGTAGCCAAAATTCTTTATGGATACCGAGAAGGACCATTCCCTTCATGAAAGTGTGAGAATCCCTACATTAGGTGTACTCACTAAACACTCCACCTCCTTCCAAGGCTCGTCTGACCAAAGTCTCCGATGACACTTGAGCCTGTTGGCCCATTTCAGTATTGTATCTCGAATATGTCGTTATTTATTTCACCATATACGACTCATCGTTCCAATATGGGGACTACTCCAAATGCCGCGACAGTGACCTCTGCTGCTCACAGTACTGTGGGTTCGTATGAATGACCATTTTCATTCAGGTTCCTGGAGACTACTCTTCCGGGCCCTGGTCTCGTCCATAAAGGAGGCCAAAATTCTTCTTCTTTTACGTGTGAAAGGGAAAAGGATCGCTCCAGCCTTGTGGTGCCCCTTACAAAGGGCTAAGGCTGTGTTCTCTGAGATGTCGACCTGTTTCTCACAGGTCCTGTTATGAGCACCATATAACCTATTTGCCATTTATTGTTTGTCACAAAGTCCCACAACTTGGACCAGATTGCCAGAGCCTTGTTTCCAATCCGCTGCCACATTAGCAGATGTTCACAAATTGCCCTTTCCCTTCACTCAGATGTCCACAAAACTGTCTCATCTGAGTGATTAAAGCAAATATATTCCTAAAATGCTCAATCTGCCGAGCAGCCGCGGCTTGTCCTTCCCGCACTATGGTGAAGTTCGACTTAAGGGAAGAATGAATAAAGGAGAATTGACTTAGAGAGGCCGATACAAACGATTCAAAACTGGAGAGTGAAGAGGATACCATCAAAGACAAGTCACAAAAGTATGAGGGTACCTCGGAATTACCATCACCGTACTCACAATTCGTGAGACTTCTGGAGATGAACAGAGTGCCTCAAGGATCAATTGCAGGTCCCGTGGTTTCCACCTGATACACACACGAATCCCATAAACAAGTTCAGGTCAGCAATTATTACTATTATGCGGATGATACGCAAATATTCATGTTATTCTACGGAAAAGGATTATTGGAAGCAAACGTTAGGCTCAATTCGGACCTTGAGTTACTATTATATCGATATCAGAAGAATATGGTCCTTCCATCAACCATATGGAATTGGTAGCCATGTCATTTGGTGGGAAAGAAGCCTGTACCCCCAGACGGTCCTATGGACGTCCTGAAGACATCCGCTCCGGACAGCCGGATATTTTTAGTACAGCGGATGTCTTTGAGACGTCTATAGGACATACGATATTACAAAACCAGAGGTACTCAGGAAGTCCGGTTGAGGTCCGTTTCAGGTCGAAACCAGATTATTCTGGGAACCGAATCGTCCATATATCAACGATTCGAGTAATGGTGGTCAAGAATACAGTTTTCTTCAATCTCTCAAGTGCCGAAGTTTATTATTTTAAACAGCAGAATGAAATTTTCTTCGTTCTATTGATGGATCGATATTGATACTATATGTATAGTTTGTTATGAGGCAAAAAACTATGTCGTAATGCTTCCGTGAACTCATCGTTAGTTCCGATATTGGTTCGAGCAAAACGAAATCAAATGGTAGCATCTCCTTCCAGTATTTCTGGAACTCGAGAAAGTCATTGACACTCATAGTGTCATTGAACCAAAGTCTCCAGCGACTAACGTCAACAAATCTTTGGGAATTTACCCCAAAATCACAAGTATCATTAGAAAAATTTCGGCTACCAGTTGTCGCGGGATAATGTACGGGCGCAGTAGCGCCACCACGGATGTCAGGGGGATCAGTATTATCTTCACAAGAATTATTGACTTTTTGTTGTAGGAGATTAACGTGCATGTCTCGCTTTAATTCGAATATCCCATCGGTGAGAATTGAAACATCTACATATTTCTGTACTTTTGGGGTATTTTGCTTCGGATTCTTAGTTAGGGCTTCTGCTTTGGGATCAAACCTAGTGCTGCGGAAACTATTGACATGTTCCTCTGCCTCATCCATATTTATAAGGTCATCGACAAACGAGTGGCTAGTTGAACTTGCACTTGAAGAAGTCATTTTCGGACAACTCAAGTTATCATTAATTTTCCTACCAGCAGACCTATATGCGCAATCCAGAACAAGTTTCAAATCTCTAGCTGATACGGTCAATCTGAGTCTTTCTATCTCATTCTTTGGCCGGGAGTCGGTCTATACCATTTGTTACATGGATAAGCCTCAAATTGATTTTCTGAAACTTATTCTCGAAATTATTATCCTTAAACGTTTTAATACTGCCTAATGATCCTGTGAGTCTATCATGACATATTAATATTTCATCCTTAGGATCAATTGTTTGTGATAAACCTTCTAGCTCCACTTGAAGGGCAGTTTTCAATGAACCGCGCTCCTCCTGAACCGTTCCATCACCCAGACCCAAACCACGCAACAATAGTTCATAAGTGAGCTCATCGCTTCGTAACCTATTGATCTCTATATTGATCTCGAAATCTCTCAGTTCATCCCAAATAATGGCAATGATGAATCCAACAGGTTAGCCTATGCCACAAGGACCCGAATACTCTTGAGTTATGTAGACCGAATTGAAAATCGAATGATATCGATAAGAAAAAAAAATGCACTTTAGGCAATTTCGTTGAAGTAAAAATCGAATAACATCAATGGAAAACAAATATTCGAACTTTAGGCAATTTTGTTGAAGTGAAAATCGAATAATATCGATGGGAAAAAATATTTGCACTTCAGGCAATTTCGTTGAGGAGAAAATCGAATAATATCGATGGGACAAAAATATAAGTAGCACATGTACACTTGAGTTCACATAACCCCTTTCTTCTGGGAGAAGAAGGAAGAAAAAAAAAATGAATCGCAAAATCTGGAAGCAACCAGAACTCTACACCCTGTACACAACCAAGTCGTCCAGAAGTGCAATCCTGAAAAATAAGTTCGAGCAAATACTCTTACCAGAGCTCCACTCCCTACTAGTAATCCTAAGTTGAAACAAAAAATCTCTAATCAAATCAGTATTGGTTCTCCAGAGAACCAATTCAACATACACCCTTTGTATGAAGCAAACTAAATTGAATCAATTCAGAGAACGTCCTTGTTTAATCCAGTTTGCAAATATTTTTTTTGTTTCATTCTATATATATATATATAGATATATATTTATTCGCTTATTTGTTTTGTTCCTGTTTTTTATATTTTCTATATATGTTATATAAATATATTTTTTTTCCAAATTCTACCAAGAATGATAAAGTAACAATGAAAACTTAAATACGGTAATGATATTTCCCTTAGAGGGGCTTTAGAAACATCATCAGTGAGACAGGAGTACAACGCTCATCTTGTAACACGCATCACAGATCGTTCTCCTACCTCCCAATGATTCCTACATGCACTAGCATATTTCCGGACACTCAATATATGACGCAGTGACAGATAACGTCAGATAAAAAGCTGCAGCTCAAAATAGAAAGAAGATCTTTGCTGGAGAAGTCTGAAAATGGTCAACCACCCATCATTGAAACCACAGTGGGGCCAGATGCAGTGACTACTACCAATCGAGTAAAACCACCTACATTTGATGGAAAAACATCGTGGCCGAACTATCTGAAGCAGTTCGAAGCAGCTTCCAAAGCCAATGGGTGGACATCCAAGGACAAGGTTGTGGCTCTAACAGTAGCTCTACGGGGTGATGCATTGGACATCTTGCAAGCCATTCCGGAAGGTTACGTCGATAGCTACGAACATCTCGTCAAACGTCTCGACATGCAATTTGGCCATGAACACCTGCAACAAGTGTTTCAATCACAAATGAAGAGCCGTCGACAGAGAGCCAACGAGAGTCTTCAAGAATTCGAAGTTGATGTGGACCGATTGGTCCACTGTGCCTACCCGTCAGCCCCAGAATCCCTTATGGAATGTCTAGCTGTCTAAACGTTCGTAGAGGGATTGCGAAATATCGAAATGCAGAAAGCAGTTCGCCTCACTCAACCAAAAGACCTCACCAGTGCTCTGGCAGCTGCCCTTGAGATCGAGGACGCAGCAGAAGCTTCCCGAGGATCAGCGAGAGTCCGAGCAATGAACGACAGCGGAAACATTGCGGAAAATACGAGGTAAGATCCCACTGAAGCCTTAATCAATGCCATTCAGGGCCTCTGGGATAAGAAGAGAAGACCGGTGCGTTGTTGGAATTGCGGGAAGTTGGGCCACCTCCAGAGAGCTTGTAAACGTGCGAAACAGGCTGCTGAGGAAGGATCATTTCCACGCAGCCGCAGGGCTTCGAGAGGGCAGCTTCGACCCGTCATTCTCGAGACCCTCTCATCTTTGTGGCCTCCCTACGGCGTGATAACAGCAGCGTCTACGTGGATGGACAGATCGACGGAAAGAAATGCGCATTGTTGGTGGATACTGGTGCATCAAAAACGATCCTGCGACGTGGACTTCTGACGTCTTCGAGAGAGCAACTTGTGAACCCGAGATGGCGTCTGAGAACTGCTACGGGTGAAGCTGCCACCGTTTATGGGGAAATCGATGTGGATATATCGATCGGGACCGTCAAATTTCCACATCAAGCTATCATGGCAGATATTGTAGAAGATGTAATTCTGGGAATGGACATCATGGGTGCGCAAGGAATTCAACTCAACTTTAGGAGCCGAACACTCAAGGTGGGTGCCGAAGAGATCTTCTTACATCTACGGGTAGCGGCGGTAGCGGCAGGGGTAACGTTAGAAGAGGACGTCCTGTTACCGAAACGGAGCGAGACCATTGTAGCAGCGCAAATTGAGGGTACATTGGAGCAAGGCAGTCCCATCATCATGAAACCCAGGAACGATGACGAGGAAGTCGGACGTGGAATTTTAGTCGGCAAGGCTTTACTGTCAGCAGACGACCATGTACCTGTTCGATTCATCAACATAAATAATTACCCTGTGACGATTGGCAAAGGAACGAAGATTGGAACCTGTGTTCCGGCAGCCTCCATAATCCACCAGGTGACAGCAACCACTGATGGGGCCGGCAAGTATGAAGAACTCGTATCTGCTGCAAGCGACAGAAGAAGGAGTTAACCGAGTTACTGCGGAGGTATAGATCCATTTTCATACCTGCCAATGGAAAAACAGGTAGAACCAACTTCGTCAGTCACAAAATCGATACGGGAGATACCAATCCGATTCGTCAACCAGCCCGAAGATTACCACAGGCCAAGAGAGAAATTGCAGAAAAGATCATCCAGGATATGGAACAAGACGGGGTAATCAAGCCATCCAATAGTCCTTGAGCTTCACCAGTGGTACTAGTGGAGAAAAAAGATGGAAACACTCGTTTCTGCGTGGACTATCGCCGATTGAACAACGTGACGAATAAGGACAGTTATCCTTTGCCTCGAATTGACGACACACTCGACACGTTGGCGGAATCGAATCTTTTCTCCAGTCTGAACCTGAAAGGTGGATATTGGCAGGTAGAAATGGATCCGGCAGATAAGGAAAAGACAGCTTTTACCATCGGCACTGGATTATGGCAATTCAAGGTGATGCCTTTCGGACTCTGCAATGCTCCGGCCACCTTCGAACGAATCATGGAGAATGTGTTGAGGGGACTCTCCTGGAAGATATACCTGGTTTATCTGGATGACATCATCGTGATCGGTAAAACTTTTGAAGAACATCTGGCTAACCTAGAAGAAGTTTTCGAAAGACTTCAGGCTGCAAACCTCACACTCAATCTGAAGAAATGCCTTCTGCTGCAAAAACGGGTTAACTACTTGGGACACGTCGTAGGAAGGCAGGGTGTGGAAGTCGACCCTGAGAAGGTTCGAGCAGTGGAGCAATGGCCAGTACCAAGAGATACGCATCAACTCAGGAGCTTTTTTGGGCTCTGCACTTATAATCGCCGTTACGTTCGAATGTTTTCGGATATCACAAAGCCCCTGACTCGTCTCACCGAGGAAGCACGTCCCTTACACTGGGATCCAGTATGCCAGGCCGCCTTTGATGCTCTGAAGGAACGCTTGACCACGACACCGATTCTTGGGTATCCACTTCCACAAGGACAATTCATTCTTGACACAGATGCCAGTAATGTCAGCATTGGTGGAGTCCCTTCGCAGTATCAAGATGGGCGAGAGCGAGTCATCGGTTACTTCAGCGAGGTGCAATCAAAGGCAAAGCGTAACTACTGCGTTACCAGGAGGGAACTTTTGGCCAAAATAAAATCAGTGAAGCACTTCTATAAGTACCTCTATGGACGAAAATTCCTACTCAGGACGGACCACGCTGCATTGAAGTGGCTCCTGAATTTCAAGAACCCCGAAGGCCAAGTAGCTCGTTGGATCGAGAGGCTCCAGGAATATGACTTCGAGATAGCACACCGAGTGGGGACGAGCCATGAAAATGCAGATGCATTGTCCAGAAGGCCATGTCCACCTGAGTGCTCACATTGTAGTCGGTTGGAGGATAAGGAAGCAGCCCTCTACAGAACCACCGTTGTCAATGAAGATTGGTCACCTGCAGCAATCAAGCAAGAGCAAGAAGAGGATCCAGAACTTCGCAAGCTTCGAGAATGGAAGAAAGGAAATCGTCGTCCTTCTTGGCAAGAAGTAGCACCATCTTCACAGACTTTGAAGGCGTACTGGAGTCAGTGGGACTCCTTGGTATTAGAAGATGACCTGCTCAAGAGGAATCTCGAGAGCGATGATGGGTCGGATAATCGGATGCAGTTGGTCATTCCTAGGAGCCGAGTGTCAGAAGTACTGGGATATGTACATGATGGAACTTCAGGGGGACATCTAGGAGTGAGGAAGACACTGCAGCGGGTACGAGAGCGGTTCTACTAGGTGAACTGCAGTGACGACGTCAGAGAGTGGTGCCGTAAATGCACCGTGTGCTTTGCCAGCAATGGGCCTCATCGTAAACCAAGGGCACCCATAAGACAGTACAATGTTGGAAGCCCATTCGAGAGGATTGCCATGGATATTGCGAGGCTGTTTCCAGTGACTGATAATGGAAATAAATACATCCTTGTGTGCATGAACTACTTCACCAAGTGGGTGGAAGAGTACGCGATCCCTAACCAGGAAGCCGTTACTGTCGCCGATGTCCTAATGAATCAACTCATCAGTCGTTTTGGGGTGCCATTGGAACTTCACTCTGATCAGGACCGGAACTTCGAGAGTGAAGTGTTCAAGAAGATGAGCGAGAAGTTAGGAATCAAGAAAAAAAGAACAACTCCATTGCATCCACAGTCAGATGGCATGGTGGAGCGAATGAATCGAACCATAGGGAGGTATCTCTGCGAAGTCGTAGATCAACACCAACAAGACTGGGATCAACATATTCCTTTCTTCTTGATGGCCTACAGATCTGCAGTACAGGAATCTACGGGACAGACACCGGCGAAGGTTTTATTTGGACGAGACATATTGCTTCCATGTGACTTGATCTTCGGATGTAGACCTGGTGGGGACATACAGGGGAAAGATTACGTCACGATTCTATGAAAAAGATAAAAGATATTCACGAATTGGTTCGTTCTAATCTAAAAATCGTCACCGATCGCATGAAAGACCGATACGACATCAGAGCTGGGGGTGCAGGATACGCAAAAGGAGATCTGGTGTGGTTGTACATTCCACAAAGGAAAAGAGGTATTTGTCCAAAACTACAGAGATCATGGGAAGGACCTTATACCATCAAGAAGAAGATCAACGATGTCATCCTCCGCATCAGTATAGAACCCAGTGGCAAACCAAGAGTCGTTCATTTCAACAGACTAGCACCATTCGAGGAAATACAAGATCAACAAGTTCAACAAATTTGTCCGGAAGGAAAGGAGCTTACATTCGACGAATTCATTGGGACATACAGTGGTTCATCAAAAGCAAGAGGAAGAGCACCGCGACCTTCTTGCCATTCCTGTAGAATACGCACTAGCTCACTGCGTCGCCGAGGATCTCCAGATGTCTCAAGGAATAGCGAACAAGTTCATGAGGAAGTTCGGGAAGTCAAAGGAGCTTCATCAACAAGGTCCCTCCGTCGGTCGAGCACTAGAAATAGAACATATCAGCACTGAAGGAAAAAGGTCTCTGTTTTATTTTATAACGAAAGGAAGATCTCCTGAGGAACCCACTTACAAGGACCTCTGGGAGACGCTAGTCGACTTGCGAAGCATCATACTCGAGAAGGACATACAGAAGAAAGCTGTTCCAACAGCTGTTCATAACAATCCGAGTGCATTCCAGGAGGAATGCGTTTTGAGGAGGGGGCAGTGTAATGATATTTCCCTTAGAGGGGCTTGAGAAACATCATCAGTGAGACAGGAGCACAACGCTCATCCTGTAACACGCATCCCAGATCGTTCTCCTACCTCCCGATGATTCCTACATGCACTAGCATATTTCCGAACACTCAATATATTATGCCGCAGTGACAGATAACGTCACAGGAGATTCTGGAATGTTCTGGAAATAATCGATGGAACAATAAAGAGAGAGGTTTGTTCTAAGAAGATTCTAGAACAAAAAGAAGGAGACGGAAAATCATTCGAACCAAAGCCTGGCAAGTGATCTCATATATGAACGGCCGAATAACTGCCGCCAGTCAGTCTAGCAGCGAGTGTCACAGAGACAGTTATATACCGTGTGATATAAATCGTTTTACATAAATAGTAGTTGTAAGATATAAATTATTGTTTCTTTAGTTCAAATAAATCCGTTCGAAAATGAATATTGTCGTGTTCGCTTCTATACCCGAATAACGTAACAATACTGACACTCACACCCTGTAGTAATATCACCCTGTATTCAAAAAATTACACCTTTCGGACAACCAGAAATTTGTCCTGGCATCTAGAGCTGTCAAGTAAGTTTTGACCACTATACAGAAATGATAAGTGAAAAAAACTCATAAAGGGATCAGATTCAGAAAAGGAACTTTTATTGCTGTCCTTTCAACAAAATTCTAGTAGCTTTAATCATACTTTACACCTGTAATCCTTGAAACAATCACCAAGAACAATTATTTATTAAGCTCTGTTTGCAGTTATTGTGAGGTGGCCACCCTGTATGATCTAAAAAAAAAAATTACAGTACCTTCAGATAATTTCCATACACAATATAGCTACACAGAAAATGTGAACTGTGACCAAAAATCTAATAAGAAAGTCAATAAAAATTCGAACTACCACCAAATGCCTTCAAATTCACCTTATTGTCTAACATAAACACCCTATACTGCCTTTTTCAGAACAGGTTGTCCGCCATTGTAGAAATTCACTAGTTTATTTGAAATCCATACGTTTTTGCTACAAAAGCAGTATTCTCTGTACCTTATTTTATACAGTAGGAATTAGATGGTAGCTCAGCAGGACACTGGGGTGAGTACGTTAGGCACATTGGAGAAAATACCTATATTTTTCTACCAAAATATCACCTTTAATATTCTGCAATACTATGCTCTTGTATGTGATTTTAACAAAGCTATTATGACCAACATACATGATATAGACATATAGACTGACCGAAATCAATTGTCTGGTTCAGTAAATGGCAGTCAATTTGACTTAAGGTACATCAAAATGACTAGTTGAAAGCAACTCTCAGAAAAAGCATACAATTATATAAAACTCATGTGTGCCAGGTGTGAAAATCAGACAAAGATAACTAAATATGGTATTAAACTATGGATAGGTCAAAGCTTGTGTGATATTCATCCCTCAGGACTGAATACACTTTTCACTAGGCTGGTAGATAGTAATACTTGTTGGCAATTATCCAGTACAGAATAAATGGAACAAACTCACCAGCAGGTAGCAGAACTACAGGTGCAGAGTCCTGAATGCAGGGTAGTTATGTCCAGGGTGCAGCGTAAAGATGTCCAGGGTGCAGAACGTAGATGTAGAGATGTGCAGAACGTAGGTGTAAAGATGTGCAGAACATATGTGTGAAGATGTGCAGACCGACGGTACTACAGGGTAAATCCTCAGGGTGCGAGGTACAGAAGGCTGTGGATCGGATCAGCCACAGACTAAACCAATGCCTACAGCTTTATGGCCTTTTGATAGAGGTGGTGCCCAGTTGTCCGGAATGAGAGGTTGCCAGGAACGGGGATGAAGAACCCTAAAGAGAACATGTATAGCCCTCGAAAAAGCAGAGTGACGCCGGCCTCATGTTCTTCAGCCACATATCCTTCGGAAATGTGGTCTGGTACCAGACCCAACAAAGGTACCCAGAAAATGGAGAGCCTCGGTCAAATGATCCCAACACTATTGGGAAAATAACTACTATAAGTAAAATATATACAAAGAAACCGAATCTCAGGCATACCTGAACCAACAGGTGGTTCACTCAATGATCCCAAGATGAATCCGGATCGTCTTGCCGGTTTCAGTGGGCTGTCCTCCCGCCGGAAGAATGTTTTTCTTGCTATCCTGATATTTCAATCAGCCTCGTTGGTGGGAGCCATCCCGACCACCAACACAACACTTTATCCTACATTTGGCTTCACACTACTCTTTTTTTCAAGAATAATGGCCTGACTTTACCCTGACTACAAGCACAGCGAAGAAGCGTATATCATTTCACCTCAGCCAACCATGAAAATCTAGAATATTCTCGATTTTGGACATGCACCGATGTCGAAGAAGGCGTCATAATCACGTAAGGAATCTTGTTCCTTGGCCAGAACCACTGACATGATAGGGCACAACCCATGAGTATATCGCACCGAATATTCAAAATAGTAATCGAATAACAAACTAGAGGGGTTGTGAGTCAAACAAAACCATTTAATCATAATAATTTTCTGAGCTAGACCCCATTCTACAAAAACAATATAACTGAACTACCGTCAATAGCCTCTTATGACAGCGGCTTCGGATAGAGAAGGAGTGTTTATATGAAAACAAAAGAAGATTAGACAGTGACATATTGGTCAATTGAAAATTATTTCTATGTAAACAAAACAATGATCGAATTGGAAATGAAATTGTAGAATGACTATCTATAGAAGGTCATACAATCCAAGTATGGTCAAGATTCACCACCTATGCTACAATCCACGGAGATCAACAGTCATGCAGGCCTCGCCCAGGTAAGATATCGTGTACTGACAGTACCTGATAAACGGAAAATCATAACTAAATAGTTCAGCCAAGTAAAACAAGATGTGTTGAACCAGCTCACAGACCAACCATAACACGACTACGGTATCTTCACATACCTAATTCCACGAATCGATAAGCGAAAGAACAAAATAATACAGGGGTGCGTACGTAAACAATATTAGATAGATTTGCTTTATGCAGGATTTTCATTAGGAAGGAAATGAAGTGTAACAAAATGCTCCCGTTGATTGCCTGTTTTACATCCGCAGAATTGAAGTAGGGAGTGATATATGTAACATCAGGTCTAGATAGATCCTGCCTAATCTCCCTTCTCAAAAATTTTTTGTTCTTATCGGCATCAGCTCTATCGGCTGCAACACCCCGTATTAAAAATTCATAGTTCAGTTCTCTAGACCTAAGATGAACAGGATCTATGTTGTAGTTAACCCTCATTGTTCAAAGTATAAAACAACCAAAAAAATTGAATTTGATAAATCAGAACAATAAATCAGTGCAAGTACAAAAGCTTAGGATTTTTTGAACAAGAAAATTTCCTTAAGCTTGTGAAAATTGAAAATCGCATGATAATTTGCAGAACGCCCTGTATGATCAGTGCCTTGATGCTAAGAGTGACTATAATCAGGAAATACTGAGAATATCATTTCATGAAATCCAAAATATGAATTTCTGAAGAAAATTAATTCATAAAGTTAACTTACCAAAATAACTTTGATTACTCTGTATAATGCGGATTCAACTTTTCAAAGAGCAAAATTTATGTGAAGACACAAAATAATTCAAGACCCAGTTGTGTGAATCACTAACCACAGAACTTTGAACCATCAGCTCACTGATTTCGACCTGTATTGAATTTTTCCCCAAATAAGAAAAAGTATCAGGAACTTCGAACAATTCACCAGAAAATAACCTGTAATATTCCTGTTTTGGCCAGGAACAAATAGGATATGAGAAAATTCACCTTGCTCCGGCTATGAAATTTTCATGAGATAGGTAACTTGAAAAACTATCAAGGCCCTTTACGTTGTGGCGCCAATTTTATGTGACGTACTTTCATCAGAAATGAAATTATGGCGTCACTACATGGTTGCTGTTTTGTGGTACAGATGGTCATGGATTCAAGAAAAGTAAAATCATGTATAGTTTTCAATTGTGTACCTAACAGCTGAGTCAATTGAGGATCATATTCATTTGAACTTGAAAAAAAAAAGATTCTTTTTGAGTGTGAGTCTTATTTTACTGTCTTCTTTATTTTATTCTGTCAAATATATTTATGTATTCACTATGTTCCCTGCTATAAACAAATGTTGTTTCTTGGGAATAATAAAGTTGATTGATTGATTGATGTTGTTCTCAATTGAATTTCATAAAAATTAGGTGAATGAGCGTGTACTCCTTGGTAAAACTTTCAACTCAAGAAAATGTTTATAATGATCCTTTCATACATAAATAATGATTGACGACATAATTCGATCGAAAAATCAACTGGATTATTTTATTTTTGGACATAAATGATAGTACCTTCTGAAGACGGACCCTTTTATGACGTAGAAACCTCATCTCGCCATAGTTGAAAGAAAATACCAAACGTCCGACGGAGACTAAGGCAACTCGCGCTAATTCACTCTGTCAGAAATCATGTATCATTTATCTCTGTCTGGAATAGTCTTATTTTGAGGTCACATCAATATTTTTTTATAAAACGTAGGGAGCTCACAGCAAGAAAAGGTTTGCGGTGGTGAGCCAGTTTGGGTGAGTTCTATGGAATTATGAAATACATTTTTTTGGTGATATAAGCCCATTGTGGGCGCCACTCAGTATGAACTGAGAAGGAGTAGGATGGGAGCAAAACGAAAATATCAATGGTACAGAAGTTTTTTTAAAACCATGCTATAATCACTGAACTATATGGAAATTACAATTATCATAATATATACCTATATCCAAATTCAAATTTAAATCTGACCCAACACCTGAAGTAAAAATTCTCTGAATGATGATAATCTCGAGTAATTACTAAAGGAACATATTATGTCACTATAAAATCTCATGAATAGTCACAACAGTTTCATGATCTCTCAGGATTCAACAGTACACAAAACTGTATAAGTCAGAATCCGTTAGTACTAATAGATACAAGATATAAGTGCTACTTAAATCTTCAATTCAGCTTCACTGTGGCTTCAATATGAAATACATGGTGAATATATTGGTCCACAAAATGTGATATGAATTTTGGAAGATATAACCAAGTCCTTTGAATTGGACTATCAGCGCTGATGATCACTTTCTCACAAAGGAGAAGGTATATAATAGTTGACAGTGAGATATATAGTACAAAATATAATCAAGAGTTGAAATCCATCTTGTCATCAGGTTGATGGCAAAAAATATGTGAAAATTCTGCTTACAATAGATCATCCTAATAAGTATAGCGTAGCTTCAATCAAAAAAATCTCCAGACAGTTATGAGTAACTCATCAGGTTCAGCATCCATAACGAAAATACAAAATCCGGAGGAACTGTCAACAGTGGTAGTTACTATGGCATTCTTAGCATGGGCTCAGGATATTGAACATCTCAGAAGGAACAACAAGTAATATTGCAACAATAGCAATAATGGTTGAAATGACAGGATTTTGAATCTTGTGCACCATCAGCATGGCGTCATGTTCATCAACGACACGACTGTACCAAAATGACCGTAGGTATACCCAAGAAAGGCCTGAAAAGAGAGCATCATGATGCATGTGTTTTTGATGTATTTTATTATTGTTACGTACATAAATTCCAGTGCATTTTATCGCAGAAGGCTTCAATACTCACTCAAAGGTGTTGATCGCCCTTCATATTGAGAAAGTCATTATTTTTGCTCAAAAATTCGAGAGTACGAAATTTTCGTGGCATCTCAACAAATTTTCCCTAGAGAGAGAAAGCGAGAGACTCCTATTTCCATCCGAAGGTACTCTGACCTTTCAAAATGCCCTGTCTACATCAGGCCGCTTTCTCACAGGACACTTCGGAAACCGTGACAAGTGGCTATCGTGTGGTGTGAGTGTAATTTTACTTTGGAGATCTTGTTCGTCACTGGCAATATAAAATGAGGTTTCACGCTGCTCGCGACTAGGTGTCGAACGGAGACAAAAAAGGGAAAAGTTTTCAAAATCACTATCTTTTTCCATGTTCCAATTGGCACCTGCAATTATGAACCAGTTATACATTTCTACATCTTCTACCTCTACATTTCTATGCTCTTAATATTGTAAAATAGTATGTTGATAAGTGATATCTATATTCGAATCGTTTTTGAGTTTATTCACAATCCATAACCAGACTTGCTTTGAATTTTTGCATTGTATTAAACGATGGCTGATTGTATCTTCCTGTGTGGAGCATTCTTTACATTTGGTTGTGTCCACGAGATTATGTCTAGCTAGTTCACTATTCGTTGGGTATATTTCATTTATGACCTTGTACATAGATGCTTTCGAACTTGTTGGAATGTTTTTCGTCATTAGAGATTTCCAAATTTTTTCCAGTCATACTGTGGATATTTTTGCATAATTCTTGGATTGATAATCTTCTTCTACATTTGAAGATTGTATAACGATTTTGTTGAATGTTTATCATTTGGGTTAATCTGCAGTGCTATAAAATATTTATATATGTTCCTGAAATGGTTTCAAATGTGTTTTATAGTTGTCTGTGGGTCAAACATTCTGTTTAACGCGGATTCATATTCAATTTTTTTATTACTTTTTTGATACAACTGTAAGTATATGCGTTTTAAGAAACAGGAATTTTGCTTTATCTTCTATATTGATTATATTCGAACCCCCCTTGTCTTTTGTCATATATAATTGATTTCTGCTAACCCTGTATAATGAATCTTCCCACAAGAATTTCCCAATTTGTAGAACCATTTTCTGGCAATATTTATGACATATCGGTTGTACTTGTGCCACATACCATAATTTGGGGATTACGTAGGTGTTTATATACCATATTTTTTCAATGAGGTCCAGATGTCTCCCTATTTCACTATGAAGTATAATAGTCCCTGATTTCATGAGATTGACATAATTTTTTCAATTGTCTGTTTGATACTGTGTTTGAATGTAATTCCTAGAATTTTGATCTCCCCAGTCCTCGTGAAAGGATGATACCCCACATCTTGTCTATTGTTCCATCTACCAAGAGAGATGATTGATGATTTACTATAGTTTATTCGCATCCCGGTTCCTCTCTCGTAGATATTGATTAGTTTTATAATATTTTTGATATCTGTATCGTTAGTGATATATACACTGATATCGTGCACATATGCTGAGCAGCAATATTTCATGCTATTCATATTAATTCCTGTCATTGCAAAATCTATTAGTCGCAGAAATGGTTCAATGTTCGAACTGAAAAGTATCATTGACAAGGGGCAGCCTTGTCGTACGGATGAACCAATTTTGATAGTGTCAGTCATAAAGCCGTTGATCTTTATCTTTGACGATGCTTTTTCATGGATCTCTTTTACATAGTGTGAAAATGTTACCAGAATTCTAAATTTCTTTAGCACCATCCACATGAATTTATGTAGAACTCGATCAAATGCACGTTTCATTTCCCACGCCAAAATGGCTGCGTTTTACGAATTATTCCGCTAAAAATGTGGAATTATATCACGGTTCAGCAGCAGATTGTATTATTGATTTCTCGGTACCACAAGCCTGCTCCTCACCTGATAGTTTTCCAATTATAGGTGTTAACCTTATTATGAAAATTTTCATCAGAATTTTATAATCCGTATTCAACAGTGTTATTGGACGAAACTGATCAAGGGTCGCAGGGTCTTTTCCCTTTGGAGTTGAAATAATCACTCCATCAGAGAGGCTTTTTGGTATACTGATGTTATCATCCAAAATCTTATTGTAGGGTGATACTAGAGTATCACAGTAGTAGTTCGTACGAGAGTCCATCGGGGCCTGGGGCTCGTTTTTTGTTTGGCGTTTTTTATTATTTGTTCAATTCTTTCCTCAAGAATTGGCACCATCAGAGTGCTTTGTTCTTGTCTACTCACTCTTGTTTTTATGTGCTATAGTGAACATCTCGCATCCTTAGATGTGAGTTGTTTCCCTACACCAAATTTCTCTTCAAAAAAATTTCTTGTATAATTGAGAAGCGAATTTTCACCCTTTATCGTATTTCCCTGATCGTCTTTCAAGAGTCTAATGTGCATTTTTTCGCATTTTTTGCTTTGCCGATTATACTGTAGAGTGAGTGTCGATCACAAATAGCTTCTTCATTCATCATATTCTCCTCTGAGAATTCTTCTCTGAGGAAAATCATGTTCAGTTTTATTTCTTTCATTTCTCGCAGTACATTTTCACCTTTCTCATACCTATCATCCAATTCGAAAAGCGTCTCGTTATAGAAGTCAAACATTTCTTTTCTATCCACTGCTCTAGTAATCTCTCCGTTTTTGGAGGAAGCCCTAACTGAATATATTGAACCACCATTTTACTATGTCCGACTAGTAGACTTCTAGATTTTCTAGGATTAGTGCTATATTGTCATTGTGGATAAGAGATGATTTCATTCTAAAAGAACCCCATCCATGTTGACTAATCTTTATTTGCTCACTTTCAATCTTCACTAGGAGCGCATGGTGATCAGAAAATGCTATAGGTATAGTTTGAATGTCATGAATTTTGTTTGCATTTTGTTCCGAGATGTGAGTTCTATCAATTCTAGAGGTGAAATCTCCTCTGCAAAAGTTGAATAACACTTTATTTTTATGTATGACTTTCCATGTGTCTTTTAGATGCAGGTTTTGTTTAACATTATACAGAGTTCTACAGGTGGCAACTTTGTTGTTACGTGCGTCTTCTTGTTTTATAATACAATTAATTCTCCTATTTATATAATCGGTGAATTGAAATCTAGATGTGAGCTTGATGCTTTTAAAAAAAACTCATTTTTCTCTCTGTACTTTTCGGTTCCAGAAGGGCTGTATATGTTGATGAAGCGGTATTTGTTGATAGTAGCCGAAATCACTCTGCCGTCTTCACTACAGAAAATCTTTCCTGAACATGATCGCTGTTCCTCTATCGTGGGTACTCACGTTAGCAATAAACTTATAATTTCATGGACAACTGGTGTATTCGCAATTGATTTCTTTTATAAAGATAATTTTAACATCATACTTCTTCATAATAAACACTAAGCCCTGTTATCTACTCATCTGTTTCATCGACTTGACATTTATTGATGCGATTGTGAATAAACTTACCATTATTAGCAAGAAACTTTGGTATTGTGATTAATATGGAGAGTCTGGACTCTCATCATCATCTGAGCCTTCTCTATGTATTTCATTGTCCTTGTTCCTTTTTAGTATCAGTTTTGGCACCTTTTTTTCTCCACTGCTAGAATCCGAAAGTTTGTTCACTTCCTTTGCTCGTTTTCTTCTATTCTTCTCAGCTTGCTGATTCGGGCACGGTGTCTCAATACCCATGCTCAAACTTGAAGATGCTTGAGGCTTTAGTACTTCCATCCGCTGGCTAAGCGCCGGTTCTGCTTCCATGATATTGTACCATGCGTCGTTTTGAGTCTCGGCTATGCTCTCATCCGGCTGTTCAATATCATCACTGTCTTGTACGCCCACAGTAGTGTCCTGAGTTCCGCTATGGGCTTGTTCTCTTACCCTCTCGCTAGAGTTTAATACCTGTGCATATGTGATTCCTTCTGTTTCCTTCTCAGGTGTCGTCTTCGGGGGTTTTCTTATCTCCTCAATTCTATTATTGGGATGTTCTGGGCAATCTTTTCTCACATGTCCAGGAGCATCACAAACCATGCAGGTGCGTACTTGGTTGAGATACGTCACTAATGAGGTAGATCCATCCATTTTGATGTATGATGGGATCGGGCTATGTATCACCATTTCTATAATTTGAACTCCACTCTCGATATTGTATGGACCATCACCGTACCATTTTCCATTTTCGATACTCTTGATCACTCTGAACCCAGAAAAATGTCCTTTCATCTTTTTCTCATCATCACAACCCCAAAATCAACAACCAATACATATATCGTAGGAACTTATCCTTTGTCAAGCATCTCCATGCTAGTAGGAGTTCAAATATTCTTGCCTTCGAATGTAACAACCTCTTGGGAGTAACTTCTATGAGAGAAACGGCAATAAAAACATCAAAGGAAGAGCATTCATAAGTAGAGCTGTATTGAACACCATTGAGAAGTGTGAAAAGATAGCTGCTGTAGATGATACAATTATTATGGAAAAAAGACGAGGAAATGCGGTCGAGTGTACAAAAGACAGGTACTATGAAAATCTACGTCAGGAGTTGGAAATTACAGAAATTTACACGAACACCAAGCGGAATAAACATTTTTCAAAAGGCAATGAAGTGATCCCTGATGAACAAGTGATCCCGGATAATATTTTTCATACCTCCGTCTATTTCAGTTGGGACTAGATCAGAACAGAATAGCGACTGTATGTCATAAATGTTGCTAAATATGTAATCTTTACGCAACAAAGCTGATGAGCTAAATATATTTCTGGAACAGCAAAATTTGCCGGATGTTGTCCTTTTGACAAAACATTGGCTCAAAGTTGATGAACCAATTCATATGCCTGGTTATTTCATCATGTCAAAATATTGCAGAATAAACTCAATGCACGAAGGAACTCTGAAAATGATTAAAACAGAGTTCTTGAAAACTTTCACTTTTGCGAACATTAACAGATATGACAATTTGATTGTGGAGAAAGAATTTGAATTTTCAATAATTCATTCACAACATAGTAATGTCTATAAAGTGTGTGTCTATAGGCCACCTTCATAAGAGCATAACATCCCCATCGAGAGACTGGAATATTTATTATCAAATTTACCCCCCTTCGCATCAAAAATTTTAACTGGAGACCTCAATATACATTATGAAAACAAAACATGCAATAAAATCCGAACACTCACTAACTTGTTAGACTGCTTTAATCTAGTTATGCATGTAGATAGTCCCACCCGTATATCCAATTATTCATCGAGTATTATAGATTACGTCTGTACAAACATCGAGGATGTATCGACCTCAGTAATCAAGCCAGGTCTATCTGATCACAAAGCAGTTTTTTGTTTCATCCCCAACATTCTCGAAGATGCAATCATGAACCAGGGCAAACAGTATGGACTAATATATAGCAGAAAAAACTATGTACATTTCCTGAATCTATGTCAAGCCACATATTGGGATTCTATAAATGAAACAGAAGATCCAGTTAATGAATTTCAGAAACTTGTTTATGAAAATTTTGATAAAGCATTTCCACTGATGCCCTCGTTGAAACGAAAAAAGTCCGAACTCTGGTTCACAAAAGGACTTAAAATTTCTTCAAAGAATCTAAGATGCCTGCATGCCATTAGAAAATTTCATAGTGACAATATATTTTTCATTTCATACCTCAATAACTTCCGTCGTATTTACAGACAAACTATAAAATTAGCCAATTATCTCTATTATACTGACCGACTGAATCAGGCAGGTAATGAACCAAAGGAAATGTGGACAATAATAAACGACTTGAGAGGTAATAAGAAACAGGATCAACCAGAAATAAAGATCAACTTAAACCATCTGAATGAATATTACTTTCAGTAGCATCAGAAATAACCAGAGATATTATACCAATAGTAGATCCACTTCATAATTTGAACAAGATGACTCTCTTTCTTTGTATGATACATATCTGAGTGAACTAAAATCTGTGATGATAAAAATCGAAAATAAAAACTCTGCTGGTGAAAACAACTTCTCAGCAAAGCTGCTCTTTCAATTACCGGATGATGCTCTGGAAGCCTTAGTAACAGCTATAAATACATCGTTTACCTTCACGCTCAAAATCTGCGAAAGTGTTACAACTCCACAAAGGAGGTGCCATTGATGACCCTAGTAATTACAGACCGATCTCAATTCTATCAACGTCATCAAAAATCATCGAAAAACTAGTCAAACGCAGGATAATGGGCTTTTTGGGAAAGCACAAGATTTTAACTCCCGTACAATTTAGATTTCAATATGATAAATGCGACTGATGCCATTTTTAATTTACTTGAAAACATCTACACAACTCTGAACGATAAGGAAGTGGCTGCGGCAGTATTTCTGGACCTTCCTAAGGCGTTCGATTGTGTGTGTCATGAGATCCTCCTGCAGAAACTCTTCCATTATGGATTTCGGGAAACAACATTAGAATGGTTCAGATCTTATCTCACTGGTAGAAGTCAAAAAATATCTTTGAACAATAATACTTCCGAAAGTGGAATAATAGTAAACGGAGTTCCTCAAGGGTCAGTCTTGGGCCCAATTTCATTCTTGATATATGTTAACGATCTGGCTAAATTGGATATATCTGGAACATTCACCTTATTTGCGGATGACACCACAATATTTTGGCGTGATGGAGATCCGGCCACTTCGACTCGAAGAGTGTATAACTCTGATTTAGAGAAAATAAAAATTGGTGTGAATCGAATATGTTGTCGCTGAATCTTTCTAAAACAAATCTGGTCACATTTGAGTGATATTTGGATCAGGTAGCTTTAGGTTGTCAGACGGTTGAAAGTTAACTTGTAACAAAATTTCACGGTATATTTATTGATAGTAATTTGAAGTTTGACACACAAATTAATGCACTGAAAAAGGAATTGTCTTCTGGTTGCTTTGTCGTAAATGTCATATCTCGTGAACTCGGATTTTCAGCTTCAATAACCGCATCAGCTTCACTCATGGGGAGTCATCTTAGGTATGGAATTCCATTTTGGGGCTCTGCCTCCCAGGTTTTATTGCAGAGTATATTCGTCATTCAAAAAAGAGCTATGAGAATAATATTCAAAAAGAGGATTCGCGACTCGTGTAGGCCAATTTTCTGCAAATATGAAATACTAACAATATTCGAAATTTGTATTATAGAGACTGTTTGCTTGCTTCACAAACATTAAGAAAAGTTCTTGAATCGAGCAGAAAGGCATATACGAAAGGAGATGATACTTGTCCTTCTCCTCTCCATATCAACTTTGACCAAGCATTCCCAAATCTATAGAAGTAGACAGATATTCTCGGAAATATTAGTAGGATGCAGATATATAATCATTTACCGAAACAAATAACAGCAATCAATGATCAGGACAAATTTAGGAAATCGGTAAAAAACCTTATGATGGGAAAGTGCTTCTATAGTTCGGAAGAGTATTTTGCATATGATCTCTAGTTTTTATATATAAATGTTACGATCTACATCAAGATTTTGATAAACTGTAGTTGTAAAAACACGTTCGTACCGTACCGTATTATAGCCTTCATGTAAATATTTTGTTAGTCTTGTTTCTTTTACAATTGTTCGTTTTTTATATACGATACACAAAGCAGAATTAACCAGTGGCGTTACCTTCCAATATGCTATGAATAATACAAGGCAACAAGATGGACACGAAAATAGAATGAATAAACTGCAAACAGAAATCTTCGATAAGGGACCCAAAGAATCCCGTCTTTGCTTGTGATTTATGCAGAAATTATATTTGTGGTGAGTGCTCTGATCTTTCTTCATCTGAAATAAAATGTATGCCACTTCAAAAACGATCCCTGAAATTCCATTACATTAAATGCCGTGGTAATGACTTAATTGATCTCTTAAATAACGCAATAGCAGACAAAGAAACAATTATAAATGATAAAGATAAAATTATAAAAATGCTAGAGGAAGAATTGAACAAATTAAAAGAAACCCACACAACTCCTAGTTACTCGAGTGTGACAAAAAATTCACAACCATCCCAAAATCAGAAAATAACAAACAATGTACCAGCAATAATAATAAAACCCACGATTACTCAAGACTCACAAGTAACCAAGAAGGAAATACAGGACACTATTGATCCCAAAAAGATAAATGTATCAATAAACTCTATACAGACATCAAAGCACGGATGCTTCGTCATCAAATGCAATACGGAAGAAGGAGCTAATAAACTGATGAAAGAAACACAGAAAAATAAGAAATTGGGAGAAAAATATGGAATCAAATTATCTCAGATGAAAAAACCTAGAATTAAGATTATTACCAGTAGTACAACAATGAATAAAGAAGAAATTGAAGAGTGCTCAATGAAGCAGAACCAATTCATTGGTCCTGATGATGATATCAATGTTACCTTTATGAAGCAAATCAATTCTGGAAAACAAATCATCTTCGCTGAATGTTCTGGCACAACTTTTCCGAAACTTATGAATTTCAAAAGAATATATGTCGGTTGGGAACGTTGCCCGGTGTACGAAGACCTTAATATTCCAAGATGTAAAACATGCCACGCATATGACCATAAGGACACTAATTGTAGAAACAAGTTAACTTGCCCCTACTGTGGAGGAGAACATAGATCAATCAACGCCCAAAGGAATACAAGAAGTGTTGTAACTGCCAAAAATCGATGGAAAAATTTGCAAATCTAGAATACGACGTGCATCACGAAGCATATTATAAAGGATGTCCTACATTGAAATTTTATACGGAACGATATAAAAACAATATTGATTATAGCTGCAAATAATTGAATTTTCCATAAATTCATCACTTTTTTTCAATAGATTTTTTCTACTCATATGATTTTTGTTTCTCAATTTCTCTTTTTATTCATGGATATTAGTGAATTGAATATACTAGATGGTTCAGAAACCGAATTAAAAAGTGAACAAGATATAGAAGCATACTGCATTGATGAATTTATTGAAAAATCTAATGCCTTAATTGTTGATAACGCAAACGTAATCAGAATTCTTCACCTGAACATGAGAAGTATTAGGAAACATTTTGATGAGCAACTGATTTTTTTGGAAACTTGTAAACTTACAGATATTGATGTCATAATACTTGGTGAAACCAGGTGCATTGACTCTGTGGAGGACTTCACAATACCAGGATTCACAAATATTTTTAATGGAAGTAAGCTAAACCAGTGTGACGGAGTTCTCATGTTCGTGAATAGTAGCATCACTTATGAAATTAAACACACAGTCTCACCTTTAACAAAGGTAACAATTAAACAATATATCATATAATATCACACCATCGTCAGCTGATAGCCTGTTCTTAGGAGACGTAGACCATTTTTAATCGGAAACTCCCAGAACAAATTTTGACATCTTAATTGGTGACTTGAATATTGATATCCTTGACAATGGGTCAGTAGTGGCTAATGAATACATTTCTATACTCATATATTTTGGCTTCACATCACTTATCAACACCCACACAAGAGTAACACCAGAAAGCCAAAGTTGTTTAGATCACATATTTGTACGCAAAAATCTCAATGCGAGAAAATACGAATTTAATCCTTTTGTAATCAACCACGATATAACGGATCACTATCCAATTTTCCTGAATATCAGTTACAATAAATCGCATAACAATAATCCCACCGAAAAACGTGCTGTGAAAATTGACTACATCAAATTCAGATAATTACTGAGTAAGGCTCAATGGACTGAGGTTTACTCAAGCCAAGATCCTGAAACCGCATGGGGTAACTTTCTCAATAAGTTCATTGACGCTCTCGATCAATCAAAAACAACTATTTTATTCAGTGTGAAAGAACACAAAAAAATTAAGCCGTGGATTACAAATGCCATAATCAACTCAATAAAACGTAGGGATAAGATGAAAAAAAATGCAATAAAACATAAGCAATGTCCACAGTTATATTATGATTATAAAAATTATAGAAATCAACTAAATAAACTGATTGTACGAGCAAAATCAAATTACTACTCTGAACAAATTATCAATAACAGTAATGATATAAAAAAGTTATTCGAACTGATTAATGAGGCCACTAACAAAAATAACAATCCTACATCGATCAATCATATAACTGTTGTAGTTGAAAACAAAATACCCTTTTTTGATGATAAAGAGATGGCAAACTACTGCAATACTTATTACTCAAATATAGGAATTAAAATGGCTGAAAAAATTGATGCTGAGATGACATTCCCTCAAATAAAACAATCTATGTTTCTATCGCCAGTCGACAGAAATGAAATAATAATGCATATCAAATCCTTGAAAAATAACAACTCTCCAGGTTTTGACAACATAAACAAAAAACTATTGAAAGACAATCATTTACACGTAGTAGATCCTCTAATACACATTTTCAATCTGATTTATTTAAATGGAAAAGTTCCTGATCACTTCAAAAAGTCTATAATAGTGCCAATATTCAAATCGGGTGATAAGAATAGTATAACTAACTTAAGGCCAATTAGCCTCATTAGTGCTTTTGCAAAAATATTTGAATAATCCCTGAAGAAAAGGTTAAGCAAATTTCTACTAGATAAGAACATTCTAAATAAGAAGCAATATGGGTTCCAGGCAGGAACCAGCACCAGTGATGCCATGTTCGATTTGATAGATCAAATGAAAGATAATTCAGAATCTAACCAAAAATGTATTGGGGTATTTCTAGACCTTGCAAAAGCTTTTGACACGGTGCCCCATGGAAATCTTCTGAACGTTCTTGAACATTACGGAGTGAGGGGCGTCGCGTTAAATGTTTTTAAAAGTTACCTGATAAATAGATCTCAACATGTGAAAATTAGAAACCAAATCAGTGATCCAGTAGATGTTCTCATAGGTGTTCCACAAGGCACAGTACTTGGACCATTGCTTTTCATAACCTACATCAATTCATTACTTTCTTCCAATATAGATGGCACTCTAATATCGTATGCTGATGACACAGTCCTTCTATTCAAAGGTGATTCATTGAACCATGTCAGAATGAAAGCTGAACAAGGTACTCTGATAGTGAAAAGTTGGTTCTACCTTCAAAAGTTTTCATTGAACATTAAAAAAACAACATACATTGCATTCTCCCTGAACAATGCAAATAGACCAGAATTCAATTCTCTGTATATTAGGAACACAAACTTGAAGATAAATGAATCAGAGGCGGCTAAATATCTGGGTATTACCATCGATAAAAATCTCAAATGGGTTAGACTTGTCACAAATCTGACTAATAGACTGAAATTCATGACAAGGCATCTCTTGATAATGGTATATAAAGCTCTAGTAGAATCTATTTTAAGCTATGGAATCCTGGTATGGGGTGGTCTCTACAGCAATGCACTTAAACCGTTGAACGTTATACAAAATTACATACTTAAGATAAAACATTTCAAAGATCGGCTGTACCCAACAGCTCTATTATACAATTGTAATGTTCTTAACGCCAGAATGCTGTATTTCCACAGCAATTGCATATTTGTATTAAGAAACGAAGACTCACTGGATTTTGTATCGCATTCTCATGATACTCGACAAGTGTTTAACAATTATTTATCTGTCCCTTTTTGTCAAAAAGACGCCACCATGAGATTTTCAAGAAGTGTAGCCCCTAGAATCTATAATTTACTGCCTATGGAAATCAGAAATGCACACTAATACCATATATTTTCTAGAATGTGTAGAACTCATATATACAATAATTATTATGTATATATGGATAACCTTAACATCAGATAATCACTTATCCCAATAGTTTATTTTTTGAGTTACTATTCATGTTGATTATGTTTTTCAGCGCATTTCTTCTTAAATTTCACATCAATCTTGCAGAAATATAATATGGGTTATAATTATTTAAAAACATATAACCTATCATTCTCAATAATTATTCTTCTTTGGGTTAGAATTACCTATGTATGTACATAGGAAAATTTTCAATAAATTATATCACCCTTGTATGCTATGCACATACAGGTGTCTACACCTAGGTGCATGATAATAAGTATGTAACCATGTAATTATATAAAAAATTATATTGTTGGATTATACCAAGAAATTATATATGAATAAATGGATGTAATAAATGAAAATAAATGAAATATACAGTGTGTCCCACTCACCATGCTCACCATGGGTATCTTTTTAACGGTGAGAGATACGAGGTCGGTTGAATGAGACCAAATGTGAAGTTTGTCAAGGCCAACTATAATGTGAAAAAATATTTTGATGAAATCTATTCGTTTTTGTTTTATACGCAAAAAAACAGATATTGATCATTTTCATGTCTCCTCCGTAACTTCTTTATTTATGAAAATATTCAAATTTGAATTCCACATTCTCATGACAGTTTCTTAGAGTGATTTCGAAAAAAATATGAAATTTATACCAACTCTTCTAGAATTTGAGATATCAGCACCAACTTTAGTTTTTCAAAAAATGTAGGTCATAGCTCACTATGACTTAGTTACAAATACCTTTTTTATCTCTTACAGATGATATGTCGCAGTAATAGTTTTGTGTTGATACCAACGGAGTTATCGTCATTTATACAAAGACAAAAAATTATTTGGAGAATGCCATGAGAATGTGAAATTCCTATTTGAATATTTCCATAAATAAAGAAGTTACGGAGGTGACATGAAAATGATCAAAATATGTTTTTTGCGTATAAAACAAAAACGAATAGATTTTATCAAAATATATTTTCACATTATAGTTGGCCTTGACAAACTCCACATTTGGTGTCATTCAACCGACCTCGTATCTCTCACCGTTAAAAAGATACCCATGGTGAGCATGGTAAGTGGGACACACTGTATATGGCGTTCGGCGTTCGCGTTTTCATTTCGCAGACGTCGAACGCGTTTACGTTGGGTCAGGTTCGCACCAGATAGCGGTCAAGAAGCTATCTGGGACAGCCCTGTACTGATGAGAGCCAAGAGCTCGAAACCGGTCTGCAGGTAGTCAGCGTTCCTGAACCACTTAAGCGCAGCTCAGCGTTGAGGAAGGAAACACTTGCGATTTTATTCGTTTATACGACCTGCCGCATAGATTTCGGGAGGATGTAATGCAATGTTCTGCGTGGCATATAGCCAGGAAAGTAGTTGTTTTTCTCTCGTTATCTACCATTGTCGTTCATTTTATGAACTAGAATGTGGTAATGACTTTGAGTTTCTCTCTCTTTGTGACCATGTCGGGCAACCAGCCACTCCCATTTTACCTAAAATGATATTCTGTTTTGGAGTGTTTCTTTCCTTGCCAGGTAGCGTTTGGCGTTCGCGTTTTTATTTCGCAGACGTCGAACGCCTCGTATGGTATAAATGCTGAGATGCGTTTACGTTGGGTCAGGTTCGCACCAGATAGCGGTCAAGAAGCTATCTGGGACAGCCCTGTACTGATGAGAGCCAAGGGCTCGAAACCGGTCTGCAGGTAGTCAGCGTTCCTGAACCACTTAAGCGCAGCTCAGCGTTTAGGAAGGAAACACTTGCGATTTTATTTGTTTATACGAACTATCGCATAGATTTCGGGAGGATGTTATGCAATGTTCTGCGTGGCATATAGCCAGGAAAGTAGTTGTTTTTATCTCGTTATCTACCATTGTCGTTCATTTTATGAACTAGTATGTGATAATCACTTCGAGTTTATCTCTCTTTATAAATCACTCGATTCAATGTATATTTATCAATGAAAATCATATGAAATAAGTTCCTGGAACATTCTCACCCTCTTTTGACACTGAAACATTGCCCTGAATGTTCTGAAGTACGCTCCAAAAATATCCAGGTCTTATCATGGAAAAATAATTGTCTCAAAACTGCATTCTCCACTTGCATAATATATTTTCAAAGGAATGTTACACACTTCAATGCAATATTAGGTCGTTCAGTCATTCCTTTGTCTTGAATCAGCTTCCGAATCTGCTGAACGTGATTTCAACATTCTTCAATACTTCACTTCACAGATTTGTGATGTGTCCACTCTCAGTGTACCTGATGTTTTGTGTTCTTCTCATATGTTGACCATCATCAAGATCCAAATAAGATGTCCAGATCCAATGTCTTGCAGATATTCCCTATTATACAGTGGTGATGACACTGGTTATTTTCAAACCAGCAGCTACTCCTTGGAAATAATGAAAAAAAATAAACTTGGAGCATAATTCTGACATAACTTTCAAAGTCATGATTATCGAATTATTTCGTTAAATAATTTAATGGCAAAAATCTCGATGTGCATGGTACAGCTTGAATGAAACTTAACAAAATCATTACCTACACCAGTCTCTCTCAGCAGTCAGTGGAAGTCGATTTATCATCCATTCGCCATTTTCTGATGATTCACGAATAGATCACCATTGCGGTCTCAGAATGAAGAGATTCTCAATATTTGATAATGAATGAAAATGAGAATTGAAGAGATGATTACTGATGAGCCATAAGACGACCACAAGTAACAACAACGAATAAATATAAATCCGAATCCGAGAATAAGTACAACATAACGAAACAAAACATCGATATTAACGAGCGAACGTTTGACTCAGGCATCGATGACAACATGCATTACAGTGATTATGTCTAGTATTTCGTGACTAATAGCTGCTCCTTTTTTCCGATTCTGCAGAATCTGCGATGTTGCCGGATGTTGATAACACGCCTATCCTGACGAAATCTCTAAGATTTTCATAAACACATCAGGAACTGCATCAAGCTCAACCGCAACAAAGGACACTCCAGGTTATCTGTATCATCTTCTCCTTCTTTGTTTTTTTTCAAGTGAGAACGCACTCATCATCACTCTGACTCGGTCACTAACGGGACAGAGACCTATATCAATATTATCAGTAATATGATTCCGCACTACCCAGGCAACCAAATGACGTTTCAGCGACGTCTTTACACGTCAGTTGAATGATCAAGGTGACGTCTGAAGTTGACGTCGTATGACGTAATGAATGACGTGAATAGATCACAGCCCGATGACATAATATATTACTCACGTTTATTGACGTCATTCAATCACCAAACTGTGACGCCAGACTGACATCGAATGACGTCAAGATGACGTCAAATTGACATTCAAATTTGGTGATGACACATAAAAAAGATTTCTCGAACATGGTGTGATAATCAACAATGACCTCTGATGACATATAATTTTGATTATGCATTGATGAGTCTGCTTGGTGTTCCCTCAGGTGTCATGTTCATTCAATCTTCTATTCAGCAGCGCTATATCTCTCAGAACGCAGCTCCATTAGAATGAAATCAGTTACTCGTATTGGTATCAAGAATTATGTAGTTTGTGTCGGCGAGATGTGAGCAAACCAAGAATAGTTTGATAGCAATGGAAAATATGTTGGCGGATTCAGCTTCACATTGTTGAGTAACGTATATGCATGCATTATTTGTCAGCCGAAGAAAATCTGAAAAGCAAATTATTGAAGAATTTCCAAGATGACGAAGTTCACCAAATACGTACGGCACACCGACGTGATTTTTAAACGTCATAGATACGTCACTGCAACGTCATAAGAGTGACGGTTGGTTCCAATGTTTCCGGATATCGCAAAGCCTCTGACACGTCCCACCAAGGAAGCACGTCCCTTCCACTGGGATCCAGAATGCCAAGCCGCCTTTGACGCCTGAAGGAACGCATGACCACGACACCGATTCTTGGGTATCCACTTCCGCAAAGACAATTCATTCTTGACACAGATGCCAGTAATATCGGCATTGGTGGAGTCCTTTCGCTTTAATCCGTGTGGTGGTCGGATTAGAATAACCCCACGGTAAGTCCTGCCTGTCGTAGGAGGCGACTAAAAGGACGCCAATAGGTGGAAGATGGTTAACGCCATCGCCCGGTGCGATACCACCACATCAACCATAGGCACTGTGAAATGGGTATACTTACCCGTGTTTCAGTAGCTGGTTGATGTTCCGGCCATCCCAACCCAACCCAATTTCCTTTTCCTTCCACGCCAACCTCCCTTCTTTATACAGAATAAGCGATGATGAGTTCTCCTCAAGTAAAATTATCCGGAAGTAAAATACCTCTCCATTCGGATTTCCGGGCGAGAGGTGCTAGAGGGGGTTCACCATCGACTGAAAAAGTCCTCAAGATAGACCTATGTAACATCCGAGGTCTAAGTAAGAACATCAACGAAGTCCATCGACACCTTCAAATTGAAAAGCCAGACATATTGGCTCTTACTGAGACACAGGTCAATTCATCCACCAATACGACCTATCTGCTCTGTCCTGGGTACGAACTCCACACACGTTTCAGATTCAAGGGAGGTCTCTGCCTCTACTCCAAAACGAATCTCTCATGTCAACGAGAAAAAACTTTGGAACCAAATAAGTTTGATGTCATGTGGTTCAAGCTCGATAGCCAGAAACAGACCAAATACCTTTGTTGTCTCTACTTATCACCAAATGATCCATCCTATGAAGAGCTCTTCGAATTCTTGTCTCTGAAGCTTGACCAAATTCAACAGAATCATCCAGCAGCAGAAATCATCATCATGGGCGATTTCAATGTACACAACACTGCTTGGCTCGTACACTCTAACAGAACGGATGAAGCTGGGCGACAAGCCGAAGCTTTTGCCATCACTCACGGCTTAGAGCAGCTCATCAAAGAACCCACACGAATTCCCGATGCCAATAACCATTCAGCTAACATACTTGACTTATTCCTCACTAATAATTCAGAACCCTACACTATAAATGTACGAGCTCCACTTGGCAATTCTGACCACACACTCATCTCCACAACCTGCCCATTTTTCATTCCATCAACTGATCCGGCACCCCCACGTCGTATATGGCACTACAATTCAGGAGATTGGGACGGTCTCCGCATGTTTTTCTCCGAGTTTCCTTGGCATAGAGTATGCTTTGACTCTGAGGACCCTTCACAGTGTGCTGCGGAAATATCCGAGATCATCATGCTCGGAATGGACACATACATACCCCATTCTTCAAAAAGATCATCACCATCGAAACCCTGGTTCAACAAAAACTGTTCTAGAACTGTTGCCTTGAAACAAACAGCCTACCATCGCTGGCGCAAAAACCCTAACCTCGCGACTAGAGCAGAATACGTTGATGCCAGAAATAACTGCAGCCAAACAATAGATGCTTCGAAAGAAACATACAATGCCAAGATAAGATCGAAACTCATAGATTGTCCCAATGGCTCCCGTTCGTTTTGGTCCCTTGCTAAAGCGGTCGGAAGAAATTTCACTAATAGTTCATTTCCACCACTGTCCAAATCCGACGGCACATTAGCAACAACATCGCAGGAGAAAGCAAATATGTTTGCAGAGATTTTCGCAGCAAACTCTACTTTAGATTCCCAAGGAAAAGTGCCGCCAGACATTCCACCCGTTGAGAGTCGAATGCCCGAAATCGTCTTCCGTCAACGCACTATCAGACGAATTTTGCTTGGTCTCAAAACGAATAAGGCTAACGGTCCTGATGGAATTCCACCCATTATCCTCAAAAAATGTGCACCAGAATTAACACCGATTCTCTGCAAGTTGTTTACCGTCTCGTACAGGTCGGGTATTTTTCCATCATGCTGGAAGACAGCTAGAGTCCAACCAATCCCCAAAAAAGGGAACAAGAACCTGCCCAACAACTACAGGCCCATTGCCCTGTTATCAGTAATCTCCAAAGTTATGGAGAAAGCCATCAACATTGAGCTCATCAAATATCTGGAGAGCTCGGGAATCATCAATGATAGACAATACGGCTTTCGCCACCGAAGATCTACTGGAGATCTACTTGCCTACGTCACCCATTTATGGCAAGCTTCATTAGAAAAACACGGGGAATCTCTAGCTGTCGCTTTGGACATATCGAAAGCATTTGACCGTGTTTGGCACGAAGGACTCCTCCACAAACTACCATCATACGGCTTACCACCTCAGCTATGCCATCTCTTATCGAGTTTTCTTTCAGGCAGATCGCTTCATGTAGTGGTGGACGGTGTATCGTCTGATACAATTGGCATCAATTCCGGCGTTCCACAAGGATCAATTTTGGCACCAACATTATTCCTTCTTCATATCAATGATCTGTTGGGAGTAACAACTTGCCCCATCCACAGCTTTGCAGATGATAGTACCCTCCATACAGCGTTCTCTTCCAGAATTCCTATTTCTTCCCAGGAAACTAAGAACACACGGCGCAGGCAGGTCAATGCTGTCAATGAAGACCTTGCTGAAATCACAGCCTGGGGAACCAACAACCTAGTTGACTTCAACGCCACCAAAACTCAAGCCTGTATTTTCTCTAGAAAGGCGGAACTCAGTATGCCCGACATTGTAATGTCTGGCACCACCATCCCCACCAAACCCACCATATCTATGCTCGGTATTTCCATCAGCAACACTCTTTCATGGGATAATCATGTCAGATCCATCGCAAAAGCTGCTTCACAAAAACTCGGGTTCTTGTTCCGTGCGAAATGCTACTTTACACCTCAACAGCTCCTCATGATCTACAAAGCGCAGATACGGCCTGTTCTAGAATACTGTTCCCACATATGGGGTTCAGCACCGAAACATACGCTGATGCTCTTAGATTCCATCCAGAGAAGAGCCATCCGCTTGGTGGGTGACGCCACACTCACTCGCTCTTTGACATCATTGGAACACCGTAGAAAGGTCGGCGACCTTTCACTTTTCTATCGATACTTCCACGGGAAATGTTCTTCGGAAATCTCTGCTATCATCCCTTCACTAGCAATACCAGTCAGACGAACTAGACAAGCCCAGTCAGCACATCCCTTCGTTGTCAACCTCGAAAGATGCCGAACAGCACTTTATCAAAACTCCTTCATCCATAAAACGGCTAGGCTCTGGAATTCATTGCCTGTGGAAGTGTTCCCAACAACATATAATCTCCAGAAGTTCAAAAAGAATTCCAATACCTACCTCCTATCCCTATCCTCCCTAGGAACGCACGATGTTCTTTAAACATTATAGGGATTCCCTCTCGTGCGCTCCAAGCGATAAAAAAAAAAAAAAAAAAAAAAAAAAAAAAAAGTATCAAGATGGGCGAGAGCAGGTCATTGGTTACTCCAGCAAGGTGCTATCAAAGGCAGAACTTAACTAGTGCGTTACCAGGAGGAAACTATAAGCCATGGTAAAATCAGTAGAGCACTCCTATGAGTACCTCTATGAACGAAGATTCCAACTCAAGACGGACCAAGCTGCATTGAAGTGGCTCCTGAATTTTAAGAACTCCGAAGGCCAAGTAGCTCGTTGGATCGAGAGGCTCCAGGAATATGAGTTCGAGATAGCAAACCTAGTGGGGACGAGTAATAAGAATGCAGATGCATTGTCCAGGAGGCCATGTCCACCTGAGTGCTCACATTGTAGTCGTTTGGAGGATAAGGAAGCAGCCCTCTACAGAACCACCGTTGTCAATGAAGATTGGTTACCTGCAGCAATCGAGCAAGAACAAGAAAAGGAACCAGAACTTCGGAAGCTTCGAGGATGGAAAAGAGCGAATCGTTGTCCTTCATGGCAAGAAGTAGCACCATCTTCACAGACTTTGATGGCGTACTGAAGTCAGTGAGATTACTTTGGTATTAGAAGATGACCTGCTCAATAGGAATCTCGAGAGCGATGATGAGTCGGACAATCGGATGCAGTTGGTCATTCCTAGGAGCCGAGTATTGGAAGTACTCGGATATGTACATGATGGAACTCCAGGGGGACATCTAGGAGTGAAGAAGACACTTCAGCGGGTACGAGAGCGATTCTACTGGGTGAACTGCAGTGACGACGTCAGGGAGTGGTGCCGTAAATGCACCGTGTGCTCTGCCAGCAATGCACCTCATCGTGAACCAAGGGCACTCATGAGACAGTACAATGCTTGAAGCCCTTTCGAGAGGATTGCAATGGATATTGCGAGGACGTTTCCAGTGACTGATAATGGAAATGAATACATCCTTGTCTGCATGGACTACTCCACCAAGTAGGTAGAAGCGTATGCGATCCCGAACAAGGAAGCCTTAACTGTCGCTGATGTCCTAATGAATCAACTCATCAGTCGTTTCGGGGTGCCATTTGAACTCCACTCTGATCAGGACCGGAACTTCGAGACTGAAGTGTTTAAGAAGATGAGCGAGAAGTTAGGAATCAAGAGAACAAAAACAACTCTATTGCATCCACAATCAGATGGCATGGTGGAGCGAATGAACCGAACCATAAGGAGGTATCTCTGCAAAGTCGTAGATCAACACCAACAAGACTGGGATCAACATATTCCTCCCTTCTTGATGGCCTACATATCTGCAGTACTGGAATTTACAGGACAGACTCCGGCGAAGGTCCTTTTTGGACGAAAGATGAGGCTTCCATGTGAGTTGGTCTTCGGATGTAGACCTGGTGAAGACATAGTGAGGAAAGATTACGTTACGAATCTGTTGAAAGAGATGAACGTTATTCACGAATTGGTTCGTTCTAATCTGAAAATCGCCAGCGATCGCATGAAAGACCGATGCGACATCAGAGCTGGGGGTGCAGGATATGCATAAGGAGACCTGGTGTGGTTGTACAATCCACAAAGGATACGAGGTATTTACAGGTACAGAGATCTTGGAAGGGACCTTATACCGTCAAGAAGAAGATGTCATCTACCTCATCAGTGGCAAACTAAAAGTCGGTAATTTCAACAGACTAGCACCATTCGAGGAAACTCGAGATCAACAAGTTCAACAAATTTGTCCAGAAGGAAATGAGGTAACTCTTGACGGATTCATTGGGACATACAGTGGTTTATCAAAAGCAAGGTTTGGCGTCACCAAGGAAGAGCACCGCGACCTTTCTGCCATACCTGTAGAATACGCACTAGCTCACTGCGTCGCCAAGGATCTCCAGATGTCTCAAGGAATAGCCAATAAGTTCATGAGAAAGTTCGGAAAGTTAGAGGAGCTTCATCAACAGGGTCCCTCCGTCGGTCGAGCACTAGGAATAGAATATATCAGCGCTGAAGGAAAAATGTATCTGTTTTATCTTATAACGAAAAGGAGATCTTCTGAGAAACCCACTTATAAGGACCTCTGAGAGACACTAGTCTACTTGCAAAGCACCATACTCAAGAAGGACATACAGAAGATAGCTGTTTCAAAGCTGAGATGCGGACTTAGATTCACCGGAGTTGAAATTCTGATATGCTGCTGAAATTTCAAAGGAACTCCAATAGAGAAGACAGTGCCATGTTTTTTCTTCCATACTGCACGTTGTGGAATTGAAACCAGTTGTCGCTATTTTCATAACAAGCAGAGTGCATTCCAGGAGGAATGCGTTTCGAGAAGGGGGCAGTGTTATGATATTATCCATAGAGGGGCTCTAGAAACATCATCAGTAAGACAGGAGTACAACGATCATTCTGTAACACGCATCCCAGATTGTTCTCCAACCTCTCAATGATTCCTACATACACCAGCATATTTCCAAACAATCAATATATGCCGCAGTGACAAATAACGTGACAGAAGATTCTGGAATGTTCTGGAAACAATCGATGGAACAATTAGAGAGACAGGGAGGTATTGTTCAAAGGAGCTTCTAGAACAAAAAGAAGGAGACGGAAGATCATTCGAGAACGTTCTCGAACCAAATCCTTTCAAGGAATCTCATATTCGCATGATCACAGTAGGTGAAAACACCTGTTTTAAAGAGCTCCAGAAATCAATCCAATTTGCCTGTTATTTTTGACGTAAAAAAGTCGGATTTTTCCAGTGTTGTTGTGAATAAAGTGTTCTACCAGAAGCCGTATAGTGGTGAGCTGTATCTGATATAATTCCTTATCAAATGGGAAAATAGCTCTCAAATATTCTGTGAATGAAATGGTGGAAAAAAAAAATCCCTAGCGTAGCTGAAGATAAGAAGTGTCCAGTTGAAAAAAAAAGTGGTGCTAGCAAAACCTATATCTAATCTTATCCACGCTGGTTCACACAAATAGTACGGGTGATCAAGGCAAAAATTCTTGATAAAACTTTCTCAGAATGACTGGCATACCTAAAGATTTATCTCTGACAGACATATATAAACTACTGTTCAGTCTTAATCAGAAATTCGACCAAAATCAAGAAATTCTCTCAGATATTAAACGTGAACTTCGAGACTCCAATAGTAAAATATCGTCACTTGAAGAAGAAAACTCACAACTGAAAAACAAATTGGTTACTCTGGATCGAAATTCTCGTAGAAACAATATCGTTGTTTTTGGCCTTGAATGTGATGATATAGACGAGGCTCTCAAGTTTCTCTGCAGCTCCCTAGAAATCGACCTCGACTATTCAAAAATCAATAACATCTATTTCTTTCCAACTAAGAATAACAAAAGTGTTTTGAAAATTGAACTGCTTTCGTAT
The DNA here is from genome assembly GCA_918026855.4 of Phaedon cochleariae. Classification (NCBI taxonomy): domain Eukaryota; kingdom Metazoa; phylum Arthropoda; class Insecta; order Coleoptera; family Chrysomelidae; genus Phaedon; species Phaedon cochleariae. Next base: position 28,816,148 of record OU896709.1, read on the forward strand.
ATTAAGAAACTTGAGATACAACGGAACTCATTCAAACTCAAGGACAAGAATTTATTTGTTGCAAACGATTTGAATCCTGTCGATCAGGCTGTCCACAAAGAATTGAGGGGACATCTAAATACAGCCAAACGAAACGGAATCAAAGCTTCTATTAGAGAACTCCACCTTGTCATAAACAACAGGAAATATTCTATCGATGATATTTCTTCCAAACCAGATATTCTGAAAGAAAGAACTGTCGAAGATAGCACTAGTAAAAGACCCCCTTCATCCCCTGTGCAGCCATTAGCCAAAAGAAACAACTTACCAAGAGCTGCAAAATTATCTATGTCTCAATAGTCTGTAATCTTTCAATTTTCACTACTCCATTTTTATCATTACCAATTATATTGTAGTTTTAGCGCCATTTGGGATTGGCTTGTTGATTACATAAGCTAATAATCATTGTTCTGTTATTATTATTATTTTTTTTTTTTTTGAAATAAAATTATTTCTCAATATTTCTGTGAACATGTACAAGGATGTAAGTTTTTTTCATTTGAATGTAAGATCTATCTTCACTGGGTTTGATATTCTATCTGATTTTATCCTGAACGAAAATGCTGATATTTTTGGTGTAACTGAAACTTGGTTGAGCAGTGATATTGAATCCAGCGCAGTCGCTATTGAATCTTATCATTTAATAAGAGCTGACAGACCAACAAGAGGAGGTGGAGTGGCATTTTATATCAATAAACGAGTTCAATTCAAAGTCGTATTCTCCCAAATTAGTTCAAATCTAGAACAATTGTGGATTTCGACTACGTCCAACTCAAATACTTTGATTTTTGGAATCTTATACCGCCCTCCTTCGGCCAATGTTAAACTATGTTTGAATGAACTAGAAGACAGTGTAGCAAATTTGTTACCTCTCAGTGATCTCTTCCTGGTAGGAGGAGACCTCAACATCGACCGGTTCTATGTAGACACACGCTGCAAACTTTTTCAAGACTTCTTGAACTCTTTCAACTTCAAACAACTTATTGACAAACCTACTCGAATTACTAATAACAGTCAAACCTCCATCGATTTCATCTTCGTGTCAGATAGTGAACAAGTGTCTGCTGTTGAAGTCAGGGATATCGATGGAATATCCGATCATATGACAGTGTCTTGTGTAATTAAAACCTTTTCTTTGAAGAACAAACTCAAGATGATAACTTTCCGGGATTTTTCAAAAATCGATTCGCATAAATTTTACTCTGACCTAAGATGTATGAACTGGGATCATATATATTCATTGAACGATATCGATGAAATGTTTGATTATCTCAACGATAATCTGCTAGTTATTTTTAACGCACACGCGCCTCTTCTGACCAAAAGAGTAAGCAAACCTCCAGCACCTTGGCTTACTTACAATATCAAACAAATGATTAAGTTGAGAGATCAAGCAAAACGGAAATTTAGAAAAAGTAATTCTACTAATGATTGGAAGAGCTACACTGATCTCAGAAATTATACCACCGGAGCTATTCGCAGGGAGAAAAAGGCCTACCTTGACTTTATTCTTGCTCAAAAACACTCTAAATCAACTTGGAATACTCTCAGATCTCTTGAAATCCTGCGGAAGGAGACAAGCCCTGAAATCCCTATCGAATTAAGGAACGTCAACTCAATCAATCATAATTTTAGCAGTATCACACACCCTGATAAATCCAACGCTCAGCTATCCTTACTTGATCGATACGATGATGTACTTGTAGAAAATCAATTTCAATTTCTACCTATCTCCGCTGAATTACTCAGGAAGTATATACTTCGAATCAAAAGCAATGCCGTCGGATCTGACTACATTTCTATCAAAATGATATTACTTGTTGAAGAACAACTACTGGATCACATTACCTTCATTTTCAATTCTATCATCTCTACTGGTATATTCCCTTCTATATGGAAACAAGCTCTAGTGATACCTCTGGCGAAATGTAACAAACCCTCTGATTTCACAGACCTCAGACCTATAAGCATCTTACCTTCTCTATTCAAAGCATTAGAAATGATATTGAAAGATCAAATGAATGATTTTATAGAACAACAAGAGATCATCACATCAGTTCAGTCAGGATTTCGATCTCAACATAGCACTACTACTGCTCTCCTTTCAATTACTGATGACATTTTTCGGGCGGGGGACCTTGGTAATATCACTTGTTTGGTTCTCTTGGATTTCAGTAAGGCATTTGACACCCTTGATCACAAATTACTGTGTAAAAAACTCATTTTTTTCGGATTCGCTCCTGAAGCTGTCAATCTCATATCCAATTACCTAACCAATCGAACACAAAGAGTCATTTTAGATGGAGAGGTGTCTGAGGCCGCATCTGTTACATTCGGGGTACCTCAAGGATCTATCTTGGGTCCGCTTCTATTCTCTTTGTATATATCAGACTTAAATAAATTCATCAGTAACTGTACAGTACACCACTATGCTGATGACACGCAGATTTATCTTTCATTCACGCCTTCTAATTTGCAGGAGTCACAAAACTCTATAAATAAAGATTTGAATTCTCTGTTTGACATTTCATGTGCACACAACCTGAAGCTCAACCCTAGGAAATCTATGGTGATGCTATTTGGCTCTAAAAAAGTAAGAGAGTCTGCAACTGATCTGAAAATCAACATAGGTGATCATACTGTTCCTATTGTGAATGAATGCAAGAACCTTGGTCTTTGGATGGACACAGATCTGAGATTCAAGAAACATGTGAGTTATTTATGTCAATCATCATTCAACGTCTTAAGGCAGTTGTATCCAAATAGAGATATTCTATCCACTAATCTCAAACTCAAACTTTGCGAGTCTCTTATTTTTTCTAAGTTATCTTACTGTGACAGTATTTACGGTCCAGCACTATTAGCTACAGACTCCCACCGCCTCCAACGTATTCAAAACTCCTGCGTGCGATTTTCTTATGGAATACGGAAATTCGACCACATATCAGCTAAAATGGTTACTTCAGGTTGGTTGAGGTTAGAACAATTGAGACATCTGCATCTGCTGCCTCAAGTGCATGAAGTCTTGACCACAGGTAAACCTGAATACCTTCACAAACGACTGAAAACATTTTCACAAATCAATAATCAATCATCCAGTCGCAATAGATCTACACTGGTCATTCCAAAACACAAAACGACAATGTTCAAACGTAGTTTTTCATATAACGCAAGTAGATGTTATAATACACTGCCCAGAGAATTCAGATCTTACACTCTCAGTAACTTCAAGAAAAGATTGAAGCTTATCATTTCTACTGTTAGTTAGGTTCTTGCACAATGAAATCTGGCCATGTCATCTTGATTCTCTTCTGTACATGTAACGAACTACATTACCTTCTGCTCATTTTTTATTTTATCGTTTTCACTATATTTATCAAAAAATTTAATTGTTTCCTTAAGTTCATTTTTTTCGGGTTGAGTTGAAAAACAGCTATATGCTGATACTTCGCCTTTTCGTCATTGCAGTTTGTGTCTGATTGTGTAAAATATTTTGTTATTTTGTTTATTGTTGTCCTGCAAATGATGAATAAAGACGTATTATTATTATTATTATTATCATTATATAAACGGCCGAACAAGTGCCGTCAGTCAATCAAGCCGCGAGTGTCAGAACGACAGTCATATACCGCGTGATATAAATCGTTTCACATTATTAGTAGTTATGAGTTCGATATAAATTAGTGTTTTTCCAGTTCGAATAAATCAGGTCGAGAATAATTAGTGTCGTGTTCGCTTCTGCGCCCCAATACCGTAACAATATATATAATCACGCGGTACGTTGATCGGTTTGATTTTATTCAGTGAGTCAGAAGGGTATCACGATATAAGGTTTATTTATATGTTTCAAGGAGAGATTTATACTGCCATAGGATTTTGTTCATGTTCTCATATGATAGCACACACGAAGGCACTAATAAGTTTCATCATACGAAAAGTGGAAGAACCGTCCTGACATCAACAACAATAGGAGGAATGAATTGGCTGAAAACATCCCAAGGGGCAACTGTTAAGGGTACCGCTGTAACCAACAGAAGGGCTATGAATTATACCTTGCCAGCAAGAATGGACCATTGTTTGCAACAGCAACAAACGGCAGTGGTGAATACAAAGAGCCATGCAACGAGTGATGGAGAGATGGCATCTCTACAGCTACTGTATGGCATCCTTGAAACAAACCAAACCCGGTCATCAGATGAAAGCAGGAAGACGTTACCAGAATACGGTATTCAGCCAACCCAGACGTTCAGCGTAGACCAACTAAGCAGCAAAACTCCGAACCGTCAGGCCATGCCAGGAAGTCCTTCCTTGTTAAGTTAGTCAAGCCGGTCTAATCAACAATAGGTGACTAGTCGTGTCAGTTAATCGACAGATATGAAGCCAGATGCCAGAAGAACCGAGGTGAAACCCAGAGACTATAGTTTGGAGTGCCTAAAGACAGTGAAGTGTGTGGATGAACTCACAAATTCATGTTGTACTATAAAGACAGTTCTAATCCAGATTTTTCGATAAGAATTTCTAGAAATTTCCAAGAATTCTCAGGAATTTTCAAGAATATTCAGGAATCTTCATGAAGAATGATTTATATCAAGACTGAAAGTTTTTTATATTAGATTTGTGTGATGATAGGTTAGTACGTAGTGCTAGGAGTACCCATCTAACCATTTTGTGACGACAAGGGCCGTCGTTTTCAGAGGAGAGACATGTCACTAATAGGGTTATCTTCCTCAATTCCATTCAAATTCATGAAGAGTTCGAAGTCAGTTAACGGTCACGTCTTTGTTTGTCAATTCCAGAATTTTCGAATCGTGAACGAACTTTTTTCCATAGTAGTTGCACATAGACTCAGGCGTGACATTGACTTCAACGAACCTGGACTATCAACCTGATTTTCTCACTGTCACGTTTTCGATAATATAGACAACTATTCAAAAGATGTAGGAAGCGAGTTCGACAGTTCGACAACCAGTTCGACTGAGAGTTCGATTACCAGTTCGACTGAGAGTTTGACTACCAGATCGACTGCAAGTTGCTACTGTGCCCGAATCTCCGGAGTTCGGACAGAACAGCAGATGCCCTTCCTCAGGCTTTCAGAAATATCAGTTGAAGTGCACATATAGGGTAAGTCAAGCTTTCATTCCATTCTTATTTATTTTCAAGAATAAATGTGTGTATATGTGTTGTTTGAAAACCTTTCGATTTGTGACTGACCTGGTTTGCAGAGACGATTTTGGGGTTGCCTATCCAACTCACGATCACGTATTGGCGTTCATTCGGAGGATATCAAGCAACAGTTGTGAATGGGTGGCATTCGTTATTTTTTGCACAGTCGTATTCAACACCAATTGAATTTTCCACATATGATTGGATCATTCTGACCTGATTTGAGTTTCGATTCTCAATAAACTCCTGATAGCTCTCATATATCTCTGGACTTGACCATTCTCACGATGTACACCAGGAGTGACGTAGTGGTATTCGATATTTCACTGACTCAAATATTCAGGAAATGTTGTGTTTTTGAAAGACGTAGCAGCATCAGTAATGAGTCTTTTTGGGGTACCAAAAAGTGATATGATGGTTTGAAATTCTTCTCGTGACTCGGACGTTGTTACTGTCTTCATGGGCATTAGGATGTGACACTTGGTTGAGGCATCTACAACCACCAGAATATGTTTAAAGTCATCTGAGGAAACCGGACGTCAGCATGGAAGGTATGAAAAGGTTCCTTAGGTTTTTCCCACATGAATAATGTAGCCTTGTAGAGACCCGATTCTTGTTCTCTTCTTGGCACATGAAACACAGTGTTTGACGTTATTTTTGACAAAATTTTGAACTGGTGAGAACCAAAAGTGAACAGCGATAGACTCATAAGTCTCATAGGCCCCAATATGGCATTGTTCATCGCGGAAAATTCGTAAGATACCCAAACAGCTCTGACGGAAGACAAGATACTGAAAATTGACGGTTTTATCAGTATTAACCCGTTTATGACACAGCAGTCATCCTTCTCAACGTGATGATAGGAGTCAAGTTTTCCATCTCGGAGTAGTTTCATCAGATGTTGGATTTCCTGACCTCCTTCCTGTTTTATTTTATTCCAGTTATTATGGGAAACACGGGTAATAGCTAAAGGTAGATTTCGACTAGGTGATCAACATGTGGTGAATTCTTGCCTTTTCTATAAACGATTCCATTTCAAATCGAAGTCCTGCATGTATACGCACCACCTAGCAATACGAGGACGTGAATCTTCCTTTGTGGCTAAGGTTTCCATTGCATTGCAATCTGTGACCAAGACGAACTCAATCTTAAGCAGATACGTTCTGAATTCCAAGGCTTTTCCCACCGCTGAAGGTTCAAGCTTATAGGAAAAAAATTTTGGTTCACTTTTAGTAGTTCAGTTGCTGAAATATGCAACTACCCTTGGTTCTCCATCATGTTTCTGGATTAGGACAGCACCATATCCCAAACTGCTCTCTTCCGTGTGTAACTCAGTGGGTTCACCGGGGTCATAGACTACACAAGAAGTGGTCTAGAAGTCAAATCGGTAATAACATAAGATCTAGAATTTTTTTGTTATTCGCCCTGGTGAAATGGGCCATTTTTCTTCGTAAGTTCGGTTTTACATGCCGTATGATGAGCAAAATCTGGTATAAACTTCCTGAAGTAACCAGCAAGACCCATGAATTGTTGCAGCTGCTCAACGTTCTCTGGTGTTAGAGAATCCAACAGAACTTGGACCTTTACAGAACCAGGTCTGACACCACAAGCTGATATTTCCCTCTCAAGATAATTGAAGTTTGAAGAGAATGTATTTCCAATTTCTTCCAATGAGTTTCCATCATAATCAAATCGTGGAAAGATGTAGCATGTAAATTTTCACTACTGTATATTTTGTCTGATTCTATACAATTCTGTAATGCTGAGCACATCTGAAAGGATATTTTGTCACAATAACATGGTTAACATTTTTCAATAACATAAATTGAACTCAATCTGCTTCATATTATTTAATTATATATTCTCAAACCTGATATGTGTATACACACCTGAGATTTCACACTGTACATAAAATGAAAATACAATTTCTATAAATACATTGATATCTCTTGCTATATCTGCTTTGTTGTGATCCAAGTAGAAGGATGATTCGGATGGTTTTTACAGGAACTTATCTGAAAAAGATAAATAATATAAAGTAATATGAAATACCATTTCAGAGACATTCTCATACTCACTTTTCACACTACTTTTTCCACTTGAAACTTCATCACAGTAGGACGATGGGTATTGGATTTTCCAGGAATGCTGATGCGGATGGTTTCACTAGGAATCGACCATGGTGAATCAATTAACTTCGTTTGGAATTATTTTCTTGATTTATGCATTTGATAAATTCAGGTTGATGTTTTGATCTTGTTGATCTGTTATTCCGCTTTACGTCAATCAGCTGTCGGTCATGACACCATGTCAACAATGTCGAACTTGTCATGCGCCAAACGCCGATTCGGATTGATATGTCCTTAGATCATCATCGTCGAACCAACAAGCCGAGTATTCGTGAAGATAGGTGTGACGTCATTTTAGTCATCAATTCTGATTGGTTCAGATAGTCATCTGGGAAGAATCAAGTCTCTGGAGGGAGTAGCGATAACGTCTTTTATTTTGGATATTCAAATTTTCTGCCAATTTGAAAAGCGGAAACTGTTAAGTTGTTCTCGAAGTTTCTGGAAATTTGGAGAAGGGATTTCCTTTCTGGTCGTGAGACAAGAGCTCACTTCTGAAAATTCTTCGTGGTGGTCAAGTGCCATTTTTGTGGTGTGAACCGGCTTCTGAAGTCCTGTACCGCCTGGCGTTCTGGATCACATCAGGATATCCTGGATTTTCTGCTGATCTATAAGGACTGCTGGACTCTACAGATTCTTCTAGTCTTGGTTTAAGAGGCAGGATCTTCATGGTTCATCACCTAGGCAGCCACGTGCCTACCTTCATCGTCATTTCAATTCCCAACCCTTCATAGCATGTTTTTTCACCGGGAGTTTTTACCGGGAGCTTCACTGGAAGTTCTACAACGGGAGTTATCCTACCAGGAGCACTATTCTTCCCAGGAGTCATTGCTCGATCAGGATCTGTTAATTCTACAAGGCCTTTGGTGGCTATATAGTAGTCTGGAATCTGGAATCTGGATATCGTCCCCTACTTGTTCCTGATATGATGGATTTTCAAGGTGGAAACACGACAACTCTGTCAATGTCATCTGACATCCATGGATGTGAAGTCAGCACCCCGCTCTCCGCCAACCTTCCCCTCAGCAGCATCATTTGGTAGCACTGAAGCCATTTATTGCTACTCTGGATAACTGGTGTAGGACACGCCATACCTATAGGTTTTTGACATGAAAATATATTTTTATTCCTCATTTTTATCCACTCATATTGCCCATTGCTAGTGTGTATAATGGACCATTTTCAAATCATAGCCAGGTCATAAATTTATGAAATCGCACATGAAAGGTACATACTTCCCCTCCACATAGTATACTATGCGCTGGTAGAATTATTCAATATTCAATATTTCTTTAAAATCTGCTATGACTATAAAACGCCTTTACAGGAGCTCTTGATTTTTCAAGTACAATATATAAGGTTGTTCTATCTTTATACATATTTTCATCCACATAATAGCAGGCAACAACAGTGTAGTTTCTCAACAGGAAATCAGTAACTAATATTTTTTGATTATGCATATTTGTCAAAACCATGTGATATTGAGTCCTATCATCATAATCAAATGTTTTGAGTATTCTACATGACTGTATTATTTCTTTATTGACATAGCACTCCAACTCACAACATCTCTAAGGTAGATTTAGGTCTTTTAGTCTGGGAGAACAACTAATATTATTCATTATCTGGTTGATCAACTTTCCAGGTAACATTTCATTTGAATTGAAAGTTGCAGTGGCGCTTAATCGTTTTTGTTCAACCTTATGATTGCTAGATAACTGAATTTTTGCTATTTTAAACTCATTTTGATAACTCGAACCCATAGTGCCTACTGACGAAGAGCTGCCGTTCGCAAATGCACCTATTTTTCATAAAAGTAGGGCTGCAAAGTCATTCTCAAATTTTTCAACTAGTTTATTCCAATTTGAATATTTAGATTCATAATTCATGTACCAAATCTGAGCTTGTGATCTGAAGAAATCCCTAGCACAAACGGATGAGTCATTTCTTTCAACATTGCTAGCAACCCTCAGAGACACAACTCTTCCCGAAAAAGATATCGCAGATTACATGAACCAGTGAAATAGGTATTCTACTTATATGGAGCGATTGATTTCGAGAGAGGGAAATGTGTTACATCTGGTACATTCAGCAAATTAGGTATTGATGTAGTGATGGTGGTTGGGGCAACTTTCTTATCAAGATTTTCCTCTCAAATTGAGAGTTTGAGTCCAAAGTCCTTCTTCTGATTTTCACCATCAGTACAATTCTAGTGATTCTTACAGAAACATGAGATAATCTAGAAACAATTCGTTTACAGGCAATATCAGTAGTAGTTTTCAAATGACACGAGTCCATTCAATATTTGGAATCTGCCATTTCAAGATATATTATCTATAAGATATAAGGTGGAAGAATATTTCGAATAAGCGAATTACTGAGATAATTTGTAGTCTTCAGAAAATTGATCAATTTATGTAAAAATGTTCGAAATTCACATCAAGCCCAGTCACTAGAATAACTGTTCCAAATTCATAGAAATGATTAGGAGAAAAATCCGGGAGGCTGACCAACTTCCAGCATATAACACTCAATGTGTGGAGACATAAACTGGCCAAACTTGAGTTCCTATAAAAATCATTGTACTTAGGAAAATTAGAGATTGAACTAAATCATTTTCATTTCGCCTATGAACTGCTCTGATTCTGGGGAGTCGTGAATGAAAGAAGTTTGTAAACCAAGCAGAATCCTCAATAGATAATTTTCAGATGCGATAGGATGAACAAGTTAGAATATGTATGATGAATGAGCGGCATGTATTTTATTCCTGGTTGGAATAAAAATACCGACAATCAGTGCAAGAAGAACAGTAGAAAAAATTCACTAGCTCAACAATTCATTTCCGTATCAAATTGACTATTCACAAAATCAATCAACTATGAGATTCTGAATGGAGGCATCGTAGATAGACACGATTCCAACACTCAAACATATTCTCATCCACTCAGGACGGCTTGTTCTACATCGACAAGTGATTCGTTCTGATGCTACGATGCTGATGACTAAACCTGCTTCAATCTTTGATCACACGATGATTACGAATACCGATGAGTCGTCAAGGCCGCTTGTGATGAGGCAACCCTCAGGCGTTCTTCTCATGTACGCGGTGATTTGAACATCGTCGCTAACACGGCCAGACTGATGGTTTTTCTCCCTCCCGAAACTTGGGTTTTGCTATACACTCAACATTGCTTCTTCTGATGTTCTGATCGGAAACAAACGTGGTCTTGAAATTGCCAAAGACAAATGAATTGACGGTTAATAATATTCTGTGAAGATACATCAGTCAGGATACCATGTGAAATGACTTCATAACTTGAAACACCCACTCACTTGGTCAAAAACCCATCAAGTCACCGAGTAACTTGATGAAAAAGTCTTATCAATCAGTCACTAACGAAACAGATTGTCATCAATCTGTCACTAACGGGACAGATCGTCACCCAATCAGTCACTCACGGAAGAAATTGTCATCAATCAGTCACTTATGGAACAGATTTTCATCCATGTTAACATGAAAAATAACAAAACTCAATTGTACTCTCTTATACCTGAATCGAAATATGAGAAAGCGTTACCACTTTATCACCATCAATTACCGCTTTTGAGCATATCAAGCGAAATCACAGGCATCACCCAGGCCAACACTGCGGTTCAGTATTTTCTCAGCCAGTTTGACGCTTCAGTTCGTATACCACCTGTAAACTTTGGTACCACATTATTCAAAGTCTGCGTGATTGGCAACTTCGATAATTTCATTAGGTCCCACCTATGAATTCAAAATTGATCTTAGTAATTATCATACGTTTCGCTAGGTAGGTACGGATAATGCATGAGTATCATGAACTTCTCACAATATTATGGGGGTAGGAAAGACTAACTATACCCCTCATCAAGATCAATGAGGGTAGCAGCTTCGGGAAGATATGTGTCGATCTATATTCTGGTTCTCTGTTGTTGCTTTCTGAATCGTTATGATATTCAATTGAATCTGTAATTTCCACAACACACTCGACCATCCTGCCTGAGCTTTGTCTTCAATAAGATTCACATTGGAGTATTTGTTACCAACTGGATTACCAAACTGGATTTGAGAAATCACTCAGTACTGAACATTATTTCAATCGAATTTCACTACAGGAAATATTATGTATGTGAATAATTTGATATTTCCTAACTTTCAGACCTCTTGCCTGATGGTAGACTTGAATAATTCAATTCAGAACAATTCTGAATACTTCAACATTTTTCATTTCTCCACTCATGATTCAATAATGACCTCAGTAATCTATCTTTCCCAATTATGCACGTTTGCTTGATCATAATTTTTTTGTTTCTGTATATATTCGATTCAAATTCATCCAAGTATGAGCGAAAGTGAAAGTTAATTTTCTTGTCCCAAGAAAAAAGATATGTTACAAGATTCAATTGGAGTTCGAATATATCTTTCTACTTGACCATTGAATGTAGCAATATCGGTGGTAATAAAATGTGATATAATAACGGGTATACAGGTGGTTGCCATCGTGTAGGTACTGTTAGATAACAACAAAGTAACAATGATTTTTTAGTGGGCTATTTGACACCCTTAACAATTTCAAATTGTGAAAAATAATGCGTTGGGTGATCGAATCACAGGAATCAACTAATCATTATCAATAGGTGCTTTACATAATAAACAATTGTTGTCCATGAATCGAACAGAGATGTAGAATGTCAACTTCATTCCGTACCTGTATATGTAGGTTGTATACCTGTATGATAATGTGGAATCATATTTTCGAATACTTGACTCGATGTTTGTGAAAGGCGTAACTCATTTCGATTGCACGATACTGCATAATTTTGGAATATAATCTGATAAAACAATATCAAATAGGTGGTTATCAAGTACGTGGTATTGGTACGTGGAAATTTGGTTCATATAGACATTCCATGAATTCATTCACATTTCTTCAGTGAGAGTTTTTGTTTTAAACTGAGCAGTGCTGACTTTTATGTTCCTTCACAAAACAATCACAGACGACGAAAACGAAAATGATTGAGGATATCCAGTTCACTGTTTGTTCAGTTTGAATATCAAAAATTTTAAAATCAGAGCGATCCAATCCAACTCGACTCACTAGGATCATTCCACGGTTTGATTGCGTAATGAAGTCTGTAGAAGAGCATTCCACCAATATGGATTTTGTACACAATTCTCATCCATTTCCATATCGAATTCACATTTCATGAACTCACGAAATTCCACTTGAATTTCAACAAATTTCCTTGGATTCTCACAATACTTTCTGTACTTTATTTCGAATACTGAATATCGAATTCCAACAATTGCCAATGAATTCCCATCACTTGTACATCTGAATTCCCGTTGGAGAGTTTCCTCGGATCTTGATGACATATGACACCATTGATGATTTCAAGATTTATTGTTTGTGATCAGATTGATAGTGATCCAAGAGTCTCTTCAAGCAGAGCATACAAAAGGTAGGCTCTGTAATAGTTTTTAGTCTCATTATGTAATTATGAGATCTGGTAGAGTTGCGAATCAAAATAATCGTGAACATTATGCATTCTGAGCTACACAAGAATATTCTTGCATCGAATTTGAAGTTCTACTCTGCTATCATTACGTTAAATTCTGATGAATATATTATTATGTAACATGCATCATAACTAATTTAATCTGGAATTGCGTTTTCGTTAAACGAAATTTCAAAAGTTCCCATGTGAATTCTATTCTATCGAAATTCTGATATCATGTGTATCTCATGTGTATACATATATGACTCATAGGATAGTCACTTTTTCACTCTTACCGATACTTCCGAAATTATTATTCGAATATCAGTTCGTCAAGTGAATGCCGTAACCTCGGCCGTGACCAAATCCTTGCAATATTCTTATTAGGTCCAAAAATCTGCAAATTGCATTGTTCGGTGGCCCTTTTGTTGAATTTGACGTGTATTTTCTTTTTCGAGACATCGGCTAACAAATTCTTTATATTCCATCGACGTGATGTAGAAATGGGGAATCGCACTTCTGATATAAGATTCTGAATAGAGGCATCGTAGGTAGACACAATGCAACATTCAAACACATTTTTATTCACTCAGGACGGCTTGTACAAAGATGACCGTTTATAAAAATACAACATCGACAAGTGATTCGTTCTGCTGCTACGATGCTTATGACTAAACCTGCTTCAATCTCCGATCATACGATTACGAATACCGATGAGTCGTCGAGGCCACATGTGACAAGGCATTCCCCAGGCGTTTTTCTTATTTTCGGGTTGATTTGAACATCTTCGCTAACACTACAAACATTTTCAAAAATGTCATCGCAATTCTGAACAACTTTCAACAATTCAACTGTGTATGTAAATTGACTCATGATAATTTCGCAAAATTATTGATTTACATGAACTTTCGACTTCATTCGAGCAATTAAGGTCACTTACTCCCGTCGAATTTCTTTTCGAAGAGTTCCTCAGATTTCTAGTTGGTCTGTTTTCCTCCTGTCAAACTGTGGAAGCTCCTAGATGAGTGATTTTCACTACTCTGGTCATCGATCTACTTCCACATCATAGGAACTCCGGTCGACTAGTATGTCCTCTAGAGTTATTTAGAATCCATTTCCTTGGTGTGTCTCTTAATGTGTTCAAAGCAATAGAGTAAAAAGAATTCGTCTAATACTTGATTTTGATAGAGAAACCTCGATGAAGTGTCAAGAGTGAGCCTTCAAACTCACTGACAAGTCTTGCAAGTTCCTTATGATTTAACAGTTCGAATATATTGCCATACATGCCAGATCAAATCTGAGATGATATTTACAATTGAGTCAATCTGAAAAAGTACCTAATCGAAGAACGGATATTAGGTATGATCAAACAATGTTTAGCACTATAACTATGTGCAAAGATAAATTCATGAGATATTCACAAGGCATCAACTGGAACCCATACAACTAACTCCCTTTGTGACTCAGTTGGATTGATCAAATCAATTTTTTTTTAGGAATAATTTCACAAGTTGTGGTCAATAAATTACGAATATTTGATTCTTGTACAGGAGTACCAACAGCATGCTACAACAAGGAATACGAAATAAAACAAATATTCAAGAATTATCAAGTCAGTATCTGCAAGATGAGATATCAAGATAAGATGGAAGTGGTGAATGGATTTGGAAGATATCTCATTGTTGAATTATTTCCATTTTGAAGTGGAATAATGAAGTTGAAAAGGAATATTCTCAGATAAATTATGGACACAAAAAAATGGATGTTTATTTAGCAATACATTGAGAATTCGCATTCTCTATATGTGATGAGAATATCTACACTTTTTCAGTGTATTCAATAGAAAACAACTACTTTCCTGGCTATATGCCACGACGAACATTGAATTATAGCTATTGAACACACACGATAAGATTTTGAAAATAAAATATAAAGAAACTTCTGAAATTGAGAATTTGCATTCTCCTCCAGACATAAATATGTATATGCACACATCATTCCGAATATTCAACAGAATAATGAAGATGTATTGATTGCGCGATAGGGCAGAATGAAATCAACGAATATAGTAATGAAATTCTACCATTCAGCTGATAGCGAGTCGATTGAGTGGTTCCGCAGTGAGCAAGAAAATTCTGATAACAAAGATGACCATTAGTCTAGATTCATAAAAGTTCACTACGATCCTCAAGGAAGTTTCAATTCCTGATCTCAGATGGAAAAAAAATTCTCTGGGACTTTAGAATGAGTGATCAGAATAATTGGGGTGAACTTTCGTTCAGCACCCATATCTCAAATGTGGCCAAGACACCTTACGATAAGATAATTTGCATCTCTCGAAGGCTTCAATTGATCTGAAAGGAGATTCAAGAGTCTGTCAGAAAATCTACTATTTTACGACCACACTTTTTCTTTCTTTTCTTATTCCTGAGATGAAAAATGGATATACTTGATATCGATCCCCTACATCCCAGGATTATATTCAAGATATCAGAATTCAAATTTCATCATTAGAGCAAATGGCGTCTCATCAAATCAAATTTGATATTCCTTAATAATTCAATCATCTTCAGAAACATATAAAAAATAACATTTCACTCATTTGGATTGACTTGTATGTCTGCTCACAAGTATCTGTCACTCAATGATTCTTCTCGATTTCGGAATGGAAAATCAGCAGATTCAGTACTGTCAGTTCAATTCTGAATATAATCTGATAGGCCTTAGCCTTCGGAGCTATCTAGCAATATTTTTGCAATTTCGACTTCGACATTGATCTCACGTTCTCGTAACGACAAATGGTGGGACTGAAAATGTTAGCCCCCATTCGCAAAAATGCATTTGCGCATATTTCAGGAGTTTTTGTCAGGTTTATGGAACCACTAAATCAATCACGATATACATGTCACTATTTTAGAAGATCTTCCACATTCCAATTCGCTCATGCTGTTGCTGTAAGGAAACTTCAAGAGACATTGGTTGGTTTTTTGTTGATGTTAATCATTGAAGTATGTGGAAATACCTTCAGAAAACAAGGATAATGCATGCAAATAAATACTGAAAAAGGAATCATTCCTACCAAGAATGCAATTGAAGTTGAAAACTGCGAAACCTTAGATGCTTTCACGTCTGCTGAAATGGACATCACTGATTGTAGAGGTGTCGTGTTCAATATCCATGATGATTAGAGTTCGATTTTCATAGTAATGAATCGATGTAATCTTCTCTGATAGAATCAAATATTGGAAATGATTCTCGTCAGTATTCATATTTCCATATTTATTATAATATTGTTTAATTCCATTGATCACCGTGTATAATGAATCATGTTCATGTTTTACATATTCAGTAGAAATATTGTTTAAAGAACAGTAATCATGTCGATATTCGTGATTATTTATCCAGTGGAGAACTGCTACTCGAAATTATAATATTTCTTTCATTCCATCGCACTAGTGTCATGAATAATCTCATTTGGGAACTGGAGTCAGAGATGAAATTTTCCAGATCCAGATAATATATTAGTAGTGGGTAGGAGCTATTCACATTTCTATTTGCAACAGACATCCACTCTGTTTGTGAACCGACAGTATTGCGGTTTTACTTTTTGAATACATTATAGTGAATAACGATAATTATTTCATTACGTGAACAGGAAACGAATTTCATTATTTTGCCCACAATCTGGAAAATGCACCAATTATTCAGAGATCTAGAGATCTGTCGAGAAAATGAATTTATCAGTGTTGAATCAAGTTGGCCAGTCAACGATTGCGGAGAAATGACCAGAAAATAAATGGTTGGACCACGAGAAACAATTGCTTTATTCGCAATAATGCCACTTGATTTGCATATAAATTGGAATTGCAAGTCATTCGTTTATTCAGAGGCGAAGAACAAAGAAGCCACGGGTGGTTTCGTGATTGGTAATTTGGGATGTTCAGCAGTATCAGCATACTGATTGATCAATCACCGCAGGGAGATTTCCAATTTTTATGCTCTGATACTTTAGAGAAATGAATTTTATTTATTTCCCCCATAACAAGTGAATAATATATCATGAGCGAGTCTACTTTCTTGATAAAATTAAAAAGAGATTTTGTAGATTCCATTCACGAGATCTTGATGAACTGAGTCGTGAATAACGTGATGACACCACAGTATCTACTCTGAAGGAAACTGACAAATGGTGCGATGGTGGCAAAAAATCAAAATTATTAGTTTCCCGACGACAATCATTTCTAGATATGTATGGTGCGTACCTTGAGGTGCAACCGTGCTGAGAGCTCTTCGGAGTTGTGAATATTTTGACAGAATCAGTTTTGACCGCTTGAAGTTGAGTGAATTTTCGTTCCGCTCAAGTTAGTTCCTATCATTTCTGTTATCACCACAACTATCATCACAGGTATTATTATATATTGTTATTATCAATCATTGTATTGGACACAATGAGTTTCCAATTCAATGGAAAAATGCATACATTTTACCACTCCCAAAAGTGAAAAATCCTAATGAATTCAAGCAACTGAGACCCATAAGTATACTTCCAACCTCATCAAAGGTATTTGAAAGGATTATGTATACGCAAATGAAAGTAAATTTTGATACTCATTCGGTGATTCCTCATGATGAATCAGGCTTCCGTATGGACCATAGCTGTACTACGGCGTTACAACAGTGGTTGATGACATCCTGTTGGTTGCGGACAAACATGAATCAACAACTTTGGTACTAATTGATTTCTCGAAGACTTTCGATAGGGTTGATCATTGGCTGCTGCTAGCGACGTTACACTATATTGGATTTGATAGAGGATAAATGAAACTGATAAGGAGTTATTTGTCTGATCGATGTCAGATTGTTGAATATAGGAATCAGGAATCGTTACCACTGAGTTTGATTCGTGGGGTACCACAGGGTTCTATATTAGGACCCATGTTATTTTCAATTTACACATCCTCATTCAAGGACTGTTTAAGTAATTGTCGATCCCATTTTTATGCTGATGATCTGCAAATATATTATTCTTATCCTTGCATGGAAATTAATAATAGCAATAATATCATCAACAATGATCTTTGAGCACTATCAGAAATGGCTGTTGAATATTGTATGGACATCCTTCCAAATCTCAAGTAATGTTATTTGGGCGCAAAGTTACCAGGGAGAGATACGCTGCCTCTGTTGATATAGAAATTAATAGTCAGGCACTTGTATTAACTAATGTCACAAAAAACTTAGGACTTCATTTAGATTCAGATTTAAATTTCGTTCAGCATTTCAATTACGTGATTAGAAAATGTTCAACTAATATAAAAATAAAATATAACAATAGAGGTATATCAGACACGAAAACCAAAGCTATTCTGTGTGAATCTCTAGTTTTGTCATACATCACCTATTGCGACATATTGTATGAACCTTGTCTAACGGTATATCAAAATAATAGGCTACAAAAAATTCAAAATATGTGCGATAGAGTTATATTCAACATCAGATAATATCAAAGGGGAGTTTCAGAGAAATTGAAAGAACTTAAGTGGCTGACAGTACAACACAGACGCTACTTGCATGGTAGCACATAGTTTTTAAAGATTATAAATAACAAATTACCTTCATATTTGTATAGGGAAATTAGATTCAGAACTGATGTGCACGACATAAATATTAGGAAAAAAGATCTAGTCTAACGGTACCACAACATAACACCAACTTATAAATAAACGATAAAGCTTTCCAAGGTTTATTTGTGTGATATGAGTGATTCGTGGAAAATTGTTCATGTTTTTTTATTTATGAGTGATCACTCATCTGCTATCAACCATTGAATTACAGATTATAGAAAGAGACATTCGAAGCCTCCCAACCTTTGTGAATTTGAGTGCATACAGAGACTTTTTACAGCCTGTGAAGTACTTAAAACAACTTCATTGTGAGTATTGATTGTGATCTTTGAACATACCTACAGTTGTATATTTCTCACAGATTAACCAATTAAATGCCTGGAATGTGCTGTGCTGTTTATGGCCTATTCCAGAACTGCAGGTGCTGAGATTATTTTTCATAGCTTTCCTCCTTCTATTACCATCAGAGGCATCAGACAAGAATGGATAACCAGATGTAGGAGAAAAACAACATTCATTCCAGATTCAAGTAGAATGTGTTCTTTTTCTATTTAACAATAGAAGATTATGAAAGAGACTTGAAGAATGAATTATTTGGTGAAGATAGCATTTCTCACAAAGCTATATGCTTGACTTTACAGATAACAGTTGTATCTATCATGCATTTTGTAACAGGTTTACCCTTGAAGAAAATTTTGAAGAAAACTGCCATTCCTACACTGGAACTGGCAGAAATTCAAGAAAACTATGATGCAGGGCAGACACAAGACCATTCAGAAAAATTATTGGAAGTAGGTAGCCTGAAATGATAGTGGCTAAGAACGAATACTAGTCCATTTGAGTCCAATTATCAACAAATGTGAACAGAATTTTGTCAACTCTACACTACCTAGGTAACGTTATAGAAAATTTGAGGAGAAGTACAAGAACATGGAAACAATGATTCAATGCCAGAAGATACAAATAAAAAGATACCTACATCTTTGATAAAGCTCTTGACATAAGTCAGCAGTTGAAAATTTGTAAAAAGAAAAGTTACTCTATATGAAAAATTAGTAATTTTATTTTTCACAAGTCAAAACATTACTTAGTTTCAGATTAGCAATGCAGCTATTGAACAAAATCTGGCAGATGATTATTTTTATGATCAAATTGCTTGAAATGTATCCTACAATGTTCATACCTACTAAAGAAAATTGTTGAAGGGAAAAATGGCCCTATTTTATCAAAAATATTGATACTTTGTTTTTTTGAAAAGTCCAAACAGTGTATAACTTTGTTTTAGTTTAGCCATACAGCTTATTGGTTTTCAAATTGGATTATATTGGAAGAATCTGTGGAATAATTATATTGGTATAATCAAATTCTTTGAAATGTGTCCTACAAAATCAACTACCTCCACCTGAATTTGCAATTGTTTTTTATTTGATTTGTTACTGAACCTTGTGAGAATTGATTACTCATAACTTTGGGGGGGTCATGAGTTTTTGTGGGTTTTCCTCATGACATATATTGGGAATATTATTTGGATCAGAAAATATACAAAAACAGATACTTTTAAATACTTACAGAAGTTGTTACGTTTTCAATTATTTCCAATGCAAGCAAATGAACCACTATTACTGTTCACACTAAATAAAATGAATTGATTTCAAGTCTTCTTTTCATCCCCCTATAGACCGATAAGGAAATCAAAGTTTTTTCAGGAAATCAAATTTTTAATTTTCGAATTCAATCACAATACTCATTACATTTAGTGAAATGATAATGTAACATATTCTTGAAATATTCTTTAGAAATCATCATCCATAATATATTTCTTTGAATTTTACTATTGTACTACTAGCTATACAACTTTTAGAAAAATAATACACTGAAAAAATTGGGTGCCTTCCAATTTTACAAAGGTCCTCCTCCACAAAATGTGTATCTTTTTCCTTTTGTACCACTATTCATGTATTGAGTTATTACACAGTTACACTTCTCCTGAGCCATTTATTTAACCTGAAAATTTAATCAATTTGAAATAATCGATCTGAATTCTAATTTTTTTCACAACTATTTCATCCTCAAAAATAACTTCATCTGGAGGAATATTGTGAGACAAATTGATTAACTTTTGAAGGAAAGTAGAAATCCTCAGTTTTCTTCAGATTTTGATAATTATTAAAATGTTGAAATGTGACATGTTTCCAACTTCAGCTTGAGGAATCTTCAATTTTATATCTCAAAATACTAATGTACTACAATCATATTCAACTTACACATAGGAAAAGTTGTAGTTTTCTTGATTGCATAATTCAAGTGCCTCTGATTTGATGCTCTCATTTCTCAAGCTCTTCTGGAAAAACCAGTTTATTTTCCGAGTATTCTTCATATCATGTGAAAGTAAACCTTAAATAGTTCAAAGTGAGTATCAGATGATAATTATGTCAAAAATTCAATTACCAGTTATTTTCATTTATCTCCTTTTCTCCATAATGCCAATCACTGTGGATATTCAATAGCAACAATTAATGCATTTTTTCCATAAGATACTCTAATATAGCCTTGCAACATGGTTGCAATTAACAATTAATGGAGATTCAAATGTATCCACTCAAAATATTAGACATTATCTCTGAAACCTCTTTTTTCTTTTCCATTTTCTACTTCAGATCTGTACAGCTCACATTTAGTCTTCATTTCTGAAATTTCGAAAGATCATTTCTGAGCTGTGCTGAACCAGTAATACAAAAAATATAACACTAACCTGTTTATATATGTTTGAAAAACCCTGAGACATCTCCGCTTGCCAAGTACCTTTATGCTTTCGAATGTGTAGGCTGTTCAAGAGCAAATGTTTGCAAACATAAGTTTTATATACCTACCTATTATGTGTTTGCTATTGCATATAATATGACCATCAGCTTTTAATACATCTTCCTCTTTCTAAGATCTATTTCTAGTGCACTGAAACATAAGAGCAAAGATGAAATTATACTATGAAGAGAAATCGAGAGAAATATTTGTTTAACATACCTGCTTAGCATTGTCAATGATCCCAAGTCTACTGATATCAGCAGTTGATGGAATGGATGATATTTTTTCCATGTAATGTTCTTCGGTTTCTTATTATTATTGAGAGTATCTGAAACAACCAAAAACTTCAATGAATGAATGCATTTTCGTAATTTGTGCAAGGAATATTATTTACATTACATAATAATTATTTGAATCACTAACCTGTGAGCCATATTGAAGACCATCCACCTAAAACCTTCCAGTTACGCCCAGAGTTGATTATTTTAGTTCATGTCCCTCAATTTCATCATTTGAGATATTCTATAAATACAATAAATAAAAATAATTTTCCAATTTGACGGCCATATTGCGTTGAAAGTGATGACGTAGTTCTGATACCCTATCACGTGACCACGGCAGAAGATTTTGCGGAATCTGGCAATCCTTCTAGAGTTTATAATCCTTGAGCGTGGTCACCTGGGTCAGGTGGTTTGGAGGAAAGTGGAGGGGAGGGGCTGGACTGTTGTCCACTTACTTCTACTCACCAATCTGTTAGGGGCAAGATTTGGTAAGCAGTGTGCATGCAAAACGTAGTTCAAGCCATATAACCTCCCATCTGCTCCGTAGTGCGTGGGTACGGATTATGAATTCTCGAATCATATAGGATACTTCAGAATTCAGTATCAAGATTCCAGGTGCTTGATTCTCAGATGAAAATGGAACTTTTTCTTCATTAAAATCTATCCGCAGACGTTTCGTTACCGATCAACAAAGTGTTGAAATTTCAAGATTTTCTATTTCTCTATAGCTTCATTATTTTACGAGATATAACATTTGTAACATGAGAATTTGCCTTTCCGTGTTCCATATTGTGAATTTTGCAGATAGGTAATGGGAAGAGATGGGTAGAGATGCACTGCGTAACTCAATGATTTTTTTTTTCTAGGTTTTGAGGTACTTGACATAATTCTATCTTGTAAAATGTTTTCATTTTCAATGTATATGACTGGATGACTGGTAGGTTATTTTAGTCCACTTCTCAACCAATCTTACATATTTGTCAGATGCCCATTGATATTGTTGTTTACATAATAGTCTCTTGCCAGTAGAAGACTGTTTGTCACTTTTAGTGGCAGTGGCCTGTAATGGTGCAGGGATATTCGCAATTCTGTATCGACTGTTGAATCGACTAATGTATCGACTATCGTATCGACTATCGATGTCATGATCGATATTTAATATTTCTTTCAAGTTGCATCCCTGAATCTGACTTGAATCATATTATTTGGGTGGCTAGATTGACACTGCGCAGAGACGAAATTTGGTTTGTATTATTTTTTTGAAATAGATCACGATTCCTTCTCTGGCGAAAAAGTTTCATGTGTTGAAGCCAAAATGAAGCCATTTTTGATTTTGGCTCTCGTGCGATCAGGTCAGGTGGTGGACACCTACTTTTGTGTTAGGCCTTTCTGATAGGAAGGTTAAAAATATTAAATCTGTTTTTGTGTGGATGATATTCGATAGGGTATGTACATTTCAGATATCACGGCCTTATAAAGGGTAGTACGGGGTACGGAAGTGGATGATATGAACTCCATTTTCTTTTGACCACATGGCATGTTTCTGGACTTGCATTTTATCAATCGACACTGTAAACTGGATGGATCACTAAATATCGAATCTCATCAACTATGGGCATTTAGAAATCTTGAACTGTTTTCTGGACTTCACTGTTAGGACATCACGTGGACATTTCTTTTGATGATTGAGGCACCTGAGGGATCTTCGTGCTTTGAAGCTTGAGTCACCAATACACTTGAAGGTGGAAGCAAGACCCTGGTGATTTCTTGTGTGTGTCCTTGGGCATCTATTGGACCCGACAGCCTGGAATTTCTGGCAGAATCCTTGCTGCCTGTACCAGTGCAAGTCCCTAGCAGCCCTTCTGGTTCAGATAGCCAGTCATCCTGACTTCTGACAGAAAGTCCAGGGGAGTCCAGGCTCCCGATATAGTTGATGATCCTTCGTCCCTAGGATTTTGTTACCTTGGAGCCTGAACTCCCAGAGCCCAGTCAGATAGTGAGACGTCCTGGTCCAGCTTGGATTGTAGAAAGAGCTTGCCCTGCTTGCAGAGCAGCATCCAGTTGCCCTGGGATAAACCAAGTTCCCAGGTCTCCAGGTGGTTGTGATTCCAGTCAACCGTGTGGGGATCCAGTTTTCCTAGCACACCTAACCCCTACCGCCGACTGAGGAAGGAGTGTCTTTGTTTCATCCAGGTAGTGAGATTTAATGGACCACTGTTGGAATCTCATGGTACAAAATCCAGAACTTGCAGTCAAGGTCAGAATTTTCCATATAAATATTTTTCCACTGTCTTGAGGACATTTAACATACCATATTTTTTCACTGTCTGAGGACATTTGATACATATTCTTTTCCCTGTCTGAGGACATTTAATATACATATTTTTCACTTTCTGATGTCAAGAGACATTTGTCAATCAAACATAGCAGTTTAAGATTGGATTTTACATATTAAAAAATTATTGGGTCTGTAAACCCAGAGTATAGGCATATATGAAGGAAAATCTACTCTTGTACTGAGTTACAATCATAAAACATATTTACCACCATTCTGAATACCTATGGTTGGCATGTTAAGGTGAATAAATCTCTAATATAAATTATATACAAAGGAACAGAAACGCCGACAGGATCTTGATGAATAGCTGCCAATACTTTCTTCAAAGTGGGTAGTTCATTTTTGAAAAAGAAAGAATGCACATGACGACGAATGCCATTTGTCTCAAATTCATCAAGCATGATTTCCCCCCTTCCACTATGCTTCATTGGAGCAGCCAACGTTCCTGTTCGTTTATTTTCTCTCAATATTTCATGAACTGTTTTTTCGCCCACGCCTGTCATATAAGAACATATAGTTTTAACATTATCTATTGATACCTCTAAGTACGACTTATCTTTTCGCAGAGAATTATATACATTGAGTACAATTGTTTTTTCATTTACACTCAAGGCAGAACATTTTGGACGTTTTACAACACCAGAACAACCAGGAATAGCTTCCATGTTGACAGCAATCTCACCTCAACGACACTTCGAATGCGACTGGAGACAATTCGTGCATACACAGTTATAGTATATCCAATATCAATTGCAGAATATCCCGCACTGTGCCGACAAATAGTTTCCGACTATGATCTTAACGACAAACGGTTTTAGAATATCCTTAGTTCGAGCCGAAGCAAGAATCAATGGTTCGCCCATGATGAGCACATTCTAATGCTGTGCCTTCTTAACGAACAGACTATAGTCATTTTGAAGTTTCATCAATTCATGCATATATCCAGATTCCTCCAATACCACACCAGAACGCTGGGCCGGCTTGTTCACGGTATGCACTCCAATGAACAAATACCTTATTAACGTTCACCTACAATTGGACGGTTTTTTCTTGTTCATGAAATAGCTTCATCGCGTCTTTCCTGATACTAATTCTTTTCATCAGACACTTGCCTGCTGAGATGTTTTTCTCCGCAAGCGGTATTGTTGTGTAGAGTCGCATGATTCCTTGTAGTTTCTGCTGGAGTGTTAGTGATTCATTCTCCATAGCTTTCAATCGATTTTGTGTTCCAACTCATCTCGAGTAGTTCTTCAGATTCATTTTTCGACGGTTCTCTAATTAATGCTTTTTCATGGTGCATGTGAGGGGCTTCAGTTCATCGCTCCCTAGGTTTTTGTTTGATCCAGTCCCGTATGTAGCCTCGAGTAGCTGTTTTTGAAACCCCGAGTACGGGTTCTGGGCCAATGTATGGAGTTGATGAGCCGGTTCTTGCCAGTTCATCAGCTTTTTTGTTCTCTACGATGCCACAATGTCCTGGAACCCATAACATGGTTATTTTGTTATGATCTGACAAGGCATTGAGTTCTCTTCTGCATTTCCGTACCAGTCTGAATGTCAATTTCGGGTTCGTGACAGCTTTCAGTGACGCTTGGCTATTGATGCATATTTTGATCCGTGCATCCCGCACTTTCCTCATATTGCTGTTCTCACTCATTGCAAGATTGCGTACATTCCCGCTTGAAATACGGAAATGAATTCACTGTGAATTCCAGCATCAGAGCCTTCCTTGGTCTTGGACCCGTCTGTATACCAGATCTTTCCTCTAGGTTTGACCTTGATGTTGTCATCTGTCCATTTCCTCCGATCTTGCATGATCACCTCGGAGTTTATGTGGGAGAAGTATATTGGGTTGCTGTGGTCCGTTAGTTTCATTTCGATAGTTCTCCCTCCCACTATTCCATTCATCTCGTTGTGTACCGCTGTCGCTATCACTCGTGTTCTGTAGCCTTAGATGTTTCATTCTAGCCTCTCTCATGATAACTATGTCTATAGAGGAAAGGTATTCAACTTCATCTGACAACTGGATATCGGTCCCTTGAAGTCCTAGTCCCTCTAGCTTCCTTCGTCGGGTGAAGGCTGCTATGGTTGATTTGGAGATACCTTTATTCAGGCCCTTTTCATCTATTTATGTGTTGACCAGATTCAGAGCCATTTGCATCCTCTCTCAGACCGTGTTGTTGAATTTTCCTTGGGCTGTGATGACTATATCGTCTGCGTACCCAAGCGATATGTGTTCATTCCTATCAAGTGTGACTAGCAAGTCTTCCAACACCAGGTTCCAGAGCAGTGGAGACAATACATTTCTTTGCAGACATCCCCTGGTGACCTTGACTGCCAGTGTTTCCCTCACTAGAATGGAATAGATGATTCTCTCTCTTGTTTGCAGTCTATCCACCTAGAGCAGGTATCATTGATCTTTTTTCTGGATGCCCTTGGGATAGTGTTAGGTGATGTGTTGTTGAATGCCCCTTCGATATCCAGGAATGCACCTGGCAGCACCTTTCTATTCTCCAGAGCATTTTCCACCTGTCCAACTAGTTGTTATAGTGCTGTTTCTGTGGATTTGCCTGCTGTGTAGGCATATAGGTCTTTGTGCAGTGGTTAATGGTTCACCAGTACTGTATCCCTTATGTATTTATTCAGCATTTTTTCTTGTTCCTCAATCATGAATGAATGAATAGGGCTTATTGGTCTCAGAGCCTTCGTCCCGTTTTGTCCAGATTCTTCAGGTTTGAGTGGAAGGACAGCTGTGATCGCTCTCTATGCTCATGATATCGTATTCCAGTGCAAGCCTGACTCGCAATAGCTGGCATATTTTGTATGCTAGTAGTTTTATTACTTCCTGTTGCATCATGGGATAGATGCCATCCGGTCCTAGCGATTCATAAGGTTGAAATTGTTTATTGACCATTTTGTTTTCTCCACGTCTATCACTCTACCTGAAACCAATCATTTTCTCCTAGATACTCCTGAGGAAGGGGTTCCAATTGTAAGTATCTCCAGGTCTCGAGTATCGTGTTCGAATATATCGATCCTGGGGAATGTACCCTGTACAATTCTTTTCATTCTATGTGTATTTCCCTGAGATTTTTATAATAGTTGGGCTTACTTGTTGGGGTCCTCTGGAGAGAATTTTATGGAGTCTTGCTACCTTGTGCGTGCCATCTATTTCCTCACAGCGTCTTCTCCACGATTCTCTTTTGGCTTGCCTTAGGGCTCTGTTATACTCGGTAAGGGAGTTTTCATATTCCCTCCATTCACCTGTGATCTTAGTTTCATTGGGAAGTTTCCTGGCCAGTTTCCTGGTAATTTCATCAGGGCACGTTCCTGGTGTTCTCCTCACTAACAGGTGGGCAGTTGTTGTTGGAAGCAGAAATGATTGCGTCCTGTAGTTGTCCCGTAGCCATCTCCGGTTCATTCGTGTTAGATATCTTTATGACAATCCCCTTCATCCCACTCTCCAGGTTTGCCCTGTATGCATCCTGGTGGGTTTTTCTGGGGTTGTGATATGTTTTTGTTTCAGTTTTGCTACCCGATATTTCAAATTGAATGTGCATGTGGTCGGGACAACTTTCCTCATCAGACACATGCCAGTTTCTGACAACGATGCTTATGTAGTTCGTTTTCATTGTGATATCAATTACCTCTTCCCTATTTGAGGATACGAAAGTAGGAGTAGGAGTTGATAAGTGGAGGTTCTGAGTCATCGTATGGAAGATAGGCTGATGCTCCCACTATCTCTCTCACCCCCTTCTTCTTCACCATCCTTAGTTTTTTTGCTGTTGAATCCCTAGAACAGAAATTTCCCAGCGAGTATTTTAATGTCATTCCAGATCATCATGCCTGCTCTTGGTTCAGCAGTCGAGTAAATCAGTTTGCCTATTCCCCCGAGACCCATGATTTTTCTCTTGTTGGTCTGAGGTTCTTGTATGAGGGCCATGTGGTATTCCCCTTCAATTACAGCAAGAACTGCCAAAGCTCCCTTGCTAAGGTGCAGGTTTGCTGGAAGGACTTTGACCGTCGCCATTGTCCCAGCCATCGAGCCCCTTCAGGATCCCGAACGTCACCCTGTTAGAAGGCTTTGAACTAGTTCTGTTCAAGGGGCCTGAAGGATAGCTCGTCGATAGAGTATGCCAGCGTTTGGCCCCCCTTCTCGGATTTTTTACTAAGGAGTAGCTATAGCCTCTCACTCTTAGGTCTGTTTTTTTCTAAGTGTTCGCGCGCTGCCTTTTCTTGATCGTTTGCTGGTCTAGGAAAGAAAGCTCGGACCTTGAGTCTTTTTGAGAAACCATTCAGCTCCACCAGAGTGATGTCAGTTTCCTCTCATAGTTTATTCATCCCCTCTATGCGTTCCCTGAGCCAATTTTCTGTGTTTTCGTTGGCACAGGTTATCCAGAGTGCCTCTCCGATGAACGTTGTTTTGAGGAATTGTATCGGATTCTGAGTACCCGAAAGTGTCCGGTCCATTTCCATTTTGATTCACTCCTGGATCAGGTCCGCCTGCCACTGATCAAGGGAGATCCCAGGATGGCGTCTGTCAATCACCGTCAGTCTGAGTTTATTTGTGACGTCGCTGTAGGTGCCGGAAGGCTTGGTTGCCGTTCTTAGCTCCTTAGTCGTTTCGTCGGGTGTTTTTGACTCGTCCCAAATCGTTTTCGTACCCTCAGTTTTTTTCGCGGCTTTCACGACCCTGCGGCAATTTCCTCGGCTTTGACTTGTTCCCTCCATTGAGCGCCAGTTATTCCAGGAGGTTTTCTGTGTAGTTTGAGGTCATTTACACCCTCAGTGACTGTGTTGCTGGTTCCATGCGTCTCCGTTTATCTATCACTGCCGTGGTCTGTCTCCACAGTAGTGATTGTTGAGGTGCTTGATGATGAGTCCGAGTCCCCACCAGCTCCATTCTCATTTATCAATTTGTATTTCTCTCGTCCATAAAGTTCCCAAGAGTGAGGGGGTATGATTGCCTTAGCCTACAGTGCCCCCTGTGTAGGGCTAAGGCTTCTGCTCTGTGATTTCGCCCAGGTACCATTCACCTATTGGCATGGGTCGCTTGACACCTTGGGTTAAGCCTTATCGAGCTGTCCTTGGTTCAACTATCTCTTCCTTTCCATCAAGTTTGACTCGGCCCCCTCACCATCGTCGAGGTTTCGCAGATTTTTGAGGGGGTTATCCGATACCATGACTCTAGGTAATCCATGTGCCAAGCAGATATTTCCGTGTAGTTCTTTGGTTTTTGTTCTCGTAGATGTTGCTTTCAAAGAATTCACCACATCCCAATATGAATTTGCATCCTTTTTTTTAAAGCTTGGAGCGCACGAGAGGCAATCCCTATTATATTCAAAGATAGCGAATTTTTTCCTCGGTACGGACCTGCATAGTCCATTCGGACACGAATTCAATCTCCTTCAGGTTCCTTCCGCATATGTGTTGGTGCTTCAAACGAACTGAAATCCAAAATAGCAAAAGTTCCGCATAATTGTGGAAACCTTTTGGTTGCACGATCAATATTTCGAATTCCACATATTATATGTATTGTGTGCTATGTTTTTGTATCATTTCGATTCGTTGAGAATTGCTAGTTTTTGTTTTCTGTGTAGAAAATCACCGTCTAGCATGTAATCCTGATTTCCACAGTTACTGTTGAGGGATGAATCATTCTCAATCTGGAAGAATTCCAGATTTTTTTCTTATTCTTCAACAATAATTTCTGCAACAACAGTCATGAAAGATATTCGAGAGACTAAACAATAGCAGTTGTCAAAAACTCCTTCGTTAGTTGAGATAACGATGCTTTGAATGTTTCAATAAACTGTGGCGCTCGACATATAATCATAATTTGTGTTTTGGTTTGCTAATCAAACCATGATAAAAATGTGGCATATCGAAGAAGACGTGCTGAAGTCATGGCTGAGAGTTTATAAAAGTGATGATGAATTCACGAAAGAGGCTGGCCCTATTCAGCCTCATGAAAACAGCTTGGCATGACTGACTGCAATAATTTTCGGACATCCTCTCTAGTATTCTGCTTAGAGGATACGGTTTTGTTAAACAATCTGGAACTTCTCTTGAATGGTGCGTAACCATAGCAAAAAATCTGCGTTTGTAGGTTTGGACATACCAACTATTGCCTCAACTTCGATTGAGGATTCCAAAATATGATCACATCGTGATGTTTATCCAAAATAGTGAATGCATGTCTCATAAATCTGCATTTTCCTTTATTGAGTTGAGGGTCATATTTTTCAAGTCGTTTCGGACATATGTTCATCTAAGTCTCTCCTTCATTATTCGATATTCCTGACGAAATGATATCATCAAAATCAAATGAGGTTTCTTCTGAGAATTCGTAGTAGGATACAGTTGAATTCCCTCGATACTGTTTCGATTCCGCAATATATGGGAATGATTGTATGTTACACAATGTGTTGATGAAGTTTGTATTTTCGCGTTATTTTCATACATTTTGACATATAGATAGGATCAGAGGAGATACAAAGAACCGAAATATGAAGCATTCCGAAAACCTGACCCTCAACTAGTAACTTGGAGTATTTCGGTACCACACTACTGATAATTATGCGATGATAACATATAACCAACGAATATGGTGATTTGTTGTTTCAGATATTTGCGGCAGCCAGGGTCATCTGACGTTGCGATGACATGAAAACCACTAGAAAACAACAACGATGACCTCGGCTCCCGCGAATTCTCCTAATTCGTGATATCTAGAGAAATCTTACTGTATGTTTGAAGGAAAGGAAGTTCTGGATGAAAAGTCCTTCAAATAGGATACTAATATTTTGATAATCCTAATGTGAAGGCTGAATATAATGAAGATTGTCATGAAAATGTTAGTGTTCATAGTGCTTTATCCATCACGAAGGAATAGGAAACTATTCAGGCAGTCAGGTGTGAGGTTAGTGTGAATGAAAGCGGTACAGAGTTCAATGTGTTTCGAGCTGGTGGGTTTTTACCCTATGGACAGCAAATATTTTTCAATACAGTATTGTATCCTATCGCCTAGTGATCACCTCAGTTCACATAGAATTTCTACATATCAGAAAAAAATTACCTATTCATAAAAAAATCATTGGTTGTAGACTGTCGGAAGATTGATGGTATTATTCCAGTCGATTTCTCAGTAACTAGGTAGAAGTGCCTCAAAAAAGACTGTTAGAAACCTACTAGAGAGCTGGATCTCATTTTAGTGTGCTATACTCCGACCATACTTCCACCTCCTGAACAGTACAGTTCTTGATGGCTCAAAGCAGTATGATGCTGTGAATCCTATGATGAATACTGCAGGCAAGCAATCAGCAGCTAGTTAGTGGGACTTCTTGTTGACAATCATAGAACCAATCATACAGGGGACGAAAATTTAAACCTCAACTTGCTAGCCTTCTTTTAACACTATGAGGGAGTCGGAAGACAACAGGCATAGAGAATTGAAACGAGCACAGTGTAGAGAAACCAAGAAATCAAAGTAAAACAAGTACATCCAGTAGACCAAATAGAACAAGTAGTCCTTAAAAGAGAGAAACGCGTTTATTTGAAAGGCCGGCGAACGAACACACAATAATCTCGAGATTTCCTGAACTCGAAGTCCAGAATGAAGTGCATGAAGCCTTCCCTCATCCCATCACTAGTGGTAATAAGATAAATGGAATACAATAAGTAATACCCAACGTAATAAGATAATTCAATCCTATCTTACGTGTTATCGTAGTCAATCTCCAAAATAAGAATTACAAAAATCAGGTACAGGAAGCAGATGTTTCTGCGTCATCTTCAGCTCGTACGAGGGCGAGTTTGGGACCACAGAATTCAAAAATATGGCGGGAACCATTTCAGATACACATAACGATGAAAAAAAATCGAAAATTCGACAGAAAATTACGCTTGGGACGCGATTCTCGCTTCACTCTGGGAAAACCAATTTTCCATGGAAAATTCTAACTATATTGTTCTCTCTCCCGAGTCGCACTCATCAACGAGCACGGAAATTATAAGTGGCCAACCGGTATCCTAGGTTACCAAGACCTTGACCATCTATGAATTTTCAATCCATAGTTGGGAGAATGTTGAGAATATCCGCTGAATTCATCAGACAGTTAGAAAGAAGAGAGAAAAGAGAGAGAACAGATCGAAAGATAACAGAGAGAAGAAAAACCGAACATATGAAAACGGAAGATTCACTTCTTTCGACTGTTGACGATCAGCTGTTCAGCTCAATAACCTCGATCGTGAAACTAGATTCTGCATTATAATCGAGTGAACTAACGGTGCATCTCAAACAATACTATCACATTCATCGAACTGAATGACCTGACTGAGTGACTATGATATTTGATAATAAAATACCTGTTACTTGCTGTACTGAAACGTTTGTACTCAGATTGATTATATAAACATCCTAGGGTCTTGCTCAGTACGGTATCATTTCATGTACTGCATTACAGCCCATTACAAAATTGTAGTGAAGTTTTTTCCAGAAATCAAACAGTTTCGCAAAAGGAGGTTGGTTGGGATGTGCAAGTTGAACCCACATCAGTTTTCTCACTATCAATAAAATATTTTTTCATCTGAGGCTACAATAGTGAGCACTGAAGAACAGGCCTGCGATAGTAATTTTTTTTCACACGATATTCTAAGAGACTTTCACCCTTCCAAAGATGTTGTTTTTTTGTTCTCCTGTATTACTCAAGCCGAATGATAATTTTTCTGATGATTCAAATGTATATCACGTTTATTGTGTTGAGGATTGAGGATTGAATAATTATCAGATTGTAGCTATAGATTGGCTTCCATAGCATAAATGGAGAAATATCTGACCTCATTTCCAGTCGTATATAGTCCGAATAAAACTCAAACCAATTGTTGCAGGGGTCATGAGTAGCGAAAAGTCGTTTAAAATGGCAGACATTATTTATATTTTTTGGAAGACCCGCTCTGAGTGAGCCTTTTTGTCTGAAAGTTAATGTTTGATGTCTTGGAGTTCACTTGTCGAACTGACTTATTTATTGTGTCGTATTGAAATGATTAATCTGGACGCGTCGTCGGGATTGGCGCAGTGAACGAGTGCCCGACTCATGACAGCGACGTCGTGACTTTGAATCCTAGTCATGGCAGAGAATGATTATGGTATTCATTCCACGAATTATTTATTGTTAAGTTTCGGATCATCAGCTGAGGAATGCCCTACAGGATTCAATGTTGTATTCCGATAATTAACAGTACTGCTCCTAAGGTGGCATAGGGAGGTAGAACGTTATCACCGATACAACAAGGCCTGCATGCTCCGTGGGTGCTCGGAACGACAAGCGCTTCAAAGCGACCGCGTATTCCGATTTCAGTTTTAGATCATCATTGAGCCGATTTTTGCTGTTTTTTGAAGGGCTTCCGGTTGAAAAAGGATGCCAGTCGTCAACTGAGCCCTTCTTCGCACCCCATTCGATTTTATTATGGAAAAACGAAGTTTTAAAGCAAAAACCAGGATAAAACACAAATATCCACCTACAGCAACCCATTCGAATTGAATATATTGGCAAAAATTGTGGTGAAGGTAAACTTCACACCTACTTATACAGGGCCCGCAGAACATAATCTTATCGTGAGATTGATCGAAAGAAAACTGTGGAAATAGTTATTTATTATACAAGGGAAAAAAGTAGTAGATTTTAGCTCCAGGTTGTGTTGTCTTCCGACGCGTAGCGGAGGGAGACAACAAACCGTGAGCTAAAATCTAATATTTTTCCCGTGTATAATACACTATTTTTTTCTGTGACAGAAGAAAGGACGAATCAATATTGAGAAGATATTACATTATTTTGAAATCTGAAAATTATCGACGTGAAATTTTAAGTTTTTAACAGTAGGGTCACCGCGTTGTAGGCATCTTTATCATTCATTTGAAGTAATCAAATATCTGATGTCACTTCTGTCAGTCTAATTCTGTGATTTGATTTCAAAAAATTGCGAATTTTGTGATTGTTTAGTAATATTCGTAACCGCGAAGTCGAATGGAAGATAAATGGACTAGCAGTTCTTTCTCGCAAACGGTATTATTGACTCATTTTTCGGAACTATAGCACAACAAAAGCCATCAACAGTGTATAGGTATATATGTAATATTTATCCGGGAAAGAAGTACTCACTTTTTTCCCACGGGAAAAAAGTAATTTATGAAAAGTGACATTTTATAACCCGCCAACAGGGATGAAATGCCAAACTTTTTTCCCGTCACAGAAAAAATGTATTTTATTTTGATCGACATGCCGTTTGTCACAATTACCTATATTCATCTTGGAGAATTCCTATTACCTGAAAAAATAACCAGTGAGTGTTTTCAATTTTCTGTTGTTGGATTTTTCACCCAAGTGGATCGTTACACTTGAAACCGTAATTTTTAAGGGTAAAACTGCATTTATCATGCGATGGTTGTTTTTCGAAAATGTTTTTCGGTGCTCACGTATTTTTGTCTGATAAATCGAATTTTATAATGGAAATGTGAACAAACCACTATTTATTGAGATATTTCAAGAAAACGAACTTTCGCCTTCTATCTCCCCTTGTGGGGGGCATTTGAAGCTACTTGCTCTTATTTTGTCATTGGACACTTTATATACTCATGATGTACTTCGATGGCACATTTTTATATAAAAAATTCAACAGGAAATATGATTTTTATGGCGAGTTTTTCATATTTAGTGAACAAGCATTCCAGATGATGACCATTCAATCAATAGTCAATCAAAATACGAGATGTCAAATGTCAATAGATTGCTTTCGAATGACATTACAATCGCCATTATTTTGAATGATATTCTTCCTTCTTTTCACTAAATATGGATTGATCTCAAGAAAATCATATTTATCGTTGAATTATATATAAATTGTCCAATATGATGGAAAAAGAAAGGAAATTTGTTTTAAATGCCATCCAGAAGACAGGTGAAAAAGAGGGTGACATTTGGAACTTTTTAGTCAAATATCTCTATGATGAATATCATGATTAATGCAGTTTTACCTTTTTAAGTAGAGTGTTTGTAGTTCATGTTAATATGATAGTTGCAATTTGATCATTAGAATTAATTCTGCGTTCATTGCCACGAGGCAAATGACCGTTTTCATCAAGAAATTCGAGAATGAGAATTAAAAATGCCCATTTATTATGAACATTCAAGAAAATCTCCTCGAATTCAGAGATGATTTTGTTGACTATAATATACGAATACAAAACCAACTGCACAATCAAAGCTTTTCTATTTTTCCTCTACTCATACTTTTTATGAGAGAGTAATTGTCTTTTATTAATAATTCATCATTATAAATCAAGCTCTGTTTGCTACTGAACTCAGATGGAGTAAAATCCTCGAGGTGAATTGCATATACCCACATTTTCGATAGCTCCTCGTCCAACAAGAAACTAAAAGCATGAACTTTTGAACCACCCACATAATTCCCCCGACAGAAGGGAACACAACACTTGAAAGGTATTGTTATTTCGCCGATCACAACACAAAATATTTCACAAAACAGTAATTTTTCCGCCAATTATTTTGATGAATAAACAACAAAAGAATTCGGTACCGTTTCAAGAACATACGTGAATCACCAATGAATTAACAAGAACTGACGTGTTAGTCGACAAGCGACAAGCAATAAAATAAAACACTGGCCTCACTTGGCGACGTCACGAGTTGTTTACGTCAGAGTCTGCTGGCCTTGTTGTATCGGTGGTAACGGTTGATATCGTTATATTTCCAATGGATATCGTACCAAATAACTACAATCATCTATACCTACGACAAAAATTACACGAATGGTGTTTGTAGCTCTTTTTTCAATGTGTTTGATAAGATCCTGATAATTGAGTCTCAATTTCAATTCTTGAAGAGAATTCGTACAGCGATATATTCAAAAATAAGATGTGACAAGAACCTCATATCCTCATATTGCAACTTTCAACTGTTCATTGCCTTCCAGTTCAAGCAAAACTAAAGCGAATCAGTGCAGATACCATATAACTTATCAGCATCTCAGTTATATCCAGTAGTACTGGCATCGAATAATGATCAACGATGTCAAGGTATACTATGAATGTGTGACAGGACGAGTATACGGAATCAGAATATTGGAATATTGATGCTATTGAACATCGCATGTAGATATTGACAATCTAATTTACATTGAGATTATTTGAGATATTCAAACCCCAAGAACATCACTGATGCTATAATTCAACTGATGTACTTCATGAATCATATCGATTTTGGAACATATTCTCACAGTCGATATCCATCAACAATCAGCATTTCCAGAATCAATAATATAATATCAACATATTTTCAAGCATAACTTCAAAAATTGTTTTTAACAGTAGTAAATTTTGGTATCTATATGATGTTTCGCCAACTTTCGGATAAATATCAATAACTCAGTTCATTTTTAATTTGTTGCATATTAGCCTCTTTTCAGAGTGAATCCTTGAACAATGTTGATTTCTCATGGTAGTGGTGAAAAACGAAAATAATTGATAGAACTGCATTGTTTACACAGACAAAGGGGTCATTGTTCAATATCTACTATTTTTTATTTATTAATATATAAAATATAATCTGCAACGCAATAACATTGAATGATTTCTGCCTCAACAAACAAGATTCATCCTTTGAATATCCGATTCTGAACGATTGAGAAAAGTTATTTCGAGGAAAAGTGAGTTGGCTGAAGGCAAATAAATCAGTTCTCTACTCTTTCCCAACAAATAGAATAAGTCGAGGAAAGAAACGAATTTCCTCGAATTCCTTACAACGAAGTGAGTCGCCGATAGTGATTTATACGAATTATTTCCTGAGAGCAGGTTCGAACTTCCCAAAAGGTTATATGCTGATGGTGATCCACAGGAGATATCCTAAGAACATACCGTCTACTTCAACTAGTTACTGATACAACGGATGTTGTACCCAATGAATAAACATATTCCGATATCAAATATGGATCATGATGAGATAATAGCACTATGATCATCGATATATTTCACTTGGCAGATATTTCGATAACAAAATGAAACGATTCAATGATGAACAATTTTGATATCAATGTTTGATCATATTCAGAAGATATAAGAAACTGAATCCATTTGTGAAATCAAAAAAAATACTGAATTAATAATGAATTCTGCATGATTTATGTAATTTTCAATTGGAATGGTCTCAGCTCACTGGTTATAGATTTCCGTATAATGCAAAATATGATTTTATTCCAAAATTTAAAAGGGTAACAATCTCTCTGGGTAATCGAATACTCGTCATCTACAGAATATATTGTTCTCAGAGAGATCGCAAGAAGAGTATCTACAGTTCAATGAATATCCCGAATAAGTAGAATATTCAGATACTATTCATATGTTGTACATTCTCATTTAGGATATATTCAGCTAGTTCTGATTTGTTGGTATGTCTCCTCTTTATATTGGGCAACGTATGGCAGAGTGAAATTATATTGAAATCATAGGAAGAGGAGAAAACCATAAGAGAAAAATCGAAAAATCCGCTCATATTCTTCTGAACAGAGATAAAGACATTGCTTCTTGTTCAGTTGAATGAGATAGTGAATGGTATTTATGACTGAATTCTGAACATTCAAATGTGACAAATAAATGGAAGGACACATCTTCTAACTATTTTTTTCATCAATAGATGTCTTGAGTTCGGAAGACAATTCGACAAGAAATTATATTAACAATTCTTCATGTTGAAATTAGGAGGAGATGCATTCTCGGAACGTCCAGAGAATAATGAAAATCTGATATTATTTCGATATCAATATTTGTCTTCTTTGAGCATATTTCAAAACAAGGTGTTCCTGACAACCGATTGCTATTTTTTCTTCAAGGGTTTCTGATACTGAAATTTTTCGAACGCAGTGATATTGTGGGACAATTCATCTAATTTGTCCTCTTTACACGTATATTGAAATAATACTCATAAACTCATTTTTCAGAAACGATGAGAGAAGAACAAGAGGAAATATGGAAAAATATAATATATACCACCTCCCCGACAACCTTCAGACAGTTTTGTATATATCGTTGAGAAGTGTTTTCTCAAATATGCTATGTTGTTATCTACACATCTATACTAATGAAACAGATATCACATCAGTGTGAATTAATTGTGGAAAAAAGTATTTTCCACAGGCTCTACAAATATTTTTCAATAATGAAATTGTGTTTGCCACCGCTAAGAAACATACTCCATCATCTCGAATAAATGGTTTTCAATGGGTAATCCGGTCCTGGTGAACGTTCTGTATTAGACGAACATGTAAACTTGCCGTCTTTTATAACTCTGGTTGGTTTTTTATAGGATTGAAATGCTCCACTCGCCATACTGCTCGAATTGTGAGTTTTCGGTGAATGGAAGTTTTGAGGATGGAATGATCACCTCGAATTACCTGAATACGATAAATAAGTATAATAAAACATAATATTGGTCCTCTGATGTGATTTCTCTACAGATCATTTTGTCGCATCTATCAATTGATTATTACACAATATATGGAAACGATTCAATTTTCATCAATCTCATTATTGAGATATTGAAAGGTGGGAATACATAATGATGCTTCACCATCTCAAAATTATTCAATTCATATTCATATTGACTTTGGGACGTCATGTAATGAGAATCAGTTCGAAAAATTATTTTAGGAGATACAATATTTCATAGATATGTAGCTATTGGCTAGCTAGGCACAGTAATCGGTTTCATATGAGGGTACTATCTTTTTCTCCAAATGAAATTGAAGAAGGCTTTTTTCTCCAAGCGGCAGAGATAGTGGCTTTTTGCTGCCGCTCAACAGGCAGAAAAGGTGTTCTTCAACTGCCTAGGCAGAAAAAGTTTGTTGCTATGCAACGTTTCAAGAAATTCTAATGAAATTAGCAATCAATATTGACACTGACATTGGGTAAGAACAAAATGATAGAGTTTTCAACAAAAAATCACAAAAAATTGGTTTTATATCATTTGGAAAAGAAAAACCATGTTTCACAGGGCAACAGAGGTAGATTGACTGCCTTGGCTTGATTCTTAGCCTCGCTACGCTCGGCTATGAACTATCTGCCTAGTGAAACGAATAACTATTCTAGGACACTTGATAGGCAGGAAAGATGAACTTCCTTTGCATAGGCAGCAAAAGTTTGTAGCTAAGCAACGTTCAAAGTGATAATAATTCTAATCGAATTGGCTATCAAAATTGACAATTGCTTTCGGTGAACACAAAAAGATGAATCACGTGGAATCTTCGTGAAATTGGCAGGAAAGCAGATTCAATGCCTTGGCTGGTTTCCTAGCCTCCAATACACCTTGGCTATGAAACGCCAGCCGTGGCATTGAATCTTGTGCTTTTATTGATAGTAAGGAAATAGTTATGTGTTTCACTAGGTAGCAAAGTAGTAGATTGACTGCCGCGGCTACTAGTTCATAGGAATTCAGTCGCAGCAGTCAATCTGCAATTGCTGCCGTGTGAAAGATATATTTTTTTCTGCAAATATTGAAAAACAAATTTTGTATTAATGTCTCAATTGAAAACCCTATATTGAAGAGCAATATTTTCAGATATATATTCATGAACACAAAAAGATGGATATATATATATATATATATAGAGAGAGAGAGAAATACATTGAGAATTCGCATTCTCCATGTGATGGAGATATTAATTCCTTCTCGGTTTATCCAATGGACTACTTTCCTGGCTATATGCCACGACGAATATTGCATTATATCTATCGAACACACACGATAAAAATTTGAAAACAGAATCTTCTGAAGTGGAGAATTTTCGTGTCAATTTTGAATACCAATTTCTTTCAAATCTTTCGAGCCGTTGCATACGAACACTTTTTTTCTGCTTAGGCAGAGAAAGTTACGTTTCCTGTCTTATGTCTGTTAAGTCAGAAAAAAGCCACTTTCTATGCCGCTGAAATAAAAATGACCGTTATATTGATTTATATGGGTTTTTTGGCATCACAGAAATCCATGATTGCAATCTCAACAGGATAGCTAATAGAAATCTATCCAAGATGACTCATGATGATTTTGAAAAAACTGCTATATCACTGGAAATAAGTGTCCGATTTTTGTGATGTTCAGATGAGAGTTCGAAATGTGTTTCACATATAAGGTCCGATACATTTCCTCGATAATTGTAGCCGTATAACGATAAAACATTGTTTATTATGTTCACGAACTTTTCTGAAGAGAATTTTTATATCAATCGTAGAATAACCAGAAACCCATTAACCTGAGAAGAATCTATTCGAAACAGATATATCAGCATGAATTTTTATGTTTGACTGAGTATATTCGTACTCTCATGTTATCGTCTTGAAAAAGCTCCAGATGGAATCAAACGCGTTAACTGTGCCTCGTCAGTATTTCTGAATTTCGAAAACTGGTCTTCACAATAATTTCGTTTGAAAATATTACGGGTTTTTATCACTACTACCATTTTCACTTCTTGTTCCGAATAATATGTGATATCAATCAGTTATATTATACAGTGTGTGGGATTTTAACCCGCAACACCCTCCTAATTTGGTACTTGTAGACCGATTTTCAAGAACAAGAATTCCATATTATAGCACTCAACGAGCTTTATTCGAAAATGTGAACAAATTTGAAATATTCAGATTTTCACGGCCTACTTTTATTTGTTGAAAGGGGCAAGATTTCAAAAACGACTATTAGCCAATTTTTTCTCGAAATATAGACTAGCCTATTCGACTCCCTTAAACGGAATTTGAACGCAAAATCTCATATTTAGTGTTAGTTATTCAATGGCGAATTTTGATATTTTTGATTTTTTGATTCGTCCTGTATCAAAATCCAAGGAGTCGATATAACCGGTGAAGTAGTTAATCAACAGAGGAACATATCGAATACATAGGTAGGAAGTTTCATCGCTGTAACTTCTACAGGAAGATCTCTCTAGGTCCAATAATAATTATTAATGAAATTGAAATCGATTTTTTTTTAATATGATCCATAACTTTTTCCTAGAAGATATAGATAATGGTGACTAATCTAGGGAAATATTCTCTATACATGAAAATTTTCATTGTCATCTCAAATTTTCTTTCCAAAATCGGTATATTATTATGATCACATCAAACATCAGTATATCTCCTAGCAGTCTTTAGAGAGTATTTGTCTGTCATTCTATTTGTGTGATATTCGACAGCTCTTCATCAAACAATATTATTTTCAGAGTGACTGTGTGGTGTAGTGTGTGACACACGGTTTACTTGAGTTTTCAGAATGGTGAATCTCAACTTTAGCTTTATTGATTTTTGGTAGAGCTAGAGAGATCTTCCTGTAGAAGTTACAGCAATGAAACTTCGTACCTATGTATTCGATGTGTTCCTCTATTGAATAACTATTTCACCGGTTATACCAACTCCTAAAATTATGATACAGGGTGAATCAAAAAATCAAAAATATCAAAATTTGCCATTGAATTACTAACACCCTGTATGAGATTTTGCGTTCAAATTTCGTATAGGGGTATTTCGATTATGCCTGAATGAAATAGGCTAGTCGCTGTTTCGAAAAAAAATACCTAATAGTCGTTTTGCAATTATGACCTCTTCAACAAACAAAAGTGGGCCTTGAAAATCTGAATATTTCAGATATGTCCACATTTTCGATTAGAGCTCGTTGAGTAGCTTATTTCAGGATTTTTGTTCTCAAAAATCGGTCGACGGGTTCCGAATTAGAAGGGTGTTGCGAGTTGAAATCGCACACACTGTATGTCGGTCGTATGTGAAAGTGGATTGGATGAATATAGTATAGCGCTCTAATTTCCTAAATGAAGTTTTATTGGTTGATAAGAGAATATTAGAGTTGATATATGTACATGTGAAGAACCGTGTTGAAGAAACAGTGTTTGGGTGTACTCGAATGAAATAGGCACTTCTACAATGAACAGCGAGAACAACCATTTCATTCTATCAATGATAGATGTAGACTAACTAATATAATTCTCTCTGATATCACCTCCACCTTGATCATTTACCAGAAATCTACGAATCACAGAACGATAACGATGATCACATGCCTAACAATAATGAAACTAGTAATAATAAGATTCAAAATCGACGCAAATGCTCACACGGCCAGACTTCAATTTTATTTTTTCTCGAATTAACAAGAACAGATTCAGCATGAAAACCTTTAACAAAATGAAACAACGAACAAACGAAACATCGGAATAACAGACTAATTAATTTCCGAACA
This sequence comes from Phaedon cochleariae, assembly GCA_918026855.4. Taxonomy (NCBI): domain Eukaryota; kingdom Metazoa; phylum Arthropoda; class Insecta; order Coleoptera; family Chrysomelidae; genus Phaedon; species Phaedon cochleariae. The sequence continues at coordinate 28,858,349 of OU896709.1, forward strand.
TTCAACAAATGTGGTAAAGCGTTACGAACCTTCGTTTTATCGAAGTGTATCTTTCAATAAACAAATTTTGTTCGGAATACAACTGTTCTATCGGAGTTTGGTTTTCAACGAACGAAGTTCGTGAAACGTTCCGAAATATAACTGATTCATCGGAGTTTGGTTTTCAACAAACGAGGTATGTATAACGTCACGAAATACAACTATTCTATTAGAGTTCGGCTTTCAACAAACAGAGTTTGTAGGGTGTCACGATTTTTCTTAATACTTCTTTCGAATAGGTGCTTCCACAAAATGCACACACATGCCATGTTGACTTACCTGTCATTATATTCCATGGTTCGGAAACTTCACCGGGCCATATTCGGATCATAGCTCTCGTGACGATTGGTTGTCAAATTCTTCAATTCAAATCTATCGTTAGGAAGAGCCACCAAAACCTTGAAAGGGCCTTCATTATCATTTCAAGTTTCGCCAGATGACTGTTTCTGGACGGATGGGATAATGAGTCACCAACATTGATCGTTTCATCAGGTCTTCTCTTGGCATCGAACAAGTTTTTAGCGTAATCGTTGTGTTACCTAATACACTCGTATGCCAGTTTTTGTTATTTTCTGAAGTTTTCGAAATGTCTTGAGCAAGTATGCATTCAGTCAGTGTCTTTATATCAGGAGCACCACCATTCAATCCAGTTAATACATAAATGTGTGAATCTCGTCGTTCTTTGGACAGTTGTATTCAGAGTTGTTCGTTATTTCAAGATCAGGTTTGTGTACTCCTATTTTTCATTGACTTATGTTCCAAGTAAATTTGTAACGGTTGCAACATACCTTCCAACTCAACCATTACCGAGAGGTGCACTTTTTGCTATTGAGTGTTGTCGAATACCTAATTCTTGTTTGTACTGAAAAAACAGTTTTTTTCTTTGTTAATCCTACCCCGATATGACGTTTTCACGAACTTTGTCGGCTTATATCTCAGAAAATAAACATACAGAACTTTTCAAACTCACATATTTTCCTAATGAGCCATCCCACAACAACATAGTATAATTTCAACCAATTCGACCAAAAGCCAATTTCCCGTGTTTTCGTGCGGGGTCCTTTCGGGTGTATTTTTATAATGTTGTCCCCTAGGTGGATTTACACCAGTAGTTTTTGTATATCAGGAATTTCAAGGATTTTCTCTGTACTTTCTCTACTTCAACACTATGAACCTGGTAGTGTGGAATTCAAATCATAGATCCGTATTCAGGCTTCGATCTTATAATGTTCTCATCACATTCATATCCGTAAATGATCTACAGCTTCTGATTATGAATCCAAGAATTCCAAGAGCCTCATTATTTTTATTGCCTATGTGCTCGATGAAACTTGAATTCCTATCAAATATGATACCTAAGTCTCTAGTAAAATTCTAATGAACTAGGTATTGCTATATCATTTATTACATAATGATATAGAACTGGGTTCTCTTTTTGATTATATGATACAGTTTTACATTTTGTCGCATCCAATTGTAATCTATTCAAATTGGCCCAATCACTGATAATATTCAAATTGTTTTGTATTTCCAAAGAATCATCCGCTGATTGCACATTCTTGGAAATTCCAAAGCATCTGCGGATACTAGCTTCTCACACGTCAGTGTGGCGCACAAGTCATTTATAAACAAGAGAAAAAGTAATGGTTCAAGATTTGATCCTTGAGGAACTCCAGAGCTGGCTGTGTATGGCAAAAACGCATGTCGGTTAAATGTAACATACTGCTTCCTTTCATGTAGATACGAAAAAAACAAAGCAATCATTTTGATGGGTAATCCAAGATAATGAAGTTTATTCAGCAGAATATCATGATCAATCCGGTCGAACGCTTTAGAAAAGTCAGTATACATAACATCCACTTGTTCCTGCTTATCCATTATTTTATACTCATATTGAGTGAAGATAACTAGTTTTGTATTAGTTGAGCGTTTTGGCATGAAACCGTGTTGATATATGGATATGATGTTCACACACATGGAAAGTTGGCAGTTTTGAGAGACATATTGAATAGTTTCATGAGTGGAATAGCCAATGCAAATCTACAATTTTCAATAATGGATGCTGGTATAAGATCCGGACCAAATGTCATTTGTTGATTGAGTCAATATTCTCCTGAAGATGCTAGCATAGTTAGCGAAACACGTGTCGAGGCGTTTAAAAAAATCGGTTTGGTTAGTGGTGAAACAGTATAGTGTATCAACTTCCATATTTTCCATGTGACTAGATATATTCACCTAGTAATGAGATTGATAATCAAACTAGTGTTTTTTCTGATATCAATGGTATAAATGACACCGAAAGAGTTGTAAATCAACAACACTTATATCAGAAGAACATAGAAATAATTTTGTCGACATACACTGTTGCCACTTCTTCTATTTTATATTACATGCACCTATTATTGCATATACCACATTTATTTGAACATAGTGATGTGAGATAATGATTATAATTTGATGAAATTGATATCAATAGAGGACGATGCTCTCTAATCAGCGACTGCATCATTCTGTATCATTTTCCGTAATTACTGCAGAGCTAACATGAATTTTGGTACTCACCAGTCGCCAGACGTACTCGACAGGCTAGAAGTCAGAACATCGTTTGGGCGTCAATCTAGAAATAATATGTCGAACAGCTCCTTTCCAAAATTCGTTTGTCCATAGAACGACAAAGCTTCGGAATTTTTTGCCAGCGGATGTATTCCCAAGAACTAATAACCTCCAAAAATTGAAAAAAAAATGCAATACCTACCCTTTCGCTTCACTCATATTCTCTCCCTATAGGTTCGCACGATGTTACTCAAACATTATGGGGATAACCTTTCGTGCGCTCCGAGAAATAAAAAAACAGGAGAAAGGAAAGCAATGTGGATGGTGGGTATACCTACTTTCCTTAGTTATATAATATTCTTATAGATTGATGAGGTCCTATATAATAGCGTGTCGTCGTGCTTCAATGACAATTTCAATTGAGTACCTATTGCCTATTATTTATTCAGGTTGCTTGAAGTTCAGATAGTTCTTCATTTGACATATTCATCAGTAACCAAGTGTCAGAAACTGCCACGCCGTCAACAACGGATGATATAACTCCAAAGAATTATAATTCAGACTGTTTGTCAAAACTTTTTTTATGTACTATATGGCAGTAGGTGAAGTATGGTACGTGATGCGTGTTGTAAAGTTATTACGCACTCATGTAATTACACACGTAGCCGCGGAGCGTGCGTAATACAACACATATAATTAACAGGGGAGATTGAATTGCAAATCGAATGTTTCATATGGTTTAATTCTGAAATCAAACATACTTGAGATAAATATCTTATAAATAGGTACATATACTCAGTTATTCCATATCGTGATGCTTGGCAACCTTGCGCATATTCTCTGTGTACGTGCATCGTTCGGCGTCTTTTACGCTTCCCGATCCCTAACCCCATCACTTCCACACTTCGTAGTGAACGTATAGCATTATTTGGCTTGGTCTTTCTTCACTGTGCTATCTTCAAGCATAGAGCAGTCAGAATCAGAAACAAAGTGCTGGGACACAGAGCTACTACGGGTAATACAGGTCAAAATATGTTGATTGGACCCAACTTGTTTATATAAAAAATTTTCGTGTGATATTCAAAAATTAGTAGAACGAATCAAATGATATTTGACGAAAGTGCATTTTAGAGTATATCTACCAGTAATCGGAGAATTCCGAAAGAAATAGTTGAAGATTCGAAACCACCCTCACCCCCTTACATTATTTCCAGAACATTCTCAGGGGTGCTGACAGGGTTCTGAATTTTCTGAGCGAGATGACTGATTATTCAACTGCATGTCGTTACTCTTCTGAAAGATTCCCATTCCGCATAGTTCCGAAGGAAAAAAATAGATATTATTAGTAAGAGTTGAATACAATTGTGATATAAAATTCACTTGGCAGTAGAAACAATGAATCGACATTTGTTTTGATGAAGGTAGGCGTCATATTCACATCTATTTGGAAAACAACTAAATGTTGTATTATAATGATATGGAAATTTTACTGGGAATATATGTCAGCATCATACAGAAAAACATTATTTATTTTTTTCGAAATTATGCAGAATTCAAAATTTTTACAGGGGTAACAGAATGTAGAATTATTCAGTCATCTCGCCAAAAAACATTGCTAACCCTTTTACCGCTAAGGAAGTTCTCGAGGATGACTCAGGGTAGAGGTTGATTTCAATCTTCCTAAAATTTATTTCGGAATTCTTCGATCGCTGAAAGAAGAATAATTATCCTCTGAAATACACTTCTGTCAAATTTCATCCAATTTGTTCAACTCATGTTTGAACATCAAACCAAAATCTGTTCATTTATGAAAACTTTCAACTCATCTCACGGACAAACGGTACATTTTTTTAAAGAAACAAGTCCGGCCCAATCGACTTGCCCTGAATTACCTGTGGTAGCTCTGTATCTCAGCAATTTTGGGACATACAGTATAATCTATGGTAAAAGTCTATGGTATCTCAAAGTGGAGTGAATAGATCCATAAACAAGACACACATACACATACAGTATACCTCAACAAAAATATTTCACACTACAAGGGATTGCCAATTGTTTGGGGCAATCTTGTTTCATACGCAAATGTGTCAGAGTTCTGGAGATTCGTGTCAGATAAAGAACTATCCTCAATCCGAATTGACAAAACCATGGTCAAAAATTCAATTTCCTGGTGTGAATAATCACCGTATTCATTGCAGATTGGATCATTTGATGATGATTTTTTAAACTCATTTCGGTGTGACTTCAAATATACTCATGTTTTTCATGATCGATAGTATTGTAAATCACACCATACCAGTGCAAACTCCATCAAAAATTATTACACATAACACACCAGAGTGGTATTACTTTACACCGATTTCGAAATCACAAATCTCACCTAGAAATGTGCAGTGATACCACCAAACACCAGTGCTCTACAAATTGGTGTGAATCAACACTGAAATATGCAGGACATCTGAGGAAATCATTTGGTGGTAGCTGGTGTCAAATGATGTTCCAGTTTTTCTTAGAGTGTGTTTGAGCGATTTCTTGATCTCCGCCCCAGACAAATTCATCTTCATTCATTGTTGATTTCGCGATGCACGCTATTCGTGAAGAACACCTGTTTGACATTATTTTGGTCCGATACTTTCAATAATGCTTCAACTTCATTTTGTTCAGGTCTCATTTCCTTTCCCGAAATTTCCTGTCCCTGATAAACAATGATCGTTTCGAAACATTATTTTTGTTATATTCAAGGAGAATCCAGGTGCTGAAAGGGACGTAAGCACACGATCCAACTTCTCAAGAGCTTCTGAGACATAATTAGAGGGTATCAGGATATCGTCAAGGTGAACTAAGGCATCTTCATTTTCAAGGTCACCTGAAGCTTCACAAATTGCTCATTGAAAAACTGCAGGGACATTTGAGAGTCCAAAAGGCATTCGAAGATATTCAAAGTGCTCATCCATAGTGACGAAAGCCGTTTCCTCTATACAATTTGGTACAGTGAATATTTGGTGAAATCCGAAAGCCATGTCCAAACTCGTATGAAACTTTTTGTTTTTGAAATTGTCTCTTTTATCTTGACTTCATGGTAGAGAAAACCTTTCTTTGACCGTCATCCTTGAGTGCTTTATAGTTCACACAAAGCCGGCTACTGTCATCTTTTTCGTGAACAAGGACGATAGGACTTGCGTATGGGGAAAAACTTTCGCAAATGATATTGTTATCTGATGAATCTCTCCTGATTTCATTGACTTCTTTCCTTTCACACAAGGCCATTCTGTATGGATTGAAATGAGTCATCCTTTCTTTATTCAATTGTATATTCAACGCTCTGCAGTTATTAAAGGAATGATCAACTGTATTTCTCGTTCGACCCTAAATTTGCTGCTCATGCTGCTGAATGTATCAATAGTGATCTTTCGTCCTTGCAAACTTATTCCAGTGCTCACAACCTCAAACTTAATCCAAAGAAATGCAGTACCATGATTTTCAGTCCAAATTACAACATAGATGTAGCAAAAGACATGCAGCTTATAATTCAAGATCAACCACTGAAAATTTCACAAAGTGAAAGGAATTTAGGAATTATATTCGACTGTAGATTGCGATTTGAAGAGCATGTTTCACTTTTAGTTAAAAAATCGTACCTTGTACTCAGGCAATTATATAGAAATAGACAGTTTCTTAACTTTGCGCTCAGGAAAAAACTTTGTGAAACCTTAGTTTTATCTATTTTGAATTATGGCTTAATATTATACTTTCCCTGTCTATATCAAGTTACTAAACAGAGGTTACAGAAGATCCAAAATTACTGTTGTAGATTTGTTTTCAATCTTCGAAAATATGATAGAGTGTCGACGAAAATTAACGAACTAGGTTGGTTAAGAATTGATAATTTATTCAAATACCATATGAGTGCCATGGTTTTTCGAATATTGTCAACATCTACGCCACCATATCTGAAAGATAAGTTGGTATTCAGAGCTAACATGCACGACCGAAATATTCGCAATGCATTTACTCTATCGCTGCCTAGATTTCGTCTGTCTGGATTCCACAGAAGCTTTTCATTTAATTCTGCTAATGTATATAATTCATTGTCAAATGGTTACAAAACACAATCATTGAGCTACTTGAAACATCATTACAAGCATGAATTAGTAGAAGAACAGGTTCTAAGTTTGCAGTATGGTCATTAGCTCATCTGGATTGGTTGCTATATGTTATATGAATTTATCTATTTGTTATGGCTTATGGGATCAGGGGGGGGGGGCACGCCTGTGTAGATATATAATCATTTATACATATACACAGGCATGCATATAAACTAAAAATATATTGATGTAATCAAGAAGTGATATATGTGATTCAGTCACTATGTATGTTTAAGAAATCCATTGTCCCTTTTTATTGTGAGATAGAGGTTAAGTTAGAATAGCGTGAGCTAGACTTCGCCTCTCAACATTATACTTGTATTGTAATATGTACATTACAAAAACAATAAAGGCAATTTATTATTATTATTATTATTATTATTATAAAATTTCCCGTCGTTATAATTTTGATAAATTTTGAAAGTAGATCAATCAGTCTCTCTAGGTTTCAATCTTTCGATGAAGTGTTGATTGATTCGAACAATGATGATACGATGTTAACTGTTTTCGGAAAATCGTCAAATTTTCCTTGAAGTTTAGCCGACTTTTGGTGCAATCTGTATGGATTTCAATATCCTCGTGATCAAAAAGATTCCTTCCTCATATGGTATCGACAATCATAGTTGACCTATCGACCAAGTAAAAACAGATTTCAGAAGCTGTGCCATTTTTTCCGAGACAAACATTGTTTCACTATTTGCAAAACAAGTACTTTTCCCAATGCTTCTTGAGGTTGCCTAAGATGCTTCTAAATGATAGTCTCATTTCCTCGCAATGTTCCCAGATAGTAAACTTCATTCTGCTTCAGTATCAATCGAGCAATCAACATTGAAGCCCTGAATCATAAACTGAGTGCAGAAATCGTTATCTTAATCAAATCTAAAATGATTCATTCAAGAAATATATCGCTGGTTACTCTTTTCATAAAAGCAATAAATTTCATAATGGCCTCGTTTTATGCAGTAGGAGCAAAATGTTTCTTTTGTCACCAAATGTCTTGCCTACCTTTGGAAATTCGTAAGATACGTTGCTTCGTTCTTCGAAACAATTACGGCTGAGATGACCTGGTCTATTACATATGGAACAAACTTGTGGAATGTTTCTAATGGAATCTCAAGTGTCGGATAAATAGGTACGCTCGATACATCTCTCGATTACATCATCTGATTTCGACATTCAATAAATAACAGGCTCGCTCTGCGCAGTTTATCGCTCAGATTACGCTCTGCTGGATATAAGCTGGATATTCCAGATTTGAAACCTTCTCAAGTCCTCTGTACTGGTTTCTACATGAGAAACCATTCGTTTGCTTTTCCAATGAGGCTACCCGTACTCCTGATGAGTAACTCATAGCTAGACTAATGGAAAATGTCACTCAACTCTTCCAATTTTTCGCACCACTTCGATGCACCTTCGTCGTTTCAATAGGGATCAGAACTTGAAATGTTAACTGGGGTCGAGACTGCGCTTCTGACTGATTCTTCTTTCAAAGCTGTGGGAGATTCTGCTATGATATTCGCTGAATCCTCCATGGCACTTGAGGCACGAATCCCTATTTCTGATGTGAGGAACGGTGTGGAAGGAACAGTATTTGGGCGTACGTAAACGAAATAGGCACTTCTTCCATGAACAGCAATAACAACCACTTTATTCTATCAAGGATGAACGTAGACTGACTAATACAGTTCTTTCTCATATCACCTCCATCTAAATTATCTACCAGAAATATATGAATCACAGAACGATAACGATGATCACATACCTAATAAGGATAATGATAGTAATAATAAGAAACAAAATCGACACGAATGCCCACATACATATCCACAGAGAATACTCAGTCAGATGAATACTGCAGATACCTGGTATAGTTCACACTTTCAATTGCAGTTGTTTTATATTACACACCTTTGTATTGGGAACCTATCATCCAATTTCTTCAATCATCTTTCCTGATACTCAGTACACCTGCAGGATGTGATGACCCAAGCTGAGGCTCCTTTTTCCAATCCAGTTTCTGATATTGAAAAAGGTCAGGTTGATTAGAGAAAGTTCTTTCAGCCCTGAATTCAATAGTCAATTAGATTTTTATCAGGTATATGAGTAAGAAAATTACTCACCTGTAGTGTTCTCCAACTAGAAAGAATGGACTAACATGACTATTCCAGGAATCATCGAGTAGACTGATTCATTAAGACGTGTCATTTTGAAGAAGAAGTTTAGTCATTAGTAATTCTCTAGGATTTTCATTGTTGTTGAGAATGACACTATTGACATTCTTTATGTTTTTCTCCCAAGACGTCACTGTCAAGTTGACATACTCCACGGTCGCATGTCTTGTCTGCAATTACACGGCTGCAGAGGATGGTTGACGACAGTGCCTCATCGACAAGTTTCGAAGCAGCCAGTGGTTCATCGGAGGGTCTGGATGCAGCCATGGTTCAATCACAGTCGAGAGTAAATCGTTCGTTTATATTCTGAGTTAGGGTTGGCAAAATGAGACTAGAAATTGTTTTTGACAACGTTAGGGTGGATTAAAGTGGATTTTGGAGAGGCTTCCGGGATCTCGGCAATTTCTCAGCTGTCATGATAGAAGAAGGCTGAAGGTTTTGCGGGTCCGGCGGTGAGCACTATAAATTTTGCTTTTCAGTTGAACTCATCTTGGAGATTTGTATTCTCGAGTGTTCTACGAGCTCTCAGATCAACTGCCGAGTCATTTCTTTCAATTTTCTTCGATTTCCTTCGATTCATTTCATATTCAGGAATATAAACAGGACAAGCCTGAAAAAAGTATTGACAGGAAGTTACATAACATGATCATTATAATATTCACCCTAGAAATTGAGTTGGTTGCCTATTTCGAAATTGAGGAGAGTATAAAAAATTTTGAAAAAGTGAAGAATTATTATGAATATCCAAGGTGCTAACAGGGATTTCAAGGTTCGAAAAACATTGTGTTTCGAGTTTATTCACGAAAATGGTAAATGACTCAAATAATCTATCAATATCATTGCATATTTACCTCACTAGAAATATATGCGATATGATTGTGGAACAGCATTTTTGTATCAGAAATTATTCCCATATCTCTCACACCAGTGAGAATATCGAGTATATTTAAAATTTTGAAATTGTTCTATATGATTCGATATTCTGTAATTGAAGATGATTGTATCATTATTCCAACTGAAAATGATCTGATGGCATTCGTTGTTATCCAGATATGAAGCGTTTTTTGTGCAATATAAATAAAATCTGTCTGAATCTTGTTGGATTGAGAAAGCGTCCAGTGGTTTCTCTGCACTGTGATTGATCTCTGAATCATAAGCAGACCTTATGAATTTCGAGAACTTGAAATATTTTGGAATATCATTTACGTATAAGTTGAAGAGGAGGGGCCCTAGATGTAAACCTTGTGTTACCTCTAAAGGAATGGATATTGTTTGTGATACATAGTTTCCTCTAGATTTTGCCTGAGAGCGATTGTTAACGTATGATTCAAACTAGCTCAGAAGTGTTCCACCAACACCACCTTCAACCAGCTTGAGTACGAGCAACCCATAGTCTATTTTCTCGATAACTCTACTGGAGTGGGTGAAAACTGCGTCCACTCAGTAAAGTCGAATACATTTGTTTCTACTGATCACTTTCTGATGCATCTGTGTTGTTCGATGTTGAGAATAACAATTATGTCATAACTGAGAAATTCGAATATTATTGATTCGAATAATTTGGCACAGATGCAGAGTCTCAATACTAGCCTGTAGTTCTCAAATAATTATTGTTATCATTGAGAGATTTCCTGTGGTCGCATGGGCGCCCTACCTCATGGCTTCCCATTTTCTTGGTGCTGATTATACCCTCCGCAGAAGATTTGCAGTTCATACTAGAATGATTCATTTTCTGGATTGGTGTGTGTCGCTACTTTTACTGAGATTACATCATCTAGTTATCTACGTGAGAGGATATGTACGGAATGTGGAGTGAGCCAATTGAATTCAATGGGGGTCTTAGGATGACCGTATTATATCGTAGGACGATTGGATGGAACGAGTTTGGTGTCTTGTCTGTTCTCCCTCCAGTCCCTCCACTTTTTCTTCGTCAAGATCTCTTATAAAACGTTCTCGCCGGTTTGTCCAGGGATTTTGACCAGTGGAGACCAGAAGACCTATGGACTTCAGGCGCAGCACCGGAATCTGAGTTGCTGAGTGATACTTTGTTGTAACGCTCGGTGGAATACCAAGAGAAGAGACAGCTCACCTGTTCAGCATAGGGTCACCATTTCGTTCATGTTAGTCGCAGTGACCTATGCTGCTCAACCCTCACACCAAGTGAACTGTGATGGGGGCTGATCTGAGTCACTAGGAAGGACCATATGATGTTTTCATAAAAAATTTAATTTTTCACCTGTTCATCTGAAGTTCAATCTTCTTATGAATATCATCATTTTCCATATGAAACTGAAGGCTTTTGTGGAGGTTTTTCATGGTTCCATGTGACAGCGGTTTTTATTCTTTATATTCTCCATTTCATCTTTGAATTTTTATTCTTCTTCGTGTTACTTTTGAATTATGATTGAATCTTCTCTCTTTTTTTATGTCAGTGTTCAGTGAATATCTTGCTGTTCGATTATAATGATTTCTCGTCTCATCCCTCATTCGAGTATTGAGTAATCATCTCAGTGCATTAATTGCAAGTTCAGAGGCCTCTGCAACGATTGACATGTGCCTTGTCCACTCGAGTGTAATAAATAGGTTTCAGATATGTTTCTTGGTTCTATTTATATACTTGTCTATTTCAGCAGTCTGATAGAATTCTTAATATCAGGAGGGGTGAAAGAACTTACAGTCACAACTCCACCACATTAAAATTATTTATAATGACCAGCGGTCATGGACATAAAAAGGACATGTTTCGAAGGATTGAACCTTCATCATCAGCAAATGTGTTAAAAAGAAAATCTGTAAGAAGAAACAATGCTTATGTTAGTTATAAGTATGATTATGGAATCTGAATGTACCTACCATTATTGGTGGAAGAAGTTCACATAATACAAAACATGGGAAAAAATATTATTCATAAACCGCGCATAGTCAAGATATTAGATAGATATTAGATATTTAATTTTTTTTGACAAAGTTCGCTTATCAAAATGAACCAACATGTGGAACTGGAATTTGATGAATTAGGTTAACTAATCACAAATGACAAATGACAGATGACAAATGATGACAATGACGCTGAAGACAAAACACAATATCAGAATAACAACCGTCAAATCAAAACTAAGGAATGTTTTGATTCGAAGTGACATACAACACAGAAACCAGAATTGTAGGTAGAATGACAGGGAGTTGAATAATTCAAGGCAGTTCCCTGTTATTTCAACTACTTTCAATAGGAAGTGATAACACCATTTGACTTTCAGAGTTATTTATTCTTGAAAACAAAGTAACATTTCTATTTGAATCAACTACTACCAAAAAGCTAATAAAACGTTCTCAATGTGTACACAGCACCTCGTTAAATTTGCATGGACGTGCCCTAATTTCCGAGCGAATTGCAAGCTTTAATGGGGTTAGTTCATTCGAAGAGAGGTCCGACAGGAATTTACACTTTGCTGAGAATTGTGACGGCTGTTATCTTGAGAACGACGTCAATTGTGAGCCAGTCATATTGTCCGTGAGGAAAATAATAAGACAATGAGGAGATAAAACTAAATTGCCCCGATAGTGCCCCATTCAAGTGAAGAGGCAGACATTCTCGTCCAGGGGCGGGTTTGATGTCATGTCGAAGTGTCGAATATATGTCGTGAAATACAATGTTACTATGTGTTCTCTTTCGGATTCCAAGGACTCTCAATGAGTATATCAGAATAATGTGAGTCAATTGAATTCCTGTTATTTCAGATCTGTCTGAGTTACAAGATGTTTTATAAGAATATTTCAAGATCATGTGTGCCTATAGTACTTTGAAACTAATTGACTCATCATTGTCATATCTAGCGGAAAGTGTGGATACTACGCACCATACTAAATAATGTGGAATTAACCTTTCTGATTACTATCAGAAGCGTCCGACAAAAGCGAGGCACTGGTTGATCACTTCCAAGTTTTACGACACTGGCAAAATTACCGTTCCACTATAATTTATCAAATCTTCAATACTTCGCCCGTACATTCCATAGTCCTTCATAGCGATAAAGTTTTTTTTTCTAGATACTTCGAGTTAAACATGAAACTGCATAATTAGTTTGAGTTTTTTGTGTATCAATTATGTCAATGTTCTGGATCATTGGATTGCATTCATTAAAGAAATAAAACATAACATAACAACAGAAAACATAATATATTTAAAAAATTTTCAATATCTCTATGTGTAATATGAAACAAATTCCAAAAGCAGTTCCACTATCATTAATCCAAGAACAGCTGAACCGAATTGGCTGAAAATGTCATTAACTCATTCTGAACCAATCAGAAGGCTCCTTTTTGATTACGTTGCTCATAGCAACGGGCGACTACCGTGATAATTCTGTCCGATCCCATTAACTCAATGAAATTAATAAGTGATATCATATATATCAATCGGCAAAAGTTATTTGGTTTCATTTGAAACTATGAAGAAATATAATATCAGATGTAATTGTTGAAAACAAATTCATGTTCTTGATGTTCCTGAAATTTCAGTAATAAACCTCAGATACTAACAAGTGGAATAAACTTTTTTGTGAGAATATAGTGCGTCATATTCATCCTTATGCATCGGAAATATATTTTTTGAGTTCCTCTTGAAACCATGAGGACATTGAATATCAGATGTTATGGGTGAAAGCTAATCAATGTTTTTGATTTTCCTGAAATTTCAGTAATGAATCTTATTTACACACACTTATTATAATGATAATATGAAATATATTGCAAGTGGTAAAAAAGTAATATAAACCTTGTAGTGAGGAATATAATTACCATGGGACCTTATACCCCTTTGCTGAAGCCTTAGGATTTAATTTTGGTCCCTAGCTAATAATGATATTCTTCACTACCTTGGCGTTTTAATAACTATCATCTAGGTTCCATTCGGAACTACATGTAGGCATGTTATATGAGCTGTTATAGTTTGAAACGAATCAATGTTTCTATTGTTCCTGAAATTTCAGTGATAATCCACAATATCTCGAAAGTTGAATCAACTTTTATTGTGTAAATATAGTACGTCAACTCAGAGCCGAAACTAGGATTCTAGCGCCTGTGGCAAACTTTCAAAATGCGCCCTTGAAGAAATTCAGTTTTCAATAAATACATGTTATTTATAATTGACATTTATTGAACATATTTTGAAGAACTTTTTTATTCACGATAATCTCCCATATTTCTTAAAAGGTGATGAACAAAAACTTAATCGAGGACCTCAAGTAAGTTTTCACTAATTCCAATTTACTGAACGACCCTTCACATGTTGCTGTGGTCACTGGTTATGTTAAGAATATTCTGAGAGCTGTGTCCAGATTAGGATATATTGTTTGAAGCGATAATTCACGCATTTTCCAAAGAATATCAAGAGCAATCATTTTGTCCATGTCCGTTAACATTGCACATGCTTGAAATTTGAAGCTCCCTAATTCGCATACGGATCCAAATCGAAACTATATTTCAATGCCAAATCCGCAGCTTCCTTCTTCAATTCACCAAGTGAAGGTGAAGACTCTTTTATAGATATTCCTTTCAAAAAATTGAAGTCTTCAGGAACTTCTGACATCGCAGTAAATCTTTCTCCAAGTTGCATAGATATGGAGTCCAATACTTGGAGGAGTTCCTTTTTTAAAAGACTTTTTCTATCCGTAATGGAAGCCTCATCATTAGTTTTTTCTCCTGGCATTTTACGTTTCCTCTCCTCTCTAAAATTCGCTCCAATATTGATTATTTCAGCGAATGATTTGGAGGATTCTGATAGAGACTCGAAGAAATCAGATCTATGATTATGAATTTGATCAGATAGTCCTTTTATCATTTTTGCACCATCCTCAACATTCAATCTTTGGTTCTGTAGTGCCAGATTGATTTTGTCGTTTTGGTAGAGTTCGTTAACTACGTGTCACTCAACTCTGTGAACTGGTAAATACGCCACTCTGCAGTATAGAGCTTGTAATCAATCTTTATTTAAAATGGAATATACTATATTCCACATTTTGCGCCCCTAGGTCGTTTGCGCCCGTGGCAAATGCCTCCTTCGCCACGCCCACGGTCCGGCTCTGCGTCAACTAGTCGGTGATATAGTGTTCTGAGTTCTATCATAATATGGTTAAAAACAAAACAATGTTTTCAATGTTCCTGAAACTTTACTGATCATCATTAATTACTTGCCAATGAAATCAACTCCTATTCTCAACGCATAGTGTGTCTTATTCAACTCAAATTCGTTTTTCAATGTTTCTCACATATTAGTAATGGAAACGAGTTATACCTGAGTATCATATATTATTTGATATCTACGTAGGAGTGAGCGTAGGGTACTTTTTCCGTCATATCGAAAGCAACTCCATTTTATGAATTACCCTTATCGAATTTCCGATAATTGTACTGTTAGGAAGATTATAAGTGAGAATCGATTGGGGAGTAGCTTGAAAACAGAAGACAGACTAAGGAAACTTCTTATTTTGGTACTAATGAGAGATTCTTGAGATCAAAGATCATGATTTTCTCGTGAACATTGCACTGAGGAAAAAGCACTCATTAACATTTCTTGTTATGTCTGAGTTAATGACTGTAATTAAATTTCTAATCAAATTCACTCATGTTAAGTATAAAAATAGCACCAAGGACTAATCACCATAACTAAAGACGTTTTATTGGGAGTACTTTTATCAACTTCATTGGACTTCTTGTAATGACAATTAATGTCCAATCCTATGATAATCAACGCAGACGAGTAAATCTTGATCATATTACCATTACTTTTTATCGAATCACCATCATAGGAAAATGTAATGACGATCGTTGACGATTGTCCTCGAGTTCATACGAACAAGAGTTTTTCCGACACATTGACACACCCTCTCGTCATTTATCAGACTAAGGTCGGCCTAGTCGGTCGGTAAACTCGTGCTTCGTTCATTTCCCTTGTTGAATACGGTGGATGGTTATGATTCTGACTTGTGATCGAGTGAGGTTTTGAAGAACTGATGGTTAGAAATGTGCAAAAACTGGGATTGACCGAGAAATTCTGGAGTGATATTTTGATTCGAAATGTTGGAGTTATTCAATTTTCAACCACTTATCCTAATATAAGGCATATGTAATTCTTGTTGTTCATTATTGAACTTGTTTCTTCTAAAGTTCAATTTTCCCATTTCCTACAATCTACAGAGTTTAGTTCAGGGCAGTTCTTCTCCAACTTCATGACAGCATTTTTATTTTTGTTGAATGATCAATTACTCTGGTTGATTCAAGTTGATAATCGAATATTTCTATATTTTTTCACCAAATCATTGTCCAGAATAGAGAAAATCTATTTGGCACATTAAATTTTCGAGGCTCTCATTCAGTGGAGAGTTCATCATATGAGGAAAAGAATATTCGGAAATGAATATATTGAAAAAGTAAAAATTTTCAAACATTGAAAGTTTTTTAATGGGTGAAAAATAGTGTATTTCCAATATATTATTTTCTCTTCCTCGTTTCCAAGAGTATCTCGAGAGATTTTTATGTGGATGTAATTCTCACTGACAGAGCCCAAAAAATGAAAGGTGCTGAATATATTTTCTTTATTCTGGAGAATTATCTGGAACAAAATATTCGTTCATCAACTTGAAATAACTAGAGTCATTGATTATTTCGATACAGAGGTTTAATTCCTGTTATAGGTTCTGGATGATAGAAGCGATTATACTCTTCAATTATAGTAGTACACATTGATGAATGACCGTTATTCGTTCACGGTGTAGCCATCATGTCATGCTTCATTAAATTATCTAGTAACTGTAATTGGGTCGTCATAGCAAAATGAATTGAATAGCCTTTATGAGACAGCTAGGCTGTCTCCTATTTAATACAATTTCTTTATGAAGGTTTTTCAATTTTTAATAACCGCTATTCGGTTTATTTAGTGTGAGAAATTCGAGATGGCAGATCTAATATGGCGAGCGAGTTTGGTGAATATGATCCAATTCTATTCAAAATTGGTATGTAGAGATCTTTGAAATCGGCAATTATGATTTCTTCATCAGAATCAAGAAATTTAAGATAGCGGGTTCAATATGGCGGACAATTTCCGTGATTATGATTCGACTCTGTAGTATAAATCAGAAGCCTCAAGGTAATACACGCATGTCATCCTCCCCACATACAGAATTACCATATGTGAATAAACATCGGTACGGACTACTACCACTTCTGATACATTCTTCAAATTATCAAAATCGAACTTCATTCTCGTTCAATTGCGCATTCAGACAATAGTGAATAATTGTGTGAATAATTAACTGAACTTGGCGACGAAGATATTAGAGAAGAACCAGAACAAGGCAAGTCCCTTCAAAGACAAAAAGTCGTGCCGTTTTCGTGAGTGAGTTTTCGTGAACTGGTTCTGAACATTTGAGATGATTTTCATCAAGAGAATCGGACTGGTCAATCTTCAAGGCACGGTTAGACGACTTTTTCGTTGCAAATGGTTTCAAATGTATCGATGGTAGTGAGCAAATGCGCGCAATACTACTAGACTCGTTGGACGAAGATGCATATCAGCTGATGCATTCCAACAAATATTGCATACAGCAGCACTGTGCGTTACAAGAGTCTCGAGATCATACCCGTGTGTTCACCGAACACGCTCGATCGTTACCTAAGCGGTGGGGAGGGAGACCGAGAGTCGAGACGTAAGCAGGCAGTCATGATACAATGAGTGGGCAGGCAGCTTCTCTCATGCTGTCTTTGTTTTTGTAGTACGGGGTGGGCCACCAACAGTTTTCTTGATCACATTTCAACATTTTTTTTTTTTTCGAATAAATAAGAAACATTTGATAGGCATCAAGTGATCTACTGCG
This sequence comes from Phaedon cochleariae, assembly GCA_918026855.4. Classification (NCBI taxonomy): domain Eukaryota; kingdom Metazoa; phylum Arthropoda; class Insecta; order Coleoptera; family Chrysomelidae; genus Phaedon; species Phaedon cochleariae. Next base: position 28,876,127 of record OU896709.1, read on the forward strand.
ACCTATCAGATAATGAAAGCGATGATTTGATTTGCAATAATTCGCTATGTCCGAGGCTATGTCACAACGAGTCCTACATGTAAATAGCGAACCACTCATCGAAAATCATGAAACTATATGTACATATTATATGCTTATGTTTTGTTGGCGAGGACGCTCGTATTTATTCAAATTATTTTCGATAATGTTCATCTGCTTCACTAGAAATTATTATTAGTAGTTATATGTAGTACTTAGTAGTATAGTAGTAGCAGCTTTGTTATTCAAAATGGAACACCTTATATTTCATTAAATTTTTCGATTCTTCTAATTGAGCTATGATTTCGTTGATCAAGCTCAAGGTATACCTATACGTAGAATGTGAAAAATCGAGATTTTTTTTGTATCGAAACTATACAATACCTATATTGATTTGTCAAAATGGCTTACATGTGTCCCTATCCTAACATTCTATTTACTATCTACTGATGCCATTTAATTGAAACAAATACAGGGTGGATCAGATTTCAGAATTATATAAAAGAAGTTACTATAGTATGCCTACTAAAAAAATATATATATTTGAAATAAACAAAACAAATATATCACATAAAAAAACGCACTCTAATATTCAACATAAAATAAAATTCAATCCCACTGGATGTATTTAAAAATATAAACAGTGTGCATGTCACTTCTATAATGGAATATCAACCCGTATATATCTAACGTAACTGTTCAATTTTAAGGAGCGATAGATATATATATATATACCAACTATGACCAAAGTGAGGTAATCTTCAGTGAAAAACACTGCTCTGGTCATGGACCCACCAACATTTCTGGAAAATGATATTAGGAGGCAAGATAGGTTGAAAATCACTTCGGATTCGAAATCAGGACGTAACCCTGTACCTCGAAAACGAAGCAAGTTTAGGACACATGTTTATATGACCTTTATTCATCATATTATATCACAAGGAATCACCCCTTGAATTATTTCGGTGTTATTTAGATACACCCTGTATAGGTCATTCTTCATCCCAACATTTTTCCCATAGCGAAGTTAAGCAAATACCGATGGCGAGAGCACTATGTTTATTGATTTGATGTCTACCTATAATATATGTAAAACAAGAAGGCACAACATCTGTGGCACAACTACTAATACTAGTGTTCCGTTTCGAAGTACATTAAAGTGTCAAATTTGACTCCAAAATAATTCAGGCACGCGCCAATATTCATAACGTAGTTACTGCTGCCCGTTTACGTTTCCCCACCGCTTAGGGAACGATCGGGCGTGTTCGGTGAACACACGGGTATGATCTCGAGACTCTTGTCTGTGCGTTCGCGAGTCGATACATATTCCACATGGTAGTGAAAGAACCGTCAATAGCATATAAAACTTTTCAGGTTATATTGCAAAACAAATATCGATGGAACGAAGCATGAAACATTCCTACAGAAAATGACCATGGTCGAAATAATTCATTATGTTTCGATTTCAGTATTCGAAACATCCCATGCAGCACAAAGAGGTCCTGAAGATATCTTGAAGATATCCTTTCTAGGAAGTTGTGATGGCTTTTGTAACTTCTTCGAGAGATCGCCGAAAGCGCTATATCTCCTCCAAATGTCCGCAACCTAGGTATATTCGCATGAATTGCTTCTGGCAAGGTCTATGAAAGCTCGCGACTACGAGCTGTTTGGGATATTCGCACGCATAGCCTTGTGGAGAGGACATTGGGAAATTCGCATCAATTACTAATGGCGAACTCTTCGAGTGCTCGCAACTATGAATTGTTCAAGAATCTGTGCCCATCGCCTTATAACGACGCCTTTATTCGCATCAATCGCCACATTATCGCCACTAATATGGTATGGTGTTCAATTTTTGGAAAGTTATTGGTTATCAGCAGTCTCCTGACGGCGAAGTTCAACTAGCGCCAGCTATATTGTTTGGAGTGAAGTTAAATCCACTGTTTGTTTCAGCGCCAAAGCTAGAGTTACCAAACTTGTAGATCATCGTATTGAGCTTTAATTATATATTATTCTATAGCAAGACATCGATCAAGTGAACTTTTTCACTCGAAAACATCTACGAGGAGTTGACGGGGTATTCATTAAAAAAAAAGGTCGTCAGATATTCACCCACAAATCTGAAGTAGATATTTGATTCTCGATCCCACCTGAATTGGAACATTTTTGTCTCTTTCGTCAGAGCAGATGATTATCATTAATTTACTGCAAAATTTCCAATCATCTTCCATGAACTTCGAATAGATTTCCTGAGACAGTGAGAAAATGGAGGAAGGTTCGGTTACATTGTTCAGTCTCTCACTAGAACTATTCAACTCACATCTAAACTCTCGGTATTTTTTTCTAAGGATTTATCATTCGCCGTTTCTGAGGTTTTTCGACTCATTCACGTAGTTGGTTAGCAATTGGTTCCTGTTGAAATAATCAGAATCGAATATGAATCCAGCATCGTTCATGAAAAATAGCAATAATCTGTATCCAAACTATCATCATCATTAAGTGAATTTGCTCTGTCATTCACTGGCGAACGCAATAACCAACCTGAACCTTTTTTTGCTTGATACATATTCAATCTCATAATTGTCTCCTGATGAAATTACTGCCAGCCACTAAAACTGTTGGCTGTTCACTGAGGAATTACTCAAGGTTCTCTAATAATTGTTGAAGAGGTTTGTGATCTGTAGCTAAAGTGAAATTATTGGCATATTGATATTGATTGAATTGAATTACCCCATAAACGATTCCACCTTTCTTCCCATCTAGGCATGATTGTCTCAAAGTTTCAAAGTGTTCTAGAGGCAAAGGCGTTATGCTTCTCTTCGACAGGGGGCGAATTGTGACTCAAAATCGTTCCAATTCCTATAGAGGAGGCATCTACAGTAAGCCTCAGTGCCCATTGTGGGCCGAAATAAACAAGGACCTCATCAGAAATATTGTCACAGTGTACATTCCAATTCCATTCCACGTGATTTTTCAACAAATTATATAATGGTCCCAAAGGTGTGCACATATTTTTCACAAATCTATCTTGGTTTATGCAACTGAAGAAGGATTGCAACTCCTTCACATTTTTGGGCTTCGCGCTTCTATCTATAGCAACAGTTCCATTTTCCGTAGAATGCAAACTTTCCTCATTTATCACACAGCCTGAATATTCGAGCAATTTCTTGAAAAATTGACCTTTATCATGTTTTACCTTCAACCCAGAATCTTTCAACATATTCAAGAACCTTATATTGAATTTTCATAGTGGAAATTATTCTCCACAAGTCATCAGAATATCGTAATAAAAGAAAACAACATCCTGAATAGAACTCAATAAGGATTCCATGATTTTTTTGGAATTCAGCAGGTGGTCGCGAAACCTCGAAAGTTAAGCGATTAAACCTATGCAATCTTACCAAGAGCTCTACGATAAAAGGTTTATTGATTTTTTTTTATCAAAAATATTGAATGTAGAAATATCATCACTATTTCCTGCAACTTCATCATTTTCCTCCGCTATGAAATTTTGCCTGTAACTACCTTCGAATCCATCAATAATATTGGTATTTTTACAAACTGTGAAAAGATGCCCTAATTTTCTGCAAAGAATACAGATTGCATTCCTATAAAAACTATCATCATTAAGATTGTTTTTTCTGCCGCAAACCTTGCATGAGTTGGTTTCCCCACGATGCTGACGTGACTGGTGAAGTGGCTGGTGACGTAGCTGCTGTTGTCCTTCTCCTGCATGTGATGACGACGCTGCGCCACCTTGGTATCTTCGCACATGCTCCTACGTCTGAAATGGTTGAGCGGCTCCTACTTCACTATCATCACTTCTTGCACGTTTTTGGAAGCCATCTGATATGCTGCTAACCTTACCTAGCATTAATAATCTTCAAATTCTGATGCAATACTTTTCTTCATCAGCTGGTCAATAATAATTTCCTTACCAGTTCCAAGAATGAATCTGTGTCCTAAGCCCATTTTGAACTCTTTCACCCAAAACTCACATCCCACGGCTAAGTCGCGTGATTTTGCAGACCACTCGTCGTTTGTCTCTGACGGTTCTTTTACTACCATGTGGAATATGTATCGACTCGCGAACGCACAGTGCTGCTGTTTGCAATATTTGTTGGAATGCTTTACCAAATCGTCGTAGATTTTCTGTTCATGTTTCAGTGGACTCACCAAGTCAAACATCAGCTAAAATGCATCTTCGTCCAACGAGTCTAGTAGTATTGCGCGCATTTGCTCACTACCATCGTTACATTTGAAACCATTTGCAACGAAGTAGTTGTCTAACCGTGCCTTGAAGATTGACCAGTCCGATTCTCTTGATGAAAATCATCTCAAATGTCCAGAACCAGTTTCCCTAGCAAATATGTGGTTCACGTGCCAAATGATTCACATATTCACTCACGAAAACGGCACGACTTTTTGTCTGGAGGGACTTGCGTTGCTCTGGTTCTTCTCTAATATCTTCGTTGCCAATTTGTAGTAAGATCAGTTAATCATTTACACAATTCACTATTGTCTGAAGGCGCAATTGAACGAGAATGCAATTCGATTTGGATAATTTGAAGAATGTATCATAATTCTGTATGTGGGGAGGATGACATAAGTGTATTACCTTGAGGCTTCTGATTTATACTACAGAGTCGAATCATAATTACGACTCTTGTCCGCCATATTGGACCCGCTATCTTAAATTTCTCGATCTTGACGAAGAAATCATAATCGCCGATCCCAAATATCTCTACATACCATTTTTGAATAGAATTGGATCATATTCACCAAACCTGCTCGCCATATTAGATCTGCCATCTTGAATTTACCACACTGAGAAAAAAATCGAATAGCGGTTATTAAAAATTGAAAAACCTTCATAAAAAAATTGAATTGAATAGGGGACAGCCTAGCTGTCTCATGAAGGCTATCCAATCCATTTTGCTATGACGGCCCAATAACAGTTACTAGTTAATTTAATGAAGCATGACATGAAGGCTACACCGTGAACGAATAATGGTCATTCATCAATGTGTATTACGATAATTAAAGAGTTTAATCGCTGTTATTATCCAGAACCTATAACAGGAATTAAACCTTTGTATCGAAATAATCAATGACTCTAGTTATTTCAAGTTGATGAACAAATATTTTCTCCAAATAATTTCCCATAATAAAGAAAATCTATTTAGCACCCTTCATCTTTCGAGCTCTGTCAGTGAGAATTAAATCCACATGAGAATCTCTCGAGATACTCTTGAAAACGAGGAAGAGAAAATAATATGTTGAAAATTCACTATTTTTCACTCATTAAAGAACTTTCAATGTTTGAAAAATTTTACTTTTTCAATATATTTATTTCCGATTATTTTTTTCCTCATGATGAATTTTCCACTGAATATGAGCTTCGAAAATTGAATGTGCCAAATAGATTTTTTCCATTCTGGACAATGATTTGGTAAAAAAATATTGAAATATTCGATTATCAACTTGAATCAACTAGAATAATCAATCATTCCAAACAGAGGTTTTATGCCAGAAGATCTTTTTTTCTATTCATTTTATGTTATCATTTGATGAAGAATTATTTGATTATCGATCTCACCTATACCTAACGTATAGGCAGAAATAAATGGGTGCAACAAAAATATAAATGCTATCATGAAGTTGAAGAAGAACAGCCCTGAACTAAACTCTGTAGATAATAGGAAATGCGAAAATTGAACTTAAGAAGAAACAAGTTCTATAATGAACAAAAAGAATTAAATATGCCTTACGTTAGGATAAGTGGTTGAAAATTGAATAACTTCAAGATTTCGAATCAAAATATCACTCCTAAATGTCTCGGTCAATCCCAGTTTTTGCACACTTCTAACCATCAGTTTTTCAAAACCTCACTCGATCACAACTCAGAATCATAACTATCAACCGTATTTAATGAAGGAAATGCACGAAGCACGAGTTAACCGACCGACTAGGCCGACCTAAGTCTGATAAATGACAAGAGGGTGTGTCAATGTGTCGGAAAAACTCTTGTTCGTATGTACTCGAGGACATTCGTCAAAGATCGTCATCAAATTTTCCTAGGATGGTAATTCGATAAAAAGTAATGGTAATATGATTAAAATTCACTCGTCTGCGGTAATTATCATAGATTTGGACATTATTTGTCATTACAAGAAGTCCAATGAAGTTGATTAAAGAACTCCCAATAAAACGTCTTCAGTTATGGTAATTAGCCCTCGGTGCTATTTTTATACGTGACATGAGTATATATGATTAGAAATTGAATAACAGTCATTAACTCAGACATAACAAGAAATGTTAATGAGTGCTTTGTCCTCAGTGCAATGTTCACGAGAAAACCATGATCTATTATCTCAAAAATCTCTCATTAGTACCGAAATAAAAAGTATTCTTAGTCTGTCTTCTGTTTTCAAGCTACACCTCAATCTATTTTCACTTATAATCTCCCCAACAGTACAATTATCGGAAATTCGATAAGGGTAATTCATAAAATGGAGTTGCTTTCGATATGACGGGAAGATGAACCCTACGCTCACTCCTACGTAGATATCAAATAATATATGATACACAGGTATAACTCGTTTTCATTACTAATATGTGGGAAACATAGAAAAACGAATTCGAGTTGAATAAGACACACTATATGTTTAGAATAAAAGTTGATTTCATTCACAAGTAACTAATGATGATCAGTAAAGTTTCAGGAACATTGAAATAGTTATTTATTATACAAGGGAAAAAAGTAGAAGATTTTAGCTCCAGGTTGTGTTGTCTCCCGACGCGTAGCGGAGGGAGACAAAAAACCGTGAGCTAAAATCTAATATTTTTCCCGTGTATAATACACTATTTTTTTCTGTGACAGAAGGAAGGACGAATCAATATTGAGAAGATATTACATTATTTCGAAATCTGAAAATTATCGACGTGAAATTTCAAGTTTTCAACAGTAGGGACACCTGCGTTTTATAGACATCTTTATCATTCTTTTGAAGTAATCAAATATCTGATGTCACTTCTGAAAGTTCAATTCTGTGATTTGATATTAAAAAATTGCGAATTTAGTAGTTGTTTAGTAATATACGAAACCGCGAAGTCGAATGGAAGATAAAAGGACTTGCAGTTCTTTCTCGGAGACGGTATTATTCTCATTTTTCGGAACTATAGCACAACAAAAGCCATTAACAGAGTATGTATATGTAATATATATCCGGGAAAAAAGTACTCACTTTTTTCCCACGGGAAAAAAGTAATTTATGAAAAGTGACATTTTATAACCTGCCAACAGAGATGAAATGCCAAACTTTTTTCCCGTCACAGAAAAAACATATTTTTGTTTTTAACCATATTATGATAGAACTCAGAACACTATATCATCGACTAGTTGACGCACTATATTTTCACAATAGAAGTTGATTCAACTTCCGAGTTATTGTGGTTTATCACTGAAATTCCAAGAACACTAAAAACATTGATTCGTTTTAAGCTATAACAGCTGATATAACATGCCTATATGTAGTTCCGAATGAAACCTAGATGATAGTTATTAAAACGCCAAGGTAGTGAAGAATATCATCATTAGCTATAGGGACCAAAATTAAATCCTAAGGCTTCAGCAAAGGGGTATAAGGTCCCATGGTAATTATATTGCTCACTACCAAGGTTTATATTACTTTTACCACTAGCAATATATTTCATATTATCATTATAGTTCTGTGGAACTAAATTGTGGACACATGTCACTATAAAAGCACTACTGTTCAATTTTTATCAATGCATAGTCACCATGACAGCATATGACAAGTCGGTATTGATAAAAACCTACTAGACTCGAGTGCCATTTCTGTGACTATCGCATCAGAACAGTGAATTCGGGATTATAATAACGGAAGTGGCTATGTCTGTATTGACTAGTGGTTCATAAAATGACGAGAACTTCCTTGGTAGTGAAAACACACTTCACGCCTTGAGAAGTAAATAATAGTAGTTTCTGTAGTTAGCGGTGAAAACATATTACCGATATATTTTGTTGAATATGACGCTATATATTTTTACAACAGAATTTGATTATATCTGTGTGTAAATAAGATTCATTAATGAAATTTCAGGAAAATCAAAAACATTGATTAGCTTTCACCCATAGCATCTGATATTCAATGTCCTTATAGTTTCAAGTGAACCTCAAAAAATATATTTCCGATGCATTGAGATGAATATGAAGCACTATATTCTCACAAAAAAGTTAATTCCACTTGTTAGTGTCTGAGGTTCATTACTGAAATTTCAGGAACATCAAGAACATGAATTTGTTTTCAACAATTACATCTGATATTATATTTTTTCAATGTGCTCGCCCGAGGGCATTGTATGAGAATTTGAGCTCAGCCTAGGTTGCGGGCATTTGAAGGAGATATAGCGCTCTCGGCGATCTCTCGAAGAAGTTACAAAAGCCATCACAACTTCCTAGAAGAATATCTTCAAGATATCTTCAGGACCTCTTTGTGCTGTCTGGGATGAATATTTGTATTGCAATATGTATAATCAATAGCATATAGGACTTTTCAGGTTATATTGCGAAACAAATATTGATGAAACGAAGCATGAAACATTCCTACGGAAAATGACCATGATCGAAATGATTCATTATGTTTCGATTCTAGTATTCGAAATATGTTTCAGAAACATTTCTATGAAAGATTCCTGAGAGCAAACACCTTTAGTTCCCCAGATGTTTCCGAAACATCTAGGCAACTTCGAATGTTTCATGCATCAAATATTACGTTCCAGAAATATTTCAGGAACAGGAGAATGTTCACTGGGATACGTTACACCAAAATGGTGCCCTTTCAACCTGTCAATTTGCTAATCCACAGTTCTGCTGAATATATTTTCTTACTTCTTTAATATGCCAGCTTCATAATCCGCGTTTTTTGTTTCGAAATAAACAGAAATTTCAGCAAGAATGGCAGAACCTCTGGAAGTATGGTCAGTTTTTTGAAAAATAATCGGAATCTTCTTTAAATCCATAAAACTGCTCATAACTCATTATTCATAATTTATATTTCATATGACATATTTTATTTCAAGTCCTATTGTTTTCATGAGTGAAAACAATTTGCTTGCCTTGAGGAAGGTACTTCATGTTGATTATGTTGATATGTTCAAGGTGACGATTCTGACTAATCAATGTATAGTTACTTATATTGAGTCGATTCTGAAAATTCCGCTGTTAAGTACCGGAACATATTGAATTTTAAGATAACTTAATTGGAATTATTTCCTAGTTCGATGGGATTTTTCATACTGTTGAAAACCCTCATTCGATTTCTGCAGAATACACAGGTGAAATTTGATCGATTCAAGTATACAGACTTATAATACTGCCTCATAATTTTTGTAACTGATTTCTCATTCAGAATACAGGCTGATTCCCTGATATTTATTTATATATAGCGTGATTCATCAAATTTGCCATACGAGGTGATTCCTTGATTATCATATTGGGGTTATGCTTCAACTCAGTAATTTATCATTTTCGAATCGATATACAGGGTGATTCCCTGATTTTAATATCTGAATAAAATCAGAAATAATTTTTCTTCAGTATATATACTAACAGAATGGTTCTACTGATTTGTGTACAGGGTGAATAAAGAGTTTTATACAGAGTATTTTTCGAGAAATTTCAATGCAACCATTCGATGGATCGCGAACTTGAATATGAGCTTTCAATTCGCAAAGTTGAATTTCCCAGACCTGTTGTTGAGGCAACAAAAATTTCAAAGAACTCCTAGAAAAGAAACAAATGAGACCATCAGATTTCAAAGTTGCATCAACATCATACCCTTTTGATTGTGAGGAAGAACAGAATGAAATCAACACTACTTTTATGCAGATAGCTGCTGATATAATTGATTTTGTTGATATTGGAGATCCCAATGATAATTCTTATCAAATAACTTCAAGAATAATTCATGTTACGAACAGAGTTTGCAGAAAAAAAAAACTTTCTCAAAATTTAAGGCATAATACCAAAATGAGAAAATAGAGTTAACAACATTCCAATCAGGAGGATATGCAACTTGTTCGACACTGAAAGCTGACTTTACTGCAGATATCAGAACTTCAAATAATTCTGTTCAGATCGGCAGCTCCTATTTTATGTTGTGGAATTGAACTCAATGATGATCTCAGAACGGTTCATGACTTTTCGGGAACAGTTAGAGAGTGAGCTCAGTCACGTTAAGTGTGAACAAAATTTATTTGGAACTGCAGTTAAAATTTCAGAGGGTGACGCATTCCTGGAGTTGAATACAAAAACAATTTCTACAAGAAAAGAGTACGTGGCGTCCTCGTCCAAACACATATACGAACCTCAGATTCTGCCATGCAGATCCCCTTGAAAGCCATCTTGAGATGTTCGGCTCTCCGACGCTAGAGGGCGCATAGGATATTTTTAGGATTTTGGTTCGGTAAAGGGAGGTAGCAAGCAAATGAAAAACTCTACTCTGAAGTTCCTTGAGTATTCAGCATTGAGCGGGAAACATCCATCGATCCGTTACAACCGAATGGTTCATTCAGTTTGAAGATTACATGCAATTTTGTTTTCTGTAGAACCAAGCAGATAATAGTATGCATAATTCACCAATTCATAAATGATATCTAAACACAATAAAAACAATGATGGATGTTGGTAAAAAATGCCCGACACTATCCGATTCTAAGCTGATGCTGTATCAAGGGTTTATTACCAAGAAGTATATTGTGGTAGAACTTCTGGATGAACGAAGTTTGATTCGCATTGAGAAAGCCTTTTCTAGAGACTATTACTTATGAATGGGGCCAATTTGACTACATGCATGGGTTTAGAATCAAACTCCACAATGAGATATCACGTTCTCAGAACCAATCATTTCATTTCATTGCATTCTTTTTGCAAACTATAAAAAAAACAATTTCAGTAACTCACGGTTCTTTATTCATAATTCAGAATATTCAAAATCTTACAAACCAATAATATTTAGGACATCTTACTCAGGATATTTCGTGTGTTCGCGATGAATCCTCTTGAATTTCAAGGGAAGTTTCATTCCTTTCGGGGCTGTAGTGAAAGATCTAGGATGAAAATCCATCTCGTACAAGCCATCTTCTCCTAATTCTACTTCGTAATTATATAATATATTAGCTATAGCTGATTTGAAATTGATTATTGCGAACCGCTCTCCTGAAAAAAAGTGTCTGCATTATGATGAACGTAAATAACAGTCTGCAAAATCTCAATTCGAGATGAGTCGAATATGATGATTTGAGGCGTCAAAGTAATGATAGTTTCATCTATTTTGATCTTGGATATATCACAAATTGATATTCATCATACAGGACGTAGAAAGGAATTCTGAACAAACCTATTCACGAATTTGCGAAAAAAGGTCTATGAAAACATATGAAAATAACAAGTTTATATCGTTCAAGTTTGAACCCCTCGATTGAGTGAAAGTATTGAAAAGTAATATCCTTAGATAAATTATAAACGTGGAAAAATGGATATACATAATATGAAACAATACATTGAGTATTGGAATTGTCTATGTGATGGAAATATTAAGTTTCCCTCGGATTATTCAACAGAAAACAACTACTCTACCAGTTCTGCAGGTAGTCACACGTTCCTGAACCACTTAGGCGCAGTTTGGCGTTTAGGAAGGAAACACTTGCGAATTTATTCTCCAATGTTCTGCGTAGCATATAGCCAGGAAATAAGTTGTTTTTGTTTTGTTATTTACCATTTATGTTCCTTCCATAAACTAATGTGGTAATGACTTCGAATTTCTCTCTTTTGTGATACTCATATATGCAGAACCCATTAGTTCATCATCAAATAACGAAATACGTACCTAAACAATTTCTAGGTCCAACACTGAAAGGTAGCCATGAACAAGGTTTTATCTGCTTCAAATTTTCCTTAGAGAATCTGTCTGGATTGAATTCTGTAGGGTTTGAATAATTACTGGGATCCATATGTATTGCGTATACAGGCAAATATACTGCCATTCCTTTTTCTATGAGGATATTAGTTCCCGGAAGCATGTAATCCCTATTACATCGCCTACTCAAATGGGGAGCTGGAGGATATTTCCTGAGCGTTTCTGGAAAAATAAGGATGATTTCTAAACAAATACGTCAAAATTCATCAAATATTTGATATTTTCTGAATTTCCTCCTCAGTATCGATGCAATTCTATATGAGAGGTATAAAGGGTTTCCAGAGATGAAACCGACAAAACTCATGACGTCAATATGATTGCGAAATGCCATGTACGAATGCCCAATACCGCTTTATATTACTGACGAACAGAGTGATTATTGGATTCTGAAAAAGAATCCAATCTATCATATCAAATACAGGGATGACCTGATGGAGTTCAAATTTGGTACATCAATTGAATTGAAAGGCTTCAACCAGACCAAAACCAATATCAGTACCAGAATATCATTATTTCCTACTATGTTGAGTCATTGTCAGACTAACTCAACCTCTATATTAATCATCAACAATCTGGGGTCATACTGATAATCTACGAAAGAAATACTATGTAAACTTGTTGAGGAAGTTTCTGGCAGAATTTCAGTCATCCCGTAACGAGTTCCGTGATTAATTATGATTTCAATTTTTCTCATTAATTATTTCCTGAAATATCATCAGCAATAGCAATATGATGGAACATTCACGAAACCAAGACATATTTGATGTATTTCTCTTCAATTACTCTGTAGAAATATTTCATAAGCTCTTCACGTAACTGGAGAAAACTGAATAATACAGTCGTATCGGGATCAGAATAAAAATTTTTCATGTTTTGTAAGTACAAAGTGTCCCAAAGAGGTCTCTACAATATCTCACATATTCCTAAAGTCAGAAGGTGATTCATGCAGCAACATTCAACAATTATCAAGTAACATTTATAATTCAACAGGTAGCAATTGAAAGTTAAACTCTCTGTTTCCAATGAAGGTCTTCATGCAGACATTTTTGACAATTATCAATCAACAAGTAAGTAAGAAGTGAGCCAACTTTCAACATTCCTATTTTAGTTGAACCGATTTCCTTCTAGTGCGCAACTAGTACGCAGATGATCGCGGATTGGTTTCATCGACTGGTAGAGAAGGCATGGATTGGTCAGACCAATGCCAGAGTGGCCAGATCCAATATCTGACAGATGTTATGAAATGTGTTTCGACATAAAACGATTGCAATCATCAAACTGTTTGTGAATGAAAGTAACCCAGTCTCTTCCAGATCAGAAAATATTATGAAATTCAAAATTTCATGTTCTTATATGAATTGTACACAATGAATTTGTAAGGTTTTGTCTTTGATACCATAGATCATGAACATGTGCGCTTGCGTACTATTAATTCATCAATTATTCATTTGGTTTGCATGAATTTCGATATCCTCATCACTTGTCAATTGATAATTGTTAATTGATAAATGTTACTTGATAATTGATAAATGATGCTGCATGAATCTACCTTATATAAACTGATTCAAAGCAACTTATCTCATTCTGCGTGGTGAATTTGAAGAATAAAAATCAGATTTTTCCAAAATGAATAAACATTTTTTAATGCATCGACTTGAAAATTGGTAACTTCAGGTTCTTTGGATTGCAGAACCCGAATACGGACACATTTTCACTGTGACCACCAGTACGCTTTTTATGGTTAATTAGGGCCTTTTTCTCAATGTACATTCTCACTAATTTGTGTTGATGAAATATCATGTGAATATCGCAAGAAAGGTAATCTTGTGAGTATTTGATGAAGGAAGCCGATTTCTAGATATTTCGGTTTCAGGTGTTCGATGCCGCATTGGAATATTTAAAAATGTTTTGAATGAGAAATGCATTTTTGCTGTTATTTTTGTGGATATAATTTGGTCAGTAAATGAAAAGTGCTGGATTGTAACCACTCAATAATTTCCTTCTTTGTTCAATTTTTGATTTTTTCAGTTCTGATAATTATTAGATGAGTGCATGTAAGTTTGACATATCCGATTGATATTATTTTTCTTTCAAGAAAGAGTATATTCATCACATTAATTCGCCGAAATTCGAATTTTCTTTTACGTTAATTCTATATTCATTGCGTTTCAATCTCGCCCATCACCAAGAACCTCACAAGAATTCAGTTCCAAAGAATACCAGGCAGGAGCCGTAGTGTGGATATACAGGTGAAATCAGTGCCGAAAAGTTCACCGAATCATACGATCGTGTTGACAATTTTCGTGAGTTATTCGGATAACCATATGATTCAATCCATCATACCTACTTCTTTATATCACTCCAACTATTACGAGCCATTCTGTGAGTGAAACAACATGAGTATCGACTATTGGACATAGCTGAACCAGGAGGTTGGATTGATAATGGATTCATTCCTTCTGAATTTGGTGATTCGAAACTTTCATTGTTGCTTTCCACAAATACTGTTGGTGGTGGAGCAGTATTTATCAAAAATAATAAACATATGAAAAAATCATGAATACCGAATACCTACTATGCATAAGGGGAATAAAGGGAATGAGTCGAAGCCTTCAGTGGCTGCTGGAGTCATGGTGCTGATCAAAAGTGACAACTCCTCCAACTTTCCTTGAATAGCCGAATTCTAGAATTTATCAGAGGAGTAGACGATATTCCCATGAATGGTGTTGTCAAAACATCCAAATAAGGTATCTTCAAGAGACCTTTGGTTGAATTGTGCCAACTCCGCAATTGCTAGTTCCGAAAACACCTTCGGGTATTTTCAGGGGAGTGGGGATGGTTTCTTACCACTTCATGACCTTCTTCCTTGTTCTATTCCTACTTTTCTTCATTCTGATAATCATCAGTTGGGTGCATGCAAAGTTGAAATACTCTATTCAGATTATCATCCCCTCTTATATAAATATATTCATTACATTCATTCATCAAAATCCAAATTTGTCATTGACTGGTTATCAAGTGAGAGAGACGCACATAATACCGGATTTACTGTGAAATGGGATCCACGTGAAACCTGTTTTGGAATTCTGTTAAAAAAAAAACACAGTATTAAGTAGTAATGATTCTGATGCAGGTGACATAATATATTCTTTAGAACTTTACTGAATTATTGCAGAGGTGTGCTCTGATCGGGAATTTTTATCATCATTTTTGGGTATTTCAGAATGTATTGTTCACATGATCCATTCGTATTGCCCATATTCTATATTTATTGCGTGAAGGAAGCCTTGATTCCAAGCATCTAGTTGAAGTATAGTGGTATATTGGGTCATTGTTGGGAAATTTGGAAAATTTTGACGGTTCACGAGGTATTGTAGAATTTGATTTAAGAATTAATGAGAATCGGTATACGAATTCACATTGCTGGTATGCCCCTCGATAAAGTTTATTACTTGAACAATCCATGAAAAAATATTGGTTATCATACACCTAGTTAGCCGAGTTAAATCACTTTGTTCCAATGAAAAAATTTGCTATATTCAAACTGAACGATCTGTGAACTCAAACATGTTTGGCGTGCTCGCCTGTCATTTTTGGTAAGGAAGCATATTCAGCACTGCTAAGGTAGTCTTGCATTCATGAAACTACTGTTGCTAACACAATTGTCAATGAATACTGGACGAGTGCCTGTTTGTTATCGTTATACTAGATTTCGAAATTATGTTATTTGGAGACACGTTCGACTCACAGACCTATAAGCTGTCAAATATAACGTTGATAGAATTGAAATCATATTTAAGGAATCTTAAGCTGCTATAATTCAACCTGGAATAACAGATGCGATAAAATGATTGGATGGATTGTGTGATATAAGATAAAAGTTCAGCTGGACCGATCAAGAGAATTTTGCTAGGTGAGGTTGGTTTTGTTAGGAGTTCCCAGAACTTGGTTGACTGCCTAAGAGAAATTACGAGAATGACCGAATGATTGGCCAATGACGATGGATATGCCTGAATCAGTCAAATTGTTGGAAAATGATTATATGAGGTGAATTTTTTGACACGAGTTGCAAGGTATGACGCTTGCACGACTTGGCTTGAAAGCTATCACCCTTTGCACGGTCTGTGTTGGGAGGTATCACACGATGCACAGTTTGGGTTGAATGCTATCACGCTTTGAACAGTATGTTTTGGAAGCTACTACGCTTTACACTGTTGTGTTGTGTTGAAAGCTATTTCGCTATGCACGATTTGTGTTGAAAGCTGTTATGCTCTGCACGGTTTGTGTTAAAAGCTATCACGCTCTGTACGGTCAGTGTTGAATGATATACCGCTTCGCATGATTTGTGTGAGAAGCTATGACGAATATCACGTTTTGTGTCAAAAACTATGACGCTTTGCAAGTTTCGAGTTGAAAACTATAATGCGATACATGGTTTCTGTTGAAAGCTATCATGCTTCGCATGGTCCATGTTGAAAGCTATTGGGCTCCACACGGTTGGTGTTGAAAACTACTATGCTTGGCACGGTTTATGTCGAAATCTGCACGGTTCGTTCGGTTCGTGTTGAAAGCAGTCAAGCTTTGCATGGCTTGTATCGGAAGCTATCGCGATTTGTACGATTCGTGTTGGAAACTATCACGCTTCTCGCGTTCTGTATTGAAAGCTCTGTTACGCTCTGCGTGATTTGTGTTGGAAGCTTCAACGCTCTGCACGTTTTGTGATGAAAGCTATGATGCGTTATGCGATTTGTGTTGAGAGCCATGATGCTTTGAACATGTTGTGTTGAAACCTATTACGCGCTTTGCATTGAAAGTTATGACGCTCCGCACGTTTTATATCCGATGCTATTATGATTCTTATACAAGTTCTCGATATGAATGCCAGATTGCTTTGATCTCAAATTCCCCGTTCTTCTTTGATATTCACAATAATGTTTTTGTCCCGCTTGATAAAAACAATAATGATAATAAAAACAAATCTGCAACAAAATCTGCAGTTCATTTGTTGTAGTGTTGAACAGAAATGAGGGCATGACAAGTTGCTCGAACCCTCGAATGCTGGGGAGTGATAGCGAAGTGGCTGAAATAATGGAATCTGGACTCCGAGAGTGGAGATATTTTCAGGATTGGCCGTGTAAGATCTTTTCGAAATATATTTGAATAATTATTCCCCACGTTGCAGGTTCTTTAGTTTCCACCAGAAACACTCGATTTTTATTTGCCTGAAATTTGTCTCTTTTTGTCTCATAAGACACATGCATTGACGAATAACGTGAGCACAACTGCTACCGGCCGACTGATCGAGATTCATTCGGGTTGTTGGATTGGTTTGATAAGTTTGGGGTTTCTGCCGTTCTGTACACGTGATCGCTTCTGTTCAGAATTCACTTCAAAGTTTGAATAAATGAATTTGGTATTTTGTGTTTATGCGTGTGATAGGTATCTGTACCCTCCAAATCTAATAATATAAATAATGTATTGCCACTAAATAGAAATTTCAGTTGATTCTGGACTGATTGGAAATCTTTTCTCATCTTGTGTATCATTGGTTTTCAATAATACTTTTTCGATTATCGATCATTGGATGATGATTAGAAATGGTCAATTGATACCATTGGAATTTAACAAGCCAGCAACATGATTTATGAAGGTAAAATGTGAACAAAAAATCTCTGATTCCTACCTTTCATCACTTGTTCTGTATATTCCATACCAGAAGTGATGATTTCGAAAGGTATTGCTTGATATTTATCAAATACTGATGTGGCCTCTTCACGTACCCGTTGTTGGAGCTCAGGATGTTTGGCAAGTTCATAAAGAGCAAACGACATTGTCGCACTAGTTGTCTCGAATCCTGCTATGAAGAATGTTATAGCCATTGCTACCATCTTTTCGTCATCTGCAGAAAAAAACAGATTTGGTCAACTATATCATTTGTGGAATTGTAGGGTTCAATCTCTCGGTACTCCTCGAATAAGAAAATGCGGATCGCAAAAAAAAATCCAAAACAACATTTTCAAATTGAACATCCCATATATTATCAACTTTTGTGAAAAATCGTTTCCTTCTGCTCACAAATATATATATAAAACATTCTATTGTTTTCTCTGACCGTTCTCGACTTGCTTTACTTCTGTTATTTCTGCAATATTTTCATAGTTTGACCTTACTGGCTCGTACAGAATAACCCATTTCTGTTTATGAACTGACATCAGATGGCTTGTTTCGTTTTCATATCAGTTCTGATATGTCTACAGCCATCGGAATGGGTTTGATTACTTTTAATCAATGCTGAATAAGTAGTGAATAGCTTGAGGAAACATTATCAAACTATATATATTTGTGAACAGAAGGGGAACATTTTTCAGTTGGGTTGAAGAAACTGATTTGGAATCTACTCTTTCGTTTAGCGATTCAAATTTGTTTATCAGAGGAGTGCCAAAATATAATACAGATGGAACGTAACGCCACAGCTTCTTTATTTGAAATTTTTTCCACCTCGTATAGTTGGAGCTGTAGGTAGGGGTCCTAACTCTTTGTCGTTGATTTTCTCATCATGTCATCCCCGAAAACGCCGCGAATTGGAGTACCATGAAAATACCACTGCCTTCAAGAAATTCAACATATTGTTTGTGGGGTTTATCCTCACATTTGAATGAGGGAAATAGAAAATCGAAGGAGAGTTAGGATTATGCATGCATGTTTTTCTTCGAACCCTAGATAGCAATGAAAATTGTATCTATAGAGTATTCCTCGAAGAGTCTATTCAATCGCTTGTGAGAAATACAGTGCCGGACCAGTTATACTCATTCAAGAAATGAAGAAATAGTGATTTATACACCAAGCTAGTGAAGAATTCCAGTATCACTCAGGAACCAAGATTATATTCCGAAACTTCAGGGGAGGGGTATAAGGTCCCTCACATTTCTGAATTTAGCTTTCATTACGAAAGAATTCACTTCGAATCCCTAGGGTTTCAAAGTATCCCTTATTTTCAAAGCAATTGAAAATAAAGGTACTCTTCAAAGCACTGGAGTGCACATAATAATAAAACTGTTCTGATGAATACACAACCTATAAAATACTAGCACGTCCGTAATCAGTTTATTCTTTGTCGTGAATTTATCAACACCCTCCTCTCACTATATCCTCTTCTATTTTTTCAGTTGGGCTGTCTGAAAAAACAGTGTTATATTTTCAGTTCTCTGAACTACTATTTTATTTTCTGACTCTGCTCACGTTCCCAGTAGATCCGACGCGACGACAACAATTTTGTTACAACTTGGAACCCAACTGAGAGCGCGAGTTTAGAAAATTAGTACCGGAATAGGAATGCCAAGAACACTGGTTTCGAATAGATAATAGGATAACAAGTCCACCACTGACTAGGAAGCCACACCGAGAGCTTTATGAATCCGAAGATGTCCGATCAGGTTCTGATCAACTTCGGATAATTCGCAGCGCCTATCGCGTGCGTTCGTTCATTATTTGTGTTCATGTAGCGTTCTTTGACATGTGTTTTTTTTTCAACTCCAAGCACAGTTATTTCCGTTTTTAATGAAGTTGTTCTCCGGATATCGTAGTATTTTCAAAACATACCTTATTTTTGCACTAAGAGAAACTGGATACTAAAAATATCGACCATATCTGACGCACTCATGTAGGAACATTTTTGAAGAAAATGGAATTCTAACAGTCACCGGCATATACATTCTTGAACTTATGACATATATGTCCATCAAAATCAAAATTTGTACAAGAAGAATAGTGATAAGCACTCTCACAATACTAGAAAGAGAGAGGACTTCCATGTGCCATTCACGCACCTGGAACTAACCAAAAGGTCATCAAACACTTTAGGTGTCCACATGTTTAATTCTCTACCACAAAACTTGAAAACTATCCTGCCTGTTTGCAAATTCAAACGTGCATTGTCCAAACTCCTCATAGATCTTTGTCCTTACTCTATACAAGAATTTGAAGGAGCACTTGGTTAATATATATTAATTTCAATTTCAAAATTCCAACTTTACTTCAATGTCTGTGTGAATCTTATTCTTGAATTATTATAAAGTCTTATTGCAGTTTTATATTTCTGCCTATACATGTCATTGTCTATTCGATTGAAAAAAAAACAACAATTATTACTGTTAATTAGGATTGTATCATTATCTTTATCACTATTATTTGTGTAATACTTATTTTGTGTGCTACTTTGTTGACTTGTCCTATAACTCTTGTAAGTTCTAAAGGATTGATAAATTGATTGATTGATTGATTGATTGTGATAACACTCATAAATGGAATCCCCTATTCCTGATCATTTTGTTTTCACAACAGTTGGTATTCTCTCCATTCTGTGATTATCAGAATCGCTTTCTCAAAAAATTCATTATATCCTTTGAAGTACATTTGCTCCCATCATAACGCAAGTGTGCTATGACATCATGAGTATGTTATAGATTCTTGTCTATTTAGATATATCATTGACTCAACTCGTTTTGTGAAATATGCTCATTGGCGAATTGAGATAATTTTCGTCCCGATAATCATAGCTGTTTCGGTCCCAAGCACTGTACGTTGGCAAATAA
Source organism: Phaedon cochleariae (assembly GCA_918026855.4). Lineage (NCBI taxonomy): Eukaryota > Metazoa > Arthropoda > Insecta > Coleoptera > Chrysomelidae > Phaedon > Phaedon cochleariae. The sequence goes on from OU896709.1 coordinate 28,896,738, forward strand.
CTTTAACAATTCACATGTATGACGGTAATATGACAATTATTCGACAATCGTAATTCGGCTCATTTCGGTTGGGGTCGCTTCAGTTTTCCATCAAGTTTTGGGCTGATATATCGCTACGGATTGCATTCATGTTCACTTTTGTTCTTGGTCAAGGGTGGTCGTGTACAAATTTGATTCAATGATTTAGATCATTCGAATGGATAGGACCGTGTAGTTTGGTGAAGGAGTGTGGTGTAGAAGAATTTTGGTTCATAGTGCTGGCTGTGAACGTACCTATGAAATACATAGATGAAGCTGGTGTGACTATAACAAGACTGTATGAGTTATAACTACATTCATGAAACAGGCGCAGAAGTATCTGTTTTCTGATCAGTTCAGTTATTTATGGTGAATTCAGTAGCAAATATATGTTTGCCTCATTTTTACTTGAATAGTAGATATTATCTGTAGATGAATTCAAGGTCGCTGTAGGTACTATTTGAATAATTTTATATTTTAAATCAAATTATTAGTATGTCTTTCTATGTAAATACTTATATTTGTTTATTTTTTTAAATTGTTGTTTTGTACCCTTCACCATTATGTGTGGCTTGTCCTGTCTATAAATGATGTAGCACAAAGGATAAATAAAATCTATCTATCTATCTATCTATCTATCTATCTATCATGTACTCATATGTACAGATATCAGTTTTTTTTCAATAATTTCACAGTTTCACAAAAATTCAACCATTTGTGAAAGTAAAATTTTTCTATGGAGAACATTAATAGCTCATAGTTCATATATGATGTTTGATGTACTTTTTCAAGTCCTTAAGAAAATTCGTGAGTAATTTTGTTCTTGAGATTCCGTTAGTTGCCACGTTACTACTACAATCACAGTTTGATTGATTTCACATGATTGTTTCATGTTCAAAAAATTATATTGGTAATAGATCGTCCACGATTACTAGAATATGTATCTATCACCAATTAGAGTTTTGAAGGAGCTACAGTGCATTAGGTCGATACAGTATTCTCACATTGACATCTTCGTAGGTATGTCAGAAATTCTCCTTATTTTGACCATATATTGTTTTGCTATCTTTGACGAAAATTTTTGAATCACTGTTGAAAATTAACTGTAATACAATAGCATGTCTAAATGTCATGTTTCATTCAGATATCACGTACCTATAATGAAATGAGACGAATAACTGCATTATTCCAAATATTTTGGAATGTCAGTTCCCATGAATCAGAATTCTTCTGGTGATGATCCGTTGTTGGTTCTTCCAGTGATAAATATGTAGCATTCGGATGCTGCAACTACGGCATTGTCAATAAAGAATTGTTCACCAGAGACATATTATTCACGCTGATGTGACGACCAGACCCTTCAACGATATATTGACTTCTAACAGCCACCCTTGGAACATCTTTTGCTTCATTTTCTGAGTCGTGACCCCTAGATTGAGTCTTCAAGAATTCATTGATAGGGGATTCACCCTTCATGATATAAACTATGAGTACTGATTTTCGAAATCCGTCACTTTGTGAAGAAGCGATGCGTAGGTATGCGACCGATCAAGATTATCTTGCATTTATGCATTCTCACATATATCTTAAGCTTATGCTATCCATGCTCATTGAGAGCAGCGTGACTGGAGCAGTGGAAGAGCGCCCGACTCACGACCGCGAGATTGTGAGTTCAATTCTCATCCAGAGCAGGAATCTTCTTTCAATATTCAATTTGCGAATTGAATATCGTTAATTTTCGAAGCATCGGCCGGAGATAGTCCTGCACAATTCTCTGTTGCGTTCCGAACGAAACTACTGCTTCTCAAGTGGCGCATGGGGTTGGCAACAAGCCTGCACACAATACACAGAAGAAAATGATGATGGTGCGGTTGCGAGCAATAGTTATTGTTCAAATGACCAGATATATTGTTTCTAGAATCACTCACCCATTATTACTTCATCGCTCTTGTTATTCTTCCGCAAATTCATTAGAATGTCGACGAAATCAGGTTCACTGATATTATTTTTCCTCCTGTAGTCCACTATTTTCAGAAACTCATCTTTCAGGAACTTTTCTGACTTCGCCTCGACGAATTTCATTCTGAAGATATGAACCAGAGGATGGAACATGAGGTAACTGGTGACTTCTGTAAATGAAGAAATTTCATTTCAGTAGAGGGTTCCTACAGGTTCCACGATACTCACTACCACTGGCACTCCAAGCCCCAAACCCATTTCCTCAATTGCCCCCGTTTCTAAATTTGCTAAGTACCCTGCACTTGTTACCACCCCATTACGCAGTATTTGTTTTTTCCGATGCCACTAGAAAGCGTATTTTAATGGTTACGCTTTCTGATGATATTATACTTGTTATTAGTTTTTCCAATATGGTACACCACTCCTAGTTATATGGTATCTCTTCTTTCATTATCCCTACATGTTTTTCTATCCGTAGAGTATTTGTATTCCATTGATAACCCTACTATGGAATGATATCAAGAGAACGAGAATATAATCTATCATTTAAGGCAAATTACTTTTATAAGATAGGTACCTTGAAAGTAAACACAATGATATTATATATAATTCAATGTATATATCGAAAGAGCGTCAAAAGAGTTGATTATCTGTGTCAGGTTTATGTATAATGACTCCATTACATTCGATAGAATAGACAGCATAACCACTACTAGGCTAGATGTCTGGGCTGGGGTTCGAGAGCAAATTACCATGGATGAAAGTGTGCTGACTATGTTGCGTTCACTTCCAGCTCTAGGAATAACCTAGGTATGGCGAATAAATCAAAACTGAGACCTACTGAAATATCGATAATAGAGAGAGGTTGGTATGGCCTATTTCCTGAAATGAATGTGCGACTCTATAAGCCATCACAAGTTATCAATTATGTTAAGAGAATCGGTTTACCATTGGCTGCTCAGTTGATAGTGCAATCTACAATAGGCTAGTTCACTAGTTCCTGGATATATATTGATACAGAAACAGAATATCCACGTGGGGTAAAGTAGCATATCGAATGTTCGACATATTTCCATCAAAGTGAGCGAAAATTGATACAACATAATGATAAGTTATAACCTCCTAGGATGGAAAACTGCAAAATCTGCAATATATTGATACCAGCTGATAAAATGAGTGCACATATGGGATCGCTGGAACATATTTCCAAATCCGGCGTTTTCCATTCAGACAATGTTTATTTCATTAATAGCGCTTCGAAATGTTAAATAGAATGAATTGTACAGATCAAGTAGTTCCTGATTTCACAATTTTTTCTCAAAGCAACACTCATATCATTATCTTAGTCTTCATTAGATAATCAGAATTCACTTAAGGTTTCTGATGATGTTATCTTCAAACAAAATATTTACGTGATATCGAATCATTCAGCACGCCGAACCATATTATTGACAAGTTCAGTAATTTGGATGAGTCTATAGATGAATTCACATACATTCTCTTCGCTTATTCTACAGCATTCGAAAAGCGTGATTCCGGTAAGTTGAAGAAAAATCAGCCACATATAATATGGTTTTCATACAGGATATTGAATGTTCCGATGAGAATTCCAGTTACTCATATTTCATTCTTCCAATTTCAATGATACTTCGTGGTTGAGTTAACAGTAACAATAGTCTTCTTATGGTATCATTCTATTCAGAGTACTGATTTCAAAGGTGTCACTGTGGGTTACCTCGATACAAAAGTGCTTTACGCAACAGTTTTAATGAGTTTGATATTTTTGAAGGAATTGAAAATTCAACTTCCTTACTCTTCTCGTTACCATTATATTTCACCTAGTATTTTGCGATAGTAATTGCACTACAGACAAGATAATTCGATGACCTTTGGAGTTTCGATAATTCATCAGGTACCAATATTTTGTTATTTCTATGAGTAGAGTACTCGATAGTTTTTTATTGAATTCCAGATTGGGCTTTACAGAAGATTTTATTCTTGGAGATTTCCGCTGCGAGGGAGTACATATAGAAAGTTACCAGAGTAGAGTGAGAAAGAGTGCAGTGGTGAATGTCAACAATAAAGATCAACATTGTTTTGCGTGGTCGGCAACGTCCGCGCTTCATCCAACAACATCAGGCGCTAACGAATTATCATCTCATACGTATTATTCAATATTCTTGAAGATAGCGGATATGATTTCCCAGTTGAATCAAGCGATATTTCTGAATTCAAGGATTTGACTGATTGCTTAGTCAATGTTCATTAGTGAGATAATATCTTTGATGATAACAAAATTAAATATGGAATAGTAAGCTCCTCAGATCACTCTCAGAAGACATTAGGTTGACAAGTAAAATTGCAACTCATTACAAATGATCTTGGTAATAGTCATTATTGTTGGATGGGGAATTCATCGACATTAGTATCCATCCAAATTTTCTCAAGATGGCCAAAGCATTGAATTTAATTCTTCATCAGATGTTCTTCTGATGACTCCAAGTCTGAATTGTTTTTTCATCGAGGTGAGGACGCAGGAAAAGTTTTCATCTATAAATTAGTTGCAGAATCAAAGAACGTATGTTATTCATATCTGAGACACGTTGTTTCAATAGAGGAATTAACGGCCCAACAAGAGTTGAACTTTTTTAATGAAAATGACTGTGATATCTCCGAGAAACCTTTTCATGATAATGATGTACGAGCTCGTGTCCACTGCCATCTCACAGGTTTTGAAAGATTCGGCGCCACATATTCCATTTGTAGTAAGAATTTCAAATCAAGTTCCATTTCAATCAATTCGCATAACATGAGTGATTATAATGTTCATCTCTCCAACGAGCAATAATGTACAGGCAGTGTTGATGATGAATAAAACGATGGTATACCTTGGACTGAGGAGAAATATATAGCGTTCCAAATTCTATGGTTCAGATCCAGCTCAATACTACACAACACCTGAATTATCCTGGGTTGCTGAACTAGAGTATACCCAAGTTGAATTAGATTCATCAAGACATATAGATATAGAACATGTCTACAAGAGAGGAGTTCGTGGTGGGTTCGTGGTGGAATAAGTCAGTGCAGCGACAGAAGCTATGTTGCAAATGATGAACTCTTTTCTAATTTCGACCTGAGCGAATCATCATCTTTCATTGTATATTCAGATGCTTCAAATCCATACGGTCATAGTATGCCACAACCTCTACCAACATCGGGGTTTCTGTTGGCTGACGTCAGGAGAAATGCAAAAATTCGATATATTGAATATTCCTAATGATAGCTCGATGGGGTATGTCCATGAAATTGACGTTTACTGTCTCATAATATCCATTCAGATTTGCCTTCCTTAGTTGAATATATGATATCACCACGCCCCAAATCAAAAACCCATGAACTCATGTCCAATTCAAACGACATAAAAAAGTACATCATCAACTACAAGAATTAGAGTCAAGCCATCAACAACGGTTCAAAAATATTGAAAACTCATAGAATACTGTCATTTGATCAGAACCAGAGAATAACGAAATATGTAAATTTCAATACACAAATGCGCTATATCAGTGCTGAACAATTCGAGGGCAATCAATTCAAATTGACGAATGATTCAATTCATAATGAGACGATAGAGATTGTTAATGGAAAATGAGGTATCAAACTGGTCACACTATGGGAGAGCGTACGAAATAGTATGGGCGCTCGTGCATCGATAGCTTGACCAAGTTTTGAAAATTCCTCTTCATCCATAGATAACTTTCCTGCGAGTCGAATTGGTAGAGTCGAGGTGAATAACAATGGATCATTCTATTTGCGAATTTGCCTCTTAGACTCGTCAAAAACGGGTAGTAACGACTTTGATCATCAATTCATCGAGGCAAATTTTGGTGATAGAGAATCACTACTGAATACCGACATCGAATCATCAATATTGAAAATCAGTATCGATGATTTTTATGACTCCATGGAAGTTGATGAAAAGGAATTCGATACATCTAACTAAACTCAGAATACTAAATGCAATATGTCCGTGACTAGATCGATTCTGGGAAATATGAAGGACGAATACTCCAACGATACAATAATCAGTTTTTATGGTACATGTGCCAAAACTCACTACGTCCAATCAGTAGGTGCAGAATCAAAAAACCCCAAAGGAGTATCAGGATCGGTAGTGCAACAGCAATTTTCTTTATCTGATTACAAAACATAGTAAGAAAGGTGCGAAATATTCACGAAGATGAATTGTTTTAGAAGCGATTTGCATGACATGTATACCGAAATGAAGAATAAAGTTGCTCTTTATTTGGAGGGTGGCTGTATCATGGATTCAACTCAGGAAGCCAAAAATAAATAAATATCATGCAGTTCTTCAGGATACTGGATACGTCAACTCCAATGACATACCCTATTGAGCAATCATGAGGAATACTCATAATATCAAACTTTAGCATTTCTTCTGATGTCAACAATCTGAAACCACATGTTGGTAGACGTTGTGACATGATATAGCCGTATATCTTCTTGGATCAAAATATACAATTGATGATGATGGTTGATTAGGGTCGAAATTTTGGAGGAATTTCCGATTTGCAAAATGGCTTTTGTCGCTGCACTAACTTATTCCATCGCAAATTTCTTCATTGAAGAAATGTACAATATCTATATCGCTCGATATTTCAAATTCAACTTGGGTATACGTAGGTGCTGTATAGTATTGCGCTCGATCTAAATCATAGACTTCAAAGCAAATATTTTGAGAGGAGAACATCGGATTTCAAATTAATATCTGAATATTCTCTGAATGCATCAAATCCTAACACATTCCTAACATATTTTGCTCTTCAAAACCATCATCTGAAATATGTTTTTTCCCCAATTTGTCATTCAACTCATTTTCACTCTGTAGAACATCAATTTTCAGCTTGTCAATTGAACTCGCGGAACAATTAATAGGAGAAACACCATTTTGAGTCATCAATTCGAATTCCTCTGTTTGGTAAGGATGCTGCAATGAGTGTTGAACCATCAAGACATTTCAGTTCCAGAAAAACCTTCCTCATTTCACAGCTTTCTTCATTATGAGTATCAACTGATATGTTTTTAGTAAATGATATATCCTGTGAATAATTGCTCAATGAAGATATAAACACCATAATTACTCATTTCATATGAAATGATTGGAATAGTATTAGGTAATTTGAAATTCAAATTAGAGATGGAATGTGCGGCGCCGAATCAAATTTTTTTTCACTTGTGAGGTGACAGTGGACTCGAACTCGCACGTCATTAGGGTTCCATGCAGATACCGTATTCATTCGCATTTGAAGATTTTCAATCTTCTTGGGCGGATCATTTCTTCATAGGAACAACGTGTTTCAGATGTGAATTATATACGATTTTCAACTCTGCGACTTATTTATCGACGGAGACTTCCGCAGCGTGCTCACCTCGATAGGGAAAGAAATCCTTGAATTTCAATATATTCTTGGGAACTTTTTTGCCGAACTTTTCTTTTTGCAATTTTGTTGCAGGTGTTGAGGTATGTATGATGGAATTATGAATTATGTAAAATATGGTCTGATGAGTTGCATTACTCAGCAAAGACTTGACGACTTGAAGAAGGTTGGCTTGATGCTGATCTCGATAAATATTTAATTCAACAATAATGTTTATCACTTGAATCATCTGTGGTTAGTATATAATGTGAGGGACCTACTATTTCATATTCCATTTTGTTATCTTCGAGGATATCATCTCAACCATGAACATTGCCCGAGCAATCATTCATATCCTCAAATCATGTAATTCAACTCGGAAAACTACACCTACCTCATATGTTCGAAACTGATCAGCAATGCGGGTAAAATGAGACTCCGTTAGCACCTGATGTAAATGTATATAGCGCCGACATAACCGATCACGCGAAACAATGTCGATCTCTATTTCTGACAGTCGTCAAAGCATTTCTGCTCAATGAACTCTGGAAACTTCATATATGAACAACTTGCAGCGGACTGTACTGATTCATGTCGATCTCCAGAAATGAAATCTTGTCTGGATCCCAACCTGTAATGGAATTTCGAAATATCAAATACCCTATTTATATAAATATAAACTTCTATGATGGTTGAATTTTGGCTGGTTGGTGCCTGACAAAGCCTCGAATTTTCTTGAAGTTATTAAGTTATCTCAAAAGGGTGTCTTGAGTGCACCTACTATTTCCAGAAATTCGGCGAGATATGAAAGTATAACGAAATGAGCAAGGAAGTTGTGTTTTCAATTTCATAAAAAATATGAAACTCAGAAAAGCAGTTGCGTGAAGCCATTGAATGTCGATAGGGTAAGCAACAGTGATACCACTGCAATCGTTCCTCTAAATATATCACACTGAAAGAATCTCATTGTTACTGTTAACAAAACTACCGAGTTTCATTGAAATCGATAGAAAGAATTTTGACTAATTGATAACATGATTGTTCATCAAAATGTCCATATCCTCTACATAAAGATAATCTGGCTTATTTTCTTCAACTAACCGGAATTACGTTCCTCGAATTCAGTATAACGAGCGATGAAAACATCTGTGAATGTATATATAAACCTATCCAAACCACTAGACAATAAGGATATAAGTGTTGATCTGAATTCTGCGGAAAAAGTTTCGAAATTGGAAACTGCTTAATCTCTACAATCCATTCAATTTAATTCTACATTGCAAAACGCTATTTATCGAACGAACATTGTCTGAACTGAGCATTGTAGCTATTTCGTAGTTGATGAACGCTTTGTTTTAGGGATCTCTTAAGTGCACTCATTTTATCAGCTGATGAATATATTGCAGATGTTGCAGTTTTCTAGCCTTGTGAGTATTGAATGATCACTAGAATGAATTTTCGCTCGCTTTGATGAGAAAATGTCAAGCATTCGACATTCTTTCCACTCATGCCTACGTGAGCTTGTACTGTACTTGTACACTTCAGTACATTCACCACACGTGAACATTTCGTTTCTGTGTGAGTATAGATTCAGGAACTACTGACTTAGCCTCGTGTTGATGAGACTATCAACTGTGTAACCAATGCTTAACTAACTCTATTTATTTGGTAGAGAAATTGTGATGACGTATGAAGTGAAACACGTATCATATCTCAACATAATCATATGCAGAGCGCTGAAAACGTGCTAAGCGCGTATCGTATATATTGAAACAGGCCTCAATGTTCCTTAATGTTCGATATTTCAGTCAGTCTCTTGCTTGATTTGATTCAATGAGTCCTCAGACTCGTGCCCTGGCGAGCGATTCAGTATGGTGAAGAAGAAAGAAGAAAGTGAATGCAATCGAAGGCCTGGTCTGATCAGAGCCATTATCACACGCATCATGCATCGCATCATTATATATTCGCTTCCAAGTATCCACAGCTGAGGGCCTGGATTCCTTTTGTGCCTGAATTCTTCATTCTTCGGTACCTCTCGCCGAGCTCCGAGCGGTGACTAAGTTAGCTGACACCGTCCATATACAACATGATCTCTGAAACCGACTGTAGGTAGGTTATACGTAAAGTAGAAGCAACACGATCAGCACAATTTTAGCCATGTTGTTGCCCTTGAACCCCAGCCCCATTGAAAAGGAATATTCTCAGATACATTTATGAACACAAAAAAATGGATGAAGGTATGTACAGGGTGTTTCTTAAGTACGTGTAGAAAATTCAGGCGCATGTTGCTGACTTCGAAATCAGAAGAGAAGTTCGTATTGATATATGTCCTGAAGTTATTCGTTTCTGAGATACAGAATGTCAAAGTTGAATTCCTATTTTTGTTTTTTGTAGATAAATTGCAAAATAAATGTGATATTCGAATGAAGTTTGGTATCTAGGGGTATTTTTTAATGACAATATCAAATTTTATGTTAGTTTGTCTCGTTCGTAGGGGTGGCGCCACCAACATATCTTCTGAGTCTTTGGAAAATTCATAACTTTTTTGTGCGTACCTTTATCACGTTTTATAGTAGTGAAACTAGTGAAATAAATTTCAAGAACATTCCTGTGTGAAATATATATTCCTGGTAGAGGTCGATTCGAGGAACTGTTATCGAATTATTGGGATTTGGAATAATCGATGCATTTGAATTATTTTCATGGAGCTCGTAAGTCGCCTCTAAGATCTGATAAGTTAATATCAGAAGAGATACGCCAGTGCATTCTTCTTCTTCAATTCAATATTCAATGATGATTCTGCCTTCTTTTTATCAACTATTTTGGCCACTTTGAACAATTACTTCAATCAATTCCCTCAACTAACTGTTTTAGTATTGATTTGGTCTTAATTTCTGTTATTATTATAAGTATTGAATCGTAATAACACCCGTTTCCTATTATGAAATGAAATCAAACAAAAATAAATTTCCTTTCTTGATAAATCAATTTTGAATTCCAGATCCAAATAACCCGAAAACAGTTGCTCGCAGCGATCTATACCAGGAATGTATTTTTCACACAAAAGTGTTCTAGAAATCTATTTCCCTACTTCAGAACGTTATACAGGAACGCACAAAGAAGGTATGACTTCTCAAAAGACTCAAAAGACATGTAGGTGGCGCCACCCTCACGAAAGAGACAAACTAACATCGAATTTTATATCGTCATCGAGAAATGCCCCCATAGATACCAAACTTCATTCGAATATCACAATTGTTTTGAAATTTATCAAAAAAAAAAAAAAAAAATAAGAATTCAACTTTGACACTCTGTATCTCAGAAACAAATAACTTTAGGACATATATTTATTCGAACTTTCCTTTTCATTTTGACGTCAGCAACATGCTCTCGAATTTCCTACACGTACTTCAGAAACACCCTATATACCTGGCACTGAGAATCATCTTTCTCGACGTTCTTTGGATGTAGGTCGAGACATTGAATGAATCATTCTTCATTATCGTGTTTTCCTGCCTAAACATAGTAAGTAATTTGATCTGAATTATGAATTATATCATCATGCTCTCGATATATCATTTCATATTCAAGGGTAATCGTGGGATACAAATACTCTACAAATAGAAAAACAAGCAGAGAGCAATCAGAGGGAATACAAGACATTCTAATGACTCACTCCAGTGGGGTTTCCCATTCATAAAAAATAACAATGTGATCAAATAGAGCACCTTTCAATAAGAAAGCAAGTGTAGGGTAATATGGAATATTAATCATCCATTCCAGTGGAGTAGGCTATTAAAAATAATGATGATGATAAAAACAAAAACAGTCTGATCGTGAGCTAACATGTATAGGGCAATGTGAGGACATATAGTCGTTTAGCGTATGAAATACAATAATAACAAGTATAATGTAATCAGAGGGCGTACCCTGCAATAATAAAACAAGAACTGGGTAATCAAAGGTATGCAGAAACATCCAGTGATGTGTCCCCTAATGAGAATCAAAGAAAAACAGGTACAGCGTTATCAAGAGAAACAAATACTAGGAAACGAGAAAACAAGTACCTACTGAGTAATGAAAAGAGGAAAAACAATGGCGCATTCCAGTGTCATCCAAAAATGACAATTAATGCGTAATAAGGGAGTATCAAGTACAGGGTAATCAACAAATTCAGTGCCGTAGGCGATTGAAACAATTTCTGAGGGGGAGCAGTTGTGGGGGATATCGTGGAACCTATAGAAACCTTTGACTCACATCATTTAGTATGATATTACGATTTTAATCAGAAAGATTTTCGAAATTTCGTAACTGATATTCTTATGGGTGATCTGAAAATATTAGTCTTCTACAACCAGAGTGGTTATGCTATCGATATCGTACGAAACAATATATGGATGATTCATTTCAATAATCTCTCGAAGCGCAATGAAAGAGATTCCTATGATGGATGATAGAGAGAAGAAGTATGTAATGGATTTTTTCTGAACTCTCGGAGGTTACTTTCTTTGGCAAAGAATTCCAAATCTTTGTCGAGTTTTTGTGAAGCAGCCTTCGCGATGAATCCGACACGATTTTTCGATGAGAAGGAGTTAGCTAAATGGTTATTGACATCTTGAATTCCCGTAAAATCCTCGTAGACATGTTCTGTGCCAACAATGATGGCAAAAGCTTCGACAACTCGCCAAGCTCCTTCTTTTTTGTTGGATTGTACGAGCCAAGCAGTGTTGTGAACATAAATTGATTTCCGACATCGAGGATAATTAGTACAAAACGCAACGTTTCTCGTCATCTACCTTTCTTCAGTGGGGTGACTATAGAGGAAGTGTCCTTGGAAAAAAAATTATATGAATCTATTTTGAAGCACTACCGTTTGTGATGGGCTATTTTGTAGAATTCATGATATTCTATTTTCAAACAATTTACCTAAAGATCGCTTGGGATCATTGAAATCAAAGATTCTTTCGCCAGCTTTCTTGAAACCTGAGTTTTCATCCCTGAAGCATTCTCCTTTTAAACCAAATGCCGTTGAGGTTACAACTTCTGCACCGTACAGAGCAGCCACGTGACGCATGTCTATCAGATTGGTGCCAGTTTCCGTGACTCTTTTTATATACCTGTAAGAAAATCAAAGTATTCAATTGCGCCGCTATTTATCCTGTTTTATTTATTCACAGCAAGAAAGATCGTTCAGAAATATAAAGTATGTTTTCCTCATGTCCCTTTTTATGTTCTGTATCATTAATGTCTCGTGATATTTGGCATTTCAGAGGAACATTTTGTAGCATCAGCATAATAACTCAACTTCTTCTGCCACCTACTCGAAAGTCGTCCATTCCAATTTGAAAAATATCTCATGAAAATGACGTTTTCCTCCGATAGGCAGCAAATATTAATTTTGCTGACACATATCAATCAGCGAAGTATTACTTTTCCTGCCTAGGCAGCAAAGTGGGTACTTTGCTGATTGATATGTATCAGCAAGATTAATAATCCATAAATCGTTTATGATTTCCTTCAGATTTCATCCGAGACTTCTCCGGCAACAAATTCAACTCTATATTTTTTGCCACCTCCCTTATTTCTGGAGGTTTAAGTACTTCCAGGTCGCTATCACTGTCCATTATATAATAATTTAAATATACCGATATTTTTTCGCACAACTGTCAGAAATTTCATGAATTGTCAAACTATAATTATTATGGACATTTCCACAGCAACCAACCATTCCAACAACTGCGCTTTCTATCAAATTTCATTTCAATTGAACACTACAGAAAAAATAAAGAGATATATATCATTATGAAAAATCGGAGAAAAAATTATATGTTCAACTTGGCAGCAAAGTAGATTGACTGCCGAGGCTGAATTCATAGCCGAGCGTAGCGAGGCTAGGAATCCAGCCTCGGCAGTCAATCTACTACTTTGCTGCCTAGTTAAACAAATAACTATCCTCTCACTGACGTGAGAATGAATATAGTGCTAGGCAACACTTCCAACTCCTAGGACCTGAAAAAAATATACCTTCTCTAGGTAATCATGAAAGTATTTATTTAACTCAACAATAAAGAAGGACAGATTTTTTTCTCAATTCATCACTTCGGAGAAGGAATAAAAAACGAGAAAGGGATTTGATGGATTACGGGATTTGAACCCCCAACCTCTGACATATTAGGCCGGCACAACACCCCCTGTGCCATTGTGTTTCGAAAATAGTATACGAATAATATATATAGGTAGTATAATCCTCATCACACTGATTATTTGTTGCATCGCTTCCTTATGACACGGCATCCATGTTTTGGGTAGAATTGAATTGGTGCCTGTTTTTCTCACAAATTATAACAAAGTGAAGTAGTCTAACGCATTGTTTCTATATACCCACTAATATATCATCATATTAATCCGTCAAATCTGAGTGACATTGGTGGTCACTTCTTTTATGTTTATTCCAGTGAGGTATTCATCTCTACGCTTGCAGAAATGATGTCATGGTCCATTTGGATCAAAAATGAATTTGTTTGATTCGCAAACTTTGCTTTTTCTTGGCTTTGCTAACGCTTTGCCTCGCAAATGCAAAATTCGCTTGTGAAATAAGTGTCACTTTTGATCCTAATAAGGAGGCAAATATCCATCACACATCATCTATACCAGAAAGGATATGGCCCAGGGCCCATCGCATAGTATCTTTGACAATGCCTCAGCTCTTTCGTAACAGTTTTGTTCTCAGAGCCAAACAAATTCATGAACTAACGATTTTCCGGAACTCCTGAAAGAAACACTGAATCATAATTATTTTTGTCTATCTCCCCAGAGAATGAATTCTTGCCGGACATTCTTTGATCACATGTTTTTTTTCAATTCATGTACCAGATAGATCTCCCGCGACTAATTCAAGAACGTGGGCGATTGTGTAAGAATATCTCATACTAGAATTTTATTTGAAAAAACAGAAAGTGATCATCTACTCTCTTCGTCCCCTAGTGAAATGAAATATATTATAACAGATGAATTTATAACCCTTAAACGTGGGAAATTCAGAAATTTCAGGTTATAGTGGGCAAATGGGTCGTGGTTAATTTACTTACCATATCATGTAACTTTGTGAAGAATATAACGAATGATATATAGAGTATATTTCCATCAGATGAGATTTTATTTGGACGCCATCTACAGAAAATAAAGTTCAACGAACCCCTTTCTTAAGCCAATCCCTGTAGAAAGATATGTCCTGTGCTGGAGGATAGGAAAACAAATCAAACGAATGAAATCTAGATTCATTCGTATTCGAAGGGTTATTAATTCTGCATCACGAATATCTGAATGTGTCACAAATGATATTGAATGCAACTCAAATGCAACGAGGTGTGCATATATAACGCAGGGTGTTAAATAAACGTTCTCCTGTCATTGAAACATGACACAACGATCATGAGCTTTGAATAAATCTAATCAATGAAATATATCCCTTATACAATGCAATACACCTTCACAGATATAGGAATATCGAATAATGATTTTTCAATTGTAATAGATTCCAAAGTGTACTCGATTTTAGATTATAAAAGATTTGATAATAAATGTTTCAACTGAAAAAGAGTAAATATTCCCATCACATAGAGAATGCGAATTCTCAATGTATTGCTTTATATAAATATACAGAGTGCGCCATTGAAAACGAAACAGCGGCTCTGTAGGTCAGCAAAACCGGATTATGAAAAAAATATGAAACATGTAAACTACATTTTCGAGGGAAAGTTCGTTCTAAAATATTTTCAGCCCTGCGGCGTTGCCGCATCTAACGAGAAGAAGCAACAACTTTGTTATTTCAAATGGAACGCCTTGTATTTCGTTGCATTTTAAGATTCTTCCCGAAGAGGTGATTTCATCAATGCATTATACTTGGGGTCTAGCTGGAATGATTTCAGGGATATAGGTTTGTTCAAAATCGAGATTTTACAACTTAAGGATTTTTTGTGTCGAAACAATTCATTATTGGTCAAAACGGCTTTCATGTCCCTATCTCAACTTTTGATTCACTATCTACTGATATTTCATTGTAACAGATACAGGGTGATCAGAAGTCTGAATCTTGAACCACCCTGTATTTGTTTCAAATAAATGTCAGTAGATAGTAAATCAAAAGTTGAGATAGGGACATAGAAGCCGTTTTGACCAATAATGAATAGTTTCGACACAAAAAAATCCTAAAGTTGAAGAATCTCGATTTTTTAACACCCTATATCCCTGAAATCATTCCAGCTAGACCCAAAGTGTGATGCATTGATGAAATCAGCTCTTCGGGGAGAATCTAAAACTGCAATGAAATATAAGGTGTTCCATTTGGAATAACAAAGTTGTTGCTTCTTTTCGTAAGAAGCGGCAACGCCGCAGGGCTGAAAATATTTCAGAACGATGTCCCCCTCGAAAATGTAGTTGACGTGTTTCAGATTTTTTTCATAATCCGGTTTTGCCGACCTACAGAGCCGCTGTTTCGTTTTCAATGGCCCACTCTGTATATCCATTTTTGTATGTTCATAATTTATCTGAGAATATTCCTTTTCAACAATTTCATACCCAATCAGGGGGTTCAAACTTGAACGATGGAAACTTGTGATTTAAATAGACCTCTAATCGCAGATTCGTGATAGTCTCAATTTAGAATTCATTTCCACGCCCTGTATGATGAATGTCAATTTATCATACACCCAAAAGATCAGTGAATACTTCATAACATGCAGAGACTACCTAATGTCAGCAAGACTGTGTATAATTCAGAAAATGTCGATAGACAAGAGCTCATAGATATTGTCAGCTTCCGAATTACATCATGGTCAATTTCATAATCAATTTGGGCTCCATCAGGTTCTGGATTCCAGGGGCATACGAGTCTGGTGAGATGTCAGGTGACCTATTTGTATTTTTAGTACAGCCAGTACATTGAATTTATAAATATCAAGTTGTGATTCATCTATATCTTCTTGAAATTCAGATTAACTCTCCAGTTTTAACAGAAACAGTACTTTGGCTCTTTTAGCCAGGACAATCTTTCCATGAAGACTGTTCCATCAAAATCCTCACAAATGCTTACTCATCCGAGACCATGAAGAGCATTTAGCAAAATAGTGACATAATCTTCAAATAGTAAGAATGAAAGTTCTTTATGTTTTTAATCTTTCGTTCTCTTTTCTAGTTGACATGTCATTAAAGTCAAAAAATACACCGAGAAGCCAGCATCGATTCAACCGTTTCAATATCTGATACCAGTTTCAAATGAATAATCAATCAATACAGATCAATAAGATGACGCTGACGGCATACTGCTTAGATATGTCACTGTCGCGATCCTGCTTGTTGAAGGCTGAACGCTGAACTACCTACTGGTTGATGCTACATCAGACAATGAAAAAAAAAAGAAATGAAATCACAATTTTGAACCATATTAACTTGTTTGCATTTCACCTGAATATTTTCAGAATAGACTGGAATAATAAATAAACTTTCTTCAATTCTACACAACTTAATGCAATCCAATCCAAATTATGTAAGAATATACAGGATGATAACCGACGAATGTTAGTGACTTGCAGCTCCATGAAATCAGAGAAGCTCAAAATATCCTACAGGAGGAG